>CAJQZJ010004888.1:2695666-2713500 GCA_907164525.1 Lophiomys imhausi | reverse complement strand
GCTGATCTTCAGAACTTTACTGAAGATCTGGCTGGAGTAGTCTGTGGTACAAGTTTTTATATCATGAATGCAGCATCTCATCCTTATCATGTCCTTTCCTGGAGACTCTTCAGTGTCAAGCACGGGGCTGCCCATAATTTCCCTATAATCTTCTATCACCATAAACATTTACTAACAACTGTGGAAAGACTTATAAAAGTTATCTCAATGTTAAATTTTTGCTGTTGTTGTTAATGATGTTTTCTTCAAATTTTGTCCTGGTGATAGAACCAATAGTCTCATTAATGCTAGGCAAAAACTCTACCACTGAACTATATCTTTATCTCCTTTATCTTTTAAGCTTTTATTTTTGAAAGAGGTCACACTACAAATTCCTCAGGTTAACCTTGAACTCATCGAAGACCGACATTAAATTTGTGCTCCTTCTGCCTTCCAAGTTATGTGCAATTCGAGTCATTCACCCTCATGCCCAGCCACTGTTGAAATTTCAACTATGATTATACCGGGGTAAAAATAGTCACAAACCAATTAAAATAAGCCAAGTAGGAGGAGAATGAAGAACAAATGATGGCTTATGGTAAATAAGAAAACAATAGGTGTCTCCCTACATCTGTATAACAATATCAATATCTACATGTATATTCACTCAATAGGGCTTCTATAACAAAAAGATAACTAGGTGACTAACAACAGAAATTTATTAATGTGTTGTCATTTAATTCCAGATTTTAGAAACTGAAAATCAAGGCATCCACAGTATATTTCCTTCTAAGGGCCAAGGGGAGAAACTGTAGTTCTTTCCTCTGTTCTGGTGGTTTGCTGGCAATCTTTGGCATTCCTTAACTAGTAGAAACACCATCTTAATCCCCACCTTAATTTTAACTTGGAATCCTTTTTTTTTTTTTAATTTTATAATAGGAAATTTTCTTTTTTATGTTTATTTATTACTTCAGGTTACATCTCCATCACAGTGCCTTCTTTCCACCCCTCCCAGTCCTGCCCTCCCACCCTCTACCCCCTATGCCTTCCATCCCAAACCTCCAGAGTGGAATATCCCTACATATCAGTCCCCTGCCCCAGTTCAGCAGTCATATGAGGGCCAAGAGCCTCCTCATACACCGGGGGCCTGTAAGGTAGCACCACTATGGGGAAGTGTCTCATTGACAGGTAACAAAGTCTGTTCCTGTTCCCTTTGGTGCATTGGTTGTAGTATATAGTTATCCTTTTTATGTGTATTTGTCACAGTGTTCTAAATTGTCTCTCTGTGTGAGGACATCATTGGATTGGGTTCACTCTCCTAAGTATCTCTTACCTTGATTCTCTCTGAAGACAATTAGTTTCTATGTAAGGCTACAGTCTAAGGTGCAAGGGGTCAGACTTCAATATATCTTTTGGGGCAGTACAATTAAATTCATAATGTACTTGTAATTCACAGAAGAATTCTTAGCAAGAACTCAAGATGTTGGCTGTGACATTCTTAAAGGGTCTCACTGAGGGCTAAGGGGAACTTCACTTTTGGATTTCCAGTTTTCATTACTATCTCACTTTTATAACCCTTAGCATATGACATTTCTTTGAGTAAAGAATTACAACTCTTAATGCCTAAATGAGTCTTTCTCCATTGTTATGGAAATTGGCAGCCAAGCACGTAAAAGGAAACAGGTAGCTGTCCCAAACATCTCATGTCTGAAGTGAATACTTCAGAAGAAATCTAGACTCTGTTGCAAGTGAACACGTTGCTTTATAGGCATGTATAATTAAGATTGTGAGCTCTCTGGATCTGTACTAGTCTAATCTCATTTGATACAATGCCCAGGTTGTTTCTGTTCAGCAACAGAGGCAAAAGGCAATACCTGTGACCCATTTTTGACTCACCAGAGCTTATTAGCTAATAGCGAATACCAATGTGTTTCTGTTCTTAAAGGGTGGATTAGCATGGAATTTGCTGCCTCTGCTATGATCCCTTAAAAGGGCTGCAACCACAGAGCCAAGCAAGGCTATCTGAGGCAGGCTCATTCCTGCTGTATGTGCATTTGGCAGATCCCCTAAGTGGTTCTTCAGTGTCATGCCTCTAAGGCCACAAGTGTGCATTTCCTGGTGCTGAGCCAAGGACTGTCAGGACGTGCCTTTCATCAGGGCATCCAAGGCCAACACCATCACAATTTATTTCAGCTGTCACTCAACTCAATTCTCACTTCGACAGAAAAGAAAAGTCAGCTAATGGGAACCTTTGACTTTAGGGTATGGCACTTGTGTCCTTACAATACTAGAATTGATGACAGAGGACAGTTTTTCATGTAAACAGCAAGCCTGTTGAAATCCTCAATCCACAATTTTGTTTTCTTTATCATTTTGCTGAATACTTGGCATTTAGGGCAATATAGAAGTACATGAATCATTAATGGCAAGGGCATCCAAGTAAAAAATGCACTGGTCTGAGTACTGACTCTGTGAAATATTTAAGGTTGATCCAAATCCTAATATAGCATTCAGTCATTCCCCAAGATAGTCTTTTGCCCAGTAGTATCAGAATGATTAGTTTACAGGAAAATAGTTTGATGCTAATCAGAAATACAATTTCTCATGAATGATAAATTACTTTTTCTGATTAATAGTTACAACTTTTTTCTGTCTAACACAAGATGTATATATACTTGATAATGTAATCAGGGACCACACTTTCTCCATCTTCCTGTCCACCATCCTACCACAGGACTTTCATTCCCATAGTGGTTAGAGATGATTTGAACTTCATACCGTCATAACTGTTTCTCAATCATGAAGAAGGCAAGAGTGCCTAATGGCTCTCATCTTACGGAAGCCTTTCCCATCACACTTAGACTGATCTGTCACTGGTCACAACTGAGACAAATAACTACTGGATAGAGTGTTAACTACAAACAAACAAACAAACCCTAAAAACCTAAATATTCAGCTGACTAGTTCCTATGTGAGCATCTTCGATGAGTGAGGCAGTCCTTGATCCAAGGAAAGGATGGGAGGAGATATTAGTCACTCAATAAGCTGCTTATATGTTATTTTAATCTTCATATTAAGATGAAAAACTAAGATTCTGATACACTACAATTCCCCAAATATATTCAGTCTCTAAATACTTTTTTTCCCTTTTTCAACAGGATATTAGGTAGCCTAAGTTGGCCTGGAATCATAGCATTTGCTATATAGCCAAGTCTCTCCTTGAACATTTTTTATTTTGTTTGCTTGTTTGTTTCATTTTGTTTTGATAGAGGGTCTCACTATGTAGCTCTGGCTGTCCTGAACCTCAGTATGTGGACCAGGCTGGCCTTCCACTCACAGAGATTGGCCTGCCTCTGCCTCTCAAGTGCTAGGATTAAAGGAATGCCCCACCATCCCTGATTCAGTCTCTAAAAGTTTTAAGAAGGATTTTGGTAGTTTGAGGTGAGAATCTAGTTTCACTTTAAGCATCTTGGATCACAGTAATGTTCTCTATTAGGACAAAGAAGAAACAATCAAGTCTGCACTTGGCAAGATACCTACATGACTAGTTTAAGAAGTGAAATTGGTAATTTATTTGATTATTCTAAGTAGAACCTTGTAAACCCTATCAAGCCACTGCAGCTGCTTTCCTCTGAGTATACTTGGCAAAAATACACCTATTTTGTGACCAGTAATAAGATCTCCCACTGGATTTAAGCACCAGCAATTGTCTCCATCTCTTGCAATAGTTTAGAGTAATAAGACGAAATGCTTTTTACAATCATTTTCCTCAGGCTGGAAGTAGAAAAATACTTGAAGCTTCTCCTCAAAAAATATAACATAACAATGTTTTATATATATATATATATTCAGAACTTTTTTGAAAAAGTGATTGACAAGGCAGTTATCAATTGATTCCTAAAGAATATGAAGATGGGTGAGAGGAACGGGATATTAAGTTAGCTTGAGGGCTTCCGGTTAACCCCAACTGGGGGTAAACTGGTACACAAACAGTAAAAGACTGATATGTTAGATATATTTCAAAGAATCCACCTGGTGTTCTAGGAGAGACAACTCTGCCTTCTCCAATGCCTGGTATTTAGATGGCAGGCTGTCTGCACCATGTGTTGCTTAATGGGTGGGACTGTAGTTCACTGAATAGAGAAATGTGTCATTTCAAGATAACATCTACCTTCAGCAGCCTTGTGTCATAATTGTCTCATTGTGTTTGTTGAATCATGGGGAAAAGGTTAGTGCCTGTGTCCTTGAAAATGGAAACTAACCAGAAACATAAGATGTGAGGCTATGGTGCTGGGGCCATGACAGAATGGAAAAATCAGCTTTGAAATTGGATTTCAGTAAATGACTCATTCATCCATTCCACAAACTTATATTGATCACTATCTGAGCTAATAATCACTGTGACCCTATTTGATACAACTTGAGCACAAACTAAGGGAGGGAGTGACCTGCTTTAGAGTGACAACTGTTTAAATCAGACACTCTCGCACTTCTTAATGGCTACCTTTGGAATAAACCTGTCTTATCACTCACCCCAGGCAGCTAGGGAAAAAAACGAGTCCTGTGAGTATGGCAAAAATAACTCTGACTATGGCTTTAAGTGATTTGAAGTTTCATTGGGCTGCAACTTTTAGTCATGTGATCAAACAATTAAGATATTTTTAAGAATCACAGTTGATCCAATAATAAGCAAGAAGCTATGAACCACTTGCTTTGTCATTAAATTGTTTATTCAACATAGTCTTTAAACTAATCTGATACATTTACGTTGAACTTTGAGAGATATTAATTGTCACTGGGCACGAACTAGTGACCAATTTTCCTTCCCAGTTTTCTCAACTGATCCTTTGAACCCGGCATTTTCTTGTGTCTCATCCCCACCTCACTTAGGAAGGAAGTTCATGTATTAAACTTGTCTAGATGTTTTACTGTGTTCTTTAGGGGTTTTCCTTGTTACTTATATACATGATTCTCTGTTCATTTTTAACTGCTATATAGTATATATTTTACAAATTTGTATCAATATACTCTTATGTTACAAAGGCAATTAAGAGGGAGAATCTTCCTTTTTAAATGTGAGTCGTCAGGTCACAAACAAAAATACACATTTAGAAAGTTTTCATTTGGATAGCACCAAAGAGAAAACAACCAAAGAAAAGAAAATATTTCTTCTGTGCAGGTGGAAACTGAAGTTCATTTGAGTTGGTTTTCCTTTTTAAAGCTCCCAGAGACAAAAGAATAGCTTAAGTCTTACTAAGATGAGTAGAAGTGTTTCTACTAAAGCTCCTTGTCTGCAGCAGCATAGTCTCTGCTCCTGTGCTCTGGTTCACGGCCCTTTAGCTTCTTTCTTGCCTTGCTCTTTCTCTTGGTCAAGTTGTACCTTGTTCATAATCACTAGCAGATCTAGTTTTCCTCTCCCAAGACTGCACTCTTCCTTTACAGACACAGCATGGGCAGTGTGTTTCCCTTTACACCTGGAACCCCTTTTGTTCCCTTAGCTTAGAGGGACTCTTGTGGCTCTTCTATGGATTTTTTTTTTCCATTGCCTTTTCCCTACAACATGCTCTACTTTCCAAGTCACTTTAATCTATAATTTTAGGTCACTATTATTTACAGCTCTGGAGTTATCCAGTGCTTGATTAGGATTTTCTTTTTTTGTTTGTTTGTTTGTTTTAAGAATACATTTATTCATTTTTTAAATTTTATGAGCATTTGCTTGCACATATGTACGTGCACCTTGTGCATTCATGCCTGATGCCTGTGCAGGCAAGAGAGGACATCAAGGGTCCTGGAACTAGAGCCATAGATGGCTGTGAGCAGCCATGTGGGTGCTAGGGACTGACTCCAGGAGACATAAGAATAGCTAATGCTCTCAATTGCTAAGCCATCTCCTTTAAAAATTTATTCCTGAGCCAAGCATGGTAGCATATGCCTTTAACCCAGTGCTCATAGTCAGAGGCAGGAGGATCTATATGAGTTCAAGGCAAGTCTGATCTATGTAGAGAGTTCCAGGCCAGCCTGAGCTATCTAATGAATATATACATATATATATTCATTATGATATATATATTCATTATGATATATATATATGTTCACACACACATGAAGTATTTCCATCTTTTTTCACAAAAATTTAAAAACAGGTATGTTAATCTAGTCTGCAAGTCTGAGCTAAGATGCCTGAAAATTCTGGCACTTCCTGACGTGTTTTCCTTCTTGACCTTGTTTAGTTCTGAACTTAGCTGTCACTCTAGTTTTCTTTCATCACTTTTCCCAAAATAAGCTTCCTTTTGAAATGTTCCAGGTTTGTGTCTTTGTACTTCTGATGAGTGGTCTCTACAAGCTTCTCAGGAGATTGAAAACCATCCACAGAGCAATTCTGAGTATGTGTGTGGTCTGAGTGATAGTCTTCTCATCTGAATATTTCAAATTTGATCTTTATATCTTCTAGTCAACCTTTCATGTCATCAAAGGTTGTACGATTGTAGGAGCCTGTAACATAAACAGACCTGTTTTGACATTTTTGCACTTGCTTGTCAGTCTCTGCAGGGAAGAGACCCGGACTGTGGCTTTGTCTGCACTGATCCCACGAGTTTGCTTCAGATTAGCTCAGTGCTTCCATGATTGCTTTGAAGTCTTTAAAGATTATTGTTGGGCTATTTGACTTGCTGAATTTTAATCAATATTTCCAAAGATACCAAACATTCATCCAATTTGGGTTGTTTAAAACATTTATTTATTAATTCAAGTTACATCTGGATCAGAGTCCCCTCTGTCCTCTCCTCCTAGTCCCAGGTCCCACCCTCCCACACTCTATCCCCTCCCCCACCTATCCTAGTCCTCCGGTATGGGGGTCCCCACATATCATTCCCCTTTAGTTCATCAGTCACAGGAGGACTAAGAGCTTTCTCTTGCACTGGGGTTCTACATGACAGCTCCACTAGGGTAAAGTGTCCCACTAACAGGTAACAAAGTCCATGACTGAGACCACCCTACCCCTACTTACTGAGGAAACTGTATGAGGACCAAGGTGCCTATCCTTTATATTTGCATAGGGTGGTCTAGGTCAAGACTAAGCTTTTGTTTTTTTTCTTTTTTGTTAGTGTTTCAGTCACTGTAAGCCTCTAGGGGACTAGGTTGGTTGGACCTGATGATCTTCAAGTGTTGACCATGACCCCATTGGATCTCTCTATTCCTCCTCCCTCTCTTATATAGGACTCCCAGAGCTCCACCTAATGTTTGACTGTGTGTCTCAACATCTGTTTTGATCTGCTGCTGGGTGGAATTTCTCCTAGGATAATAGTGCTAAGTTCCTATTCCATTTAGTCTGTTGGTTGTAGGATAGTTATCCTATACTATATGGCTAACACTCAGTTATAAGTGAATACACCCACCCCATGAGTATCTTTCTGGGTCTGGGTTAGCTCATTCAGGATGAACTTTTCTAGTTCCATCCATTTGGTTACAAATTGCATGATTTCCTTGTTTCTGATAGTTTAGTACTATTCCATTGTGTAAATGTAGCACAGTTCTTTTTAATCCATTATTCAATTAATGGGCATCTGGTTTGTTTCCAGTTTCTAGCTATTATGAATAAAGCTACTATGAATATAATTGATCCAATGCCCTTGTGGTTTGGTGAAGAATTTCATACAATATATTTTGATCATGTTTCACTGCCCTGCAACTGCTACCAGATCACCCACCTAACATCATGCCTTTTCTCATGCTCTTGCTCTCTTTCTCTTCCTCTCTCTCCCAAAGTAACCAAAAAATAACAAAAAAAAAATATTCTAAGGCAAGAAACAAAAGTTTTCACAAAAACATAAACATGAAGTCAAAACAGACAAAAGACCAATAAGACAGGGGGAAAAACGCAAAATAAATTTAAAAGTCCACCAAAATACCATTGAGTTCATTTTGTATTGGCTTACTACTGCTGCCGTGGGGGATGGTTGATATACCCAGTGACACTCATATATAAACTCAGAGAGACTGTGGCAACTCACACAAGACCTAAAGAGGCCGAAGCCAGATAGAGTCCCAGCCCTGAGAACGTGGAGGGGATATTGGGTCCCACCCCCAAACAAGAAGCTATCTGCAATTGGTACCCATGGGCAAAGGGAAAATTAGTTTCTCTAATTGATTTGTTCTTTTAAAAAATCTGTCCATTGGCTAATTGATTCTCGGTTTGATGACAGGTGTTGTCCTCTAAAGCAGTCATTTTTTATATTATTTCTAGTGTCAGTCATCGTGGTAGCTGTAAAATTTTCTAAGCATCATCGTCTACGTTCTGCAGACACAACATCAGCTTCCACCATAGTTGAACAATAAAAATGCTTCATCAGGTCAATTTTGTATTTCTTATTTATGTCATTAGTTATTTTGCATATTTTTGTATGGTGCAACATACAGGTGTGTGTGTGTGTGTGTGTGTGTGTGTGTGTGTGTGTGTGTGTGAAGTACGAGCTGTGTGTAGGCATATGTTGGACAGAAGTCAATGTCAAATGTCTTCCTTTCCAACTTATCTTTTGAGACGGTGTCTCACTGAACCTGGAACTCCCATTTCAGCCAGAAGGGATGGCCAGTAAGCCCTGGGAATCCACCAGTATGTGTCACACCCCATTTGTTGCATAGGTACCAAGCATCTGATCTCAGGTCCCCATGCTTGTCCAGCAAACACTGTACCGCGAAAGCCAATACTCTGGTTCTTATTCTCGGTTAATTTCTAAATGTGTGACTATGTAAAATCATTACTCTTTCCAAGGCAAGAATCACAAAGTTAGGAAAAACATTTATTTTAGATGTATATAAGTCACTAATCCTAAGTTGATTTAATATAAAGAAAAAGCAACGGGCATCCTCATTGAAGCATCCTTCTGCAGCAAATGGGAACAAATGCAGAGACCCACAGCCAATCAAGCAGAGAATGAGAGACCTTGGAACACTTAGCCCTAAACAGGATCAAATCCCTCCCCTCAGGGCTCATCAAACCCTGTGAAAGGGGAGGTAGAAAGAGCAGAAGAGCCAGAGGTGATGGTGGAAACAAGAAAACAAGGCCCTCTAAATTAACAGGACTGACACATATATGAACTCACAGAGACTAGGGCAGCATGCACATGGCCTGCTTAGGTTTGCACCAGATGGGGTCCTAGAACTCAAAGAAGAAGTGAACACATGCCCCTATCCCTAACCCAGAAGCTATCTCCAATTAAAAATGACTGGCAAATGAAAACTCCAAGGGAATTTCACGAAGAAAACAAACTACTCTTAAGTGTAGGCTGCAAGTCCAACAGCAGACAGCTAACAGAAGACAAACTCAAAGACATCTTTGGAGGTTCCTGGTCTCATAAAGTCAGGTCAGAGCTTTTAATTTTTCTTTTGTTAAACTTTATCTTATTTTAAACTTAAAATTGCACAGATATGTTTTATATATTTTCTCTCTCTCATTTTGCTTTACAGGTCTTTTGTGTATATATTATGGCTTCCAGTTTAATGTTTTTGTCAGATTCCTGGGTGTGTAAATGAGTGGGTCTCTGTGTCTTTGTCTGTTTCTTATGTTTTTTTCTAGGTCTCTTTTCCTTCTTTTTTTTTTCACTCTACTTCAAAGTGTTGGTTTTTATTTTATCTCATTATATTTTATTTTATTATTATCCCTTAGAAGCCTGTTTGTTTTATAATGAGAGACAGAGAGGTGATGAATCTGTATGGGAGATGGAAGAATAGAGGGAGGGAAACCTTAATTGTGATATATTATGTGAGAAAAAATTCTATTTTCAATAACAAGGAAAAGAAGAAAAATAAAGACAAAACAGGTGGATAAATGACTATTCGAAGGCTTCTGCTGCTTTCTTAAAAGAAAAACAAACAGTTGAAGAGGAGAAAATGTTTTAGTTGGTGTAGGCTGCTGTGAGAGGATCCGTAGGCTACATGTTTTTAACAACAGATATTCGTTCTTCATAGTTCTTCAGACTGGGACTCCCAAGGACAAGACACAGACAAATGTATTGTCTGGTAAGGGCACTCTTCCTGGTTGGCAGACAACCATCTTATTGTCTGCTTCTAAACCAGCAAGAGAGAAGACATGTAAGCTCTGCTATGTCTCTTCTTACAAGACAGAGCTAATTTCATGCCTTGGTTCTTTTCCCCATGCTGTGATAAAGGATCCTGACAAAAGCAGCTTGAAGCAGGAGTCTATGTTAGCTCACAGTTAAAGACATGGTCCATCATGGTGGCGGGGGGGTCAATGTGGCATGCAAAGGAACTGGTCACATTGCATTCACAGTCAGAAAGCAGAGAAACAGACAAACACACACAGAGACAGAAAGAGAGAATGAATGAAACTGAAGATCATCATGCTAAACAAAAAGTGACGGGCTCAAAAAGATCAGCATCGTATGTTTTGTCTCAGATGGCAATCTGGGTGAACACAACAAATAAAAAAATATGAGAGGAAGACTATTAAAATGGAAGGGAGGGAGGAGAGCGTTGGGAAATGAGAAACTGTAATGAAGGGTGAGCACAAACAAAGGACTTTATGCATCTATAAAAATGTTACGATGAAAAACATTCATTTATGCAATTAATACCTCACCCTCTGACATCGAATGAGGATTAAGACATCAACATAAGAGTTTTGATGGTACACAAACATTCAGTCCACAGAAAACATTTGTTTAAAGTGAGGTATCCAGTCATGTCTTTGCTCCCCAAGCTGAGGCATGATGTATGACTCCTACCATGTATATAACCAAGTCTATAATCCTGCTCCAATTTTTCATTGTTTATTTATTGGATTTTTTTATACTAACTCACAGAGTAGTTAATAAAGGCATTCTCAGAAGCTAATACTTTGTTGCTATTTCACACTAATACAGATACTTATTCAGTTAGGCAAGGAGAAACACATTTTTCTCTAAACATAATTTATACTGAAATAGATTCACTTATTAATTCAAATTCACATACTGGAGCTTTGAAACAATTTGGGAAGATGACGTTTTTCCTCTGTGTAGTTTTTGTTTCTCGTTCAGTTCCTTGTGATGCTTCATAGGAAAAGACAACTTCTTGGGAGGCATATTAAAGTTTGCAAAATTTAGATATAAAACAAATTCTGGGGCACAGCATTCTATCATACATTATTCACCTTCAGAATTTCAATAGATTCAGCTATGCCTGGGCATGTGAGTCACAGCAGTACTCAGCAGACATAGGTGGGTGCTAACAAGGAAGGCTTTTTATCCTCTCCACTTGAGGAAGCCCTCTATTTTGGCAGGAGCAGGACTAATTAAGCCCTGAAAGCTATGTTCCTGTGGTGGAAATTTCAAACAACAGAGTCTGATTTTTCTTAGGGAAAGACCCCTCCCATCCTCCAAGGTCTGATTAAATCCTAACAGACTGCTTTTCTTGCACGTTCCCTTAGTTTGACTAACTTCAGAAATGTTGAGGTGGCTTTCACGGCATTTGAGTGCTGTCCCATGATAGTCCCAGCAGAAGCCTAAAGGTAAGTTGTCATTTTAAGGATGCTTGCAGTGGTATGTTGGAAGTTAACTTTGATGAGAAACCCACTAGTGTCAAAAACTGAATGAATAAAAATATCATCAACTGCTTTGGGTGATGCAGCAGTAAACAGTGTCTCTGTGGTAAGACTTAAAGTCTAGCCTAGATATCTATCAACAGCTAATGGATAAAGGAAATATGACACCCATGCACAAAGGAATCTCATTCAGTTGTACAGAAAAATGACATTTGTAGGAAAATGAATGGAACTGGAAATCATATTAAGCATAATAATCTAGACTCAGAAAGACATATATCATGTTTTCTCTCACGTGTGAAACCTAGACATGTGTGTGTGTGTTTGTGTGTGTACATATGTAGGTAAGTGTGTGAGCATGTGTATGGATGTGTGTAACTACAATTAATGATAAAAAGAGGCCATAATTTTGAAAGAGAGCAAGAAGGGGTATATGGAAGGTTTTGGAGGAAGGAAAGACAAGGAAGAAATAATATCATTATAATATCAAAACAGAAATAATTTTAAAGGGCTTAGAAAATCTAACCTGACATGAATCTTTTTTTTCCAGGCTATCTTTTAGTGTTTATTCAGAAGTATTTTATTTAAACTAATTCAAGTCTTTTCCTTACAAAACAGGATAACATGATTATCTGTTTTAGAAAGTTAGTTAATGAGAAACTTTCTCTTTTCTGATGTTTTATGAGCCACAGAAACTACCTCCAGTATAGAATTTCTCATTCTCAACAAAACTGATACTTCACGTGAGCTAATCCTTTGTGGTGGGATCTAGCCTGAGTGTTGCAGTATGCTGGGCAGCATATCTTGTCTCTGCTTAACCTATCCCAATCCCTCCTTCTGGTAGGACAAACAAAAACAACTTCAGACATTGCTCATCTTCCCCGAGGGGCAAAATCACTTGCAGTGTTCCATTGAATTCTACATAAAGTATGTTGAATAGCTCTTGTATTTTCAGGAACAATGAACAATGGGGCTTTAGTTCATAATGTCTACCATTTTAGTTGCAGAGAAAACAATTATATGGTATTTTTCTGAAACTCACAGGTGAAAGATTTCCCCAAGCTTAAACTAATACCCAGAAAGTATACCAGGGCAATAGACTTGAAGGTTTTCTCTGAACTTGAGTAAACATGAAGGCCAAAACATGTACTGGCTATGATTATGGAGTCTGCACTGCTTGCCTAACGGTGCTAAGTGCTGTGTTGAATCCAAAGGAATCAGAGTTCCTGAACCTCAAAATATTACAGTCCATTCCACTTAGTGGTTGAATTGATGTTCCTGTGAAACCTAGCTCCTTAGCACTTGTCCTTCACCCAAAGAGAGGAAACTCCATCAGCTTCAGAAGACCTCACAGCTACTATTATAAAGAAGCTATTAGTTAGAGATAAGCAATGGAATATTTCCACTTTCTTATTTGCAAAGTTATTTAAAAGAAAGAGGAAGTAAGCAAGAGAGGACAATGATGTGATGGATGGCAGAAACTCTTTTCTACACAGCAGTGGAGCAATGGTCCAGGAAAAGGAACAGTCACACACGTAGGACTCATTACTGCTAATGGGAGTTGTGTCTGGCATCCAGAGTAGAGCATGCCCTTGGAGTTACACTTCTGTCTGTGGGCAATGACACTGAAGGATGTATGCCATAAATAATACCTGCCATTCAAGAGAACATCCAGCCCATTACTGTAGAGGGAGGACAAAAATAAAGTCAGTGAAATTTCCAGAAGCAACTCATAGACTGTGGAAGCTTTCTTTAGGAAGATTAACGGAGGCACCACAGGCATCATAACAACAAAGAGAAAATAAGTAAAGAAAAGTCATTAACTAAGTGGAGTTGTGATGGCGACAAAGTACACATAGCAAGGTTGATACCTATAATCCTAAATGTAGGCTGAGTCAGGAAAATTTCTGAGTTTACAGTCAGCCTAGGCTATATAGTACCAGAAAACCCAGAACTACATAGCCAAACAAAACTAGATAAGATATGAACAAAGGGAAAAGACAGTTACTATTCCTCAAATCTCTATTCTACTCAAAGGTTTGTCTTGACTTTTTTTAAACACATCATAAGAATTAAATCAAATGATAAAACAACACTGAGATAGGGTCATTTGTAAAAAGAAATATAGCTAATTAAGTTATTTAACCAGTATTTAGATTATTGTTAATTTATTCAGCAGTCTTTAATCCTTAACCCACCACTATAAATGAGCACACAGACACCACGTGGATTTTAACAAGCCTTGGCCTGAATTGTGCAATCCTAGCCCAACTAAGCTAGCTCTTAATTCTACTACCCAAATATGACCCCATATATACATACGACCCCATATATACATACGTCCCCTTGGACTGCCATTCTCCAGTATATGCCAGTATTCCTGGCCATGTGGAATGAGGTTCCTTTTTCTAACCCATGGTGTGTGGCTCCTTCTAACTGCTACTCCTGGCTGGAATGCCTTCTTCTTCCTGCTGCTGGCTGTAATACTTTCTTCTTCCTGCTGCCGGCTGGAAAGAATTCTTTTGTCTAAATCACAGGCTTCCTGTTAGGAAGTCCCACCTTTCTCTGTCTTTGTCCAATCTCAGGCCTCAGCATTTTATTTAACCAATCAGAGTCAAGGTAAGTAACAGACAGAAAACAGGACCAATTAACATTTAGAATGCTTAACACTACCCCAACAGTCATTGTCCATTCCGTAGAGGATCTTGTCTGTCTCTGACAGAATTATATGAAGTATTTTAGTGAAGAATAGTAATGGCCAATGCTATATAAGTAAATAAGTAAATGAAGGAGGAATAAACAAATTTTAGAAAGAAAAAATTGAACCCCAACAATCTCTTTACTGTGGAGGGCAACTAGGACAAGGCATGGCCAAGACAGTCCACACCCTGTTCCTGACTGTGAAGCCTAACAAACTATTATAAAACCTAATTTGTGTGTGTGTGTGTGTGTGTGTGTGTGTGTGTGTGTGTGTGTGTACATATCCCTTAATTTAAAAAAAAAACAGAATGTGTTAATCTTCAGATAACAGAATGTGTTAACTGAAGGTTGTGGGATCCATCATGTACTTTGAGGGGTCTAAAAAAGGAGATAAACATGAAGCCACATGTTTACCACTCCAGCAGTATTTTGGTAGCTGAGTCTCCTAATGTTCAAGATACCACATTGTGGTTAAACATCCTTTAAGCTGCAAATAGTTTGTTCTGACTACATTCAACATGCAGGCACTGGGCATTTTCCCATGCATGCACTAATGAAGGGCCTACAGTTTCAAAAGTCCTTGACTTTATCATAATATAATTTATATCATGGTTTTGACTATCCCTTGATTTTCTAGAGAATCATGGGAAGAAATAAGTTAAAAGAGGAACCCAGTCCACCATAGTTTTGGAAGGATGAGTATCATCTTATCTAATGAATATGCCACTCACCCAATAAATAGTCCTAAGAACATTGATTGCTAAAATCTACAATCAGAAGCTTCTGTGTTGCTCCCTCCTCTCCCTTTGAGTCAGTCCACACAGTCTCCAGAAACTTGCTTTGCTATGCTTAATAAATTTCTGCTTCAACTATCTGTGTTTCTTGACTAAATTCTTTTCAACAAAAAGATAAGGCCCAGAGACACCATGACATTTTAGTTTTTCTCCATGCAGTAACTTGTACGGGGACCCATGTTTTTCCTATCGGTCCTGGTGGCATTTGAAGTCCATCTGAACCTTCTGTATTCCAACAGTATACAAGGTAATAAGCAAATGTGGAAGGCTGAAAAGGAAAACTAATGGCTAAGCCTACACGTGGGTTTTGTGACTTATTTTCCTCTCTAATGAAAAAGTAGGCTACTACCTGCTGCGGGCATAGTTAGTAATATAACATAAGCATGTGCCTAGAAACATACGGGAGTTTGGTAAACAACACATAAGCAGCCTTGTTGACTTGGTCACTGTAAACTATTTTCCAGTTTGATGAATCCTTTGGTCGTGTGATGACATTTTATAGTTAAAATATGAAATTCCACCACAGGCTCCTGTGTTGAACACTTGGTTCCCTGTGAACAGTGTTATTTTGAAAGGTTGTAGTAATCTTAGGAGGTGGCAGCTAGATGGAGAAGTAAGTACTTGGAGGTGGTACCTAGTCACTACCTTTCAAGCTCAAGTGCATCACATGGTGAATAGACTCCACCAAACACTTATGCCTGCCACGGACTCAAAAATCAACAGAGCCAAAGACTATGGACTGAAATTCCTGAAACTGTGAAACAAAATAAATCTTTCCTCAAGTTGTTTTCTTAGGTATATTGGTCATTGCTATGAAAAAAGTAACTTTTACATCTTGCCTTGCAAATTCTCCAGCTTTTTTTTTTCTTTTGCCCTTTATAACCTGAGATGTCAGTATTATACATCATAGCTGAAGAAAATGCTGAGACAGGAAAGGAGGGACTAGGAGAGAAGACAGGTTTGAAACCTCAAGGACCTAGGGAATAATGTAGCCCAAGTATCTTGCTTTACAGAATAGGACACTGGGTCCCAGAGGAAAATGACTTCCTCCAAGGAAATGTGTCTTTAAATATGGAACAGACTTCACCTCACTTCTCTTAGCTTTCTCTTCTGGATTCTCCCAGATATGGCAATAGTTTAAAAGGCCAAAAACTGCTATAAAAATGCAATGTTATTTCCATGTGGTTTTTAATTCTCTATGGCTATGTAATACTATCTAGCACTTTGTTGGCATTTTGGGCTCAGGAAGAACATATTTGATACATTTTCCTAAAGCCCAAACAGGGTCCCCATTTGAATATTGCAATCATTAATATTATTTTCACCCAATAGTCTTCATAATACACATTGAGGCCTCTAAACACATATCTGGGGCCTGGGACTTAGCTCAGTCAGTCAAATTCACTAGCATGTGTGAATGTCCTGGGTTCCACCCCAACATCCCATGAACTGGGTGTGTTGGCACAGGTTTGATAGTCTAACAGTTAGAAGATGCCAGCAGGAAGGTCAGAAGAAGGTCAAGGTCACCTTCAAAGACATAGTGAGTTGGAGGTCAACCTTTACTTGAAACTCTGTCTCAAATTGCATATGTATATGTAAATATATATGTAGTTTTGATTTTATTTTAATTACCCTATTACTTGTGGTAGAGTTCTTCAGATTATGAGCATTAGAAAGTAAATTCAGTTTTTAAAAAGAGTCTACTGAATGATACATCTACTGTACATTCCAGAGATACAACCAATAGCACCCGAGTCTCTCATTCTACCATTCATGTTTACTTATTTTAAATTCTCTTTCTCAATGGACCTTATTCCCTCTTATTACATACTTGCTATTGCTATATGTTGTAAACAATGGTCTTTGGCAAGGTCCACTCTGTAAGCTTTCATTGTTTTATTTTTGGCTGTGGATTGAACCTACTGACATTGAACATACTGACATTGAACCTATCACCTTCCATTGAGCCATTGGCTTTCCACTGTCTGTAGGCCCTTTCACCGAGTGTGTGCTCCTCCACCAAGCTGTATGCTCATCTGGTAGTCCTAAATGTTCAACTCAAGAGCAAAAACAAAAGCTTCCCTAAAGATAAAGTAAAAAAATCCCTGAGTGGACTAACCTGGCTCACTTCTTTGCCTTTCCCTGGGTGAGGAAGGCAGGTAAAGGAAAAGACACTGTGATTGATAACCCTATAAAAATCTCAAGGAGTGTGGAAATATTCCCTGCAGAAACTGGGAAGAGAGATATGCCAAGTTGAAGAAAATATTCACTATCATAGGTTAGGAAAAAGATATTAAGTATGTAAGACAAGAGGACAAGAGTGTACTTTAATACACAGGTACAATTCAAGTCACGTTCAAAACCTTAGAAACCTAATACATTAAATATGTGTCTCTAACATACCAAAGGTTCAACATGCATATTCAAGGCCTTTGTTTTACCCTTTTCTAAATTAAATTTTTGGAACAGTAGCTGGTGGGTCTATGTTATACTCAGCCAAGTATCTTTTATTGTTCATAGGTATGCAGTGGAAATGTTGCGCTTGAAGTTATTTTGTTTGCATATACTGAAATGTAATCTTTAAGATTGCCTTCTCCCATAAAGACAACATAGAATTAAACTCAGGGTTTAGGACCAGAGAGATTGATCAGTGGATAAAAGTATTGTGGCAAGCTTGGCAACCTGAGTGACATGCCCAGAATTCACTTGGAAGAAAAAATGGATTCCACAGAAGCTGTTCCTGACTGCCACATGTATACTGTAGCACCCATACCACCATCTCTCTCTCTCTCTCTCTCTCTCTCTCTCTCTCTCTCTCTCTCTCT
>CAJQZJ010004888.1:2660946-2695656 GCA_907164525.1 Lophiomys imhausi | reverse complement strand
TCTCTCTCTCTCTCTCTCTCTCTCTCTCTCTCTCTCTCTCTCTCTCTGTCACACACACACACATATACACACCACACAAATTAACTAACTAATTAATTAATTAAAACATTGGGTTGAGAATAGACATATAAACATTTCCTAATAATCTCTTTCATTTTTCAGGTCAAAATATTGAAGCCCATAAAAGAGAATAACTGGAGAAAAGTATCCTAGGCTGCACTGAATGAACACTATTAAAATGCACTGCCTTCCAAGTAAAGTAAAGGGGTATTACTACTTCTATTTATTATTATTATTATCATTATTATCATTAGTAGTAGTAGTAGTAGTACTGCATTCCACTGTTCAGATTTTGTATGGGCTGCATGTCAAAAGATTTTTTATATGTTTTTATTGATTATTTAAGGATTTCACATCATGAACCCCAAGCACACTCACTGCCCAGTCCTCCCTGGTCCAAAATTCCCCACTCTTGTGACCTTCCCCTCCAAAAAACGATGATGAAGAAGAAGAAGAAGAAGAAGAAGAAGAAGAAGAAGAAGAGCCAGTTTTTATTTCCAATAGACTCACTGGAGAATGGTCAAACTCCCAATGGCCAGCCCATTAAAGAAAACTGAGTCCTTCCCTACCCGCACCCTATCCAGAAGCCAACAACTATAAAAAGCTACACTTCAGCATCCTTATTACAATTTTTAAGAGTTCTCTTTGATGACTTTCTGTCTAGGCTGTTATTTTTTTTTTGGGGGGGGTGTGCAGTGAGTGTTCAGAGTTGTTACGGAAGCCTTCTATGCCTCTCTTTCTCAACTGTGAGTCTCCACTCAAAGACTTTTTAATGGAAGAAAGAAGATAATAGTCAAATGAAGAAAGAACTTGTCAGATTGTTAAATTGTGACAACTCAATAAAACTTCTCTGATCATATTTCCCCAAACTCAGTTCTGTGATACCCACAAGGGAAAGTGGTGGCTCCTATCAGCACAACATTCAAGCCATGTGTAGATGATTATGAAAAAATTACCACATGAAAGAAAAGTAATAGGGATCATGAGGGACACGTTTCAAACTTGGCTTCATAGGTTATCTCTCTGGAGTGTCTATCTCCTACTGTGACTGTATGCAATTATACACAGCAGGACTCCATGTGGAAAAAAAAAAGTTGCCCTAAATACCACAAACAACTGAAAAAGTATTCTAATCAAGTCCCTTGATTTTAAATTGTTTCCAATATGTCATGGGTAGCGGAAGTCATCATAACTTTCCTTTAGGAGAAATAAGTTCTAGTTTTAATAGAGCATTAAAACATTTTATCAGAAATCACAAATGAAAATAAGTTATTATCTTTTGCTCCCCTACCCTGCAGTGGAGTTGGTAAGGATTAAGAATCAAAGGGGAGGGAGATAGGACTAAGAATAAAAGGGCTTTAGAACTAGCAACAGAATGGGGGGGAAGGGCCAGCTCACTAACCTCTAAGATATGTGTACTCACCTACAGTGATCTTTTGTGAATCAATATGACAATCTAGATTATCACTTGCCTTTTAGTCAAATGGTTCCAATTTACAATTTACAATTCTAAAAAGTACATATTAAAATTATTCTAAAATGTTAACCATAGTATTATATAGGGGAAAAAATGGTATCATTAAATACCAAATGAAAAATGAAAAAGTGTGGTTAAGTGAGCTAATTTGACTGGCCTATTTTAACTAAAAAGTAGAACTAATAGAATAAACAATTAATGATTAAATATTTCCCACCTAAAAGACTGGCAAATAAACTACTTTTAATCGGTAGACAAAATTTCATAAAGTTATAATCTTGTTCTTATAAACTTTGTGTGAAATATGTCCACCCAGATATATGACAAATGCTCACACATGAATTGGAAAACTAAACTACTTTTAAAACTACAGATATCAAAAATATTGATAAAAGCTAGCTCTTCCCATAAATAATGCAGGACCTACTTGAAAATGTATATGTCAAGATTTCATTTGTGGGCTGGGTACAGTGGCACATGCTTTTAATTGCGCCTTTTGGGAGGCAAAGCCAGAAAGATCTCATTGACTCTGAGGCCAGCCTACTGTACAAAGTGAGCTCCAGTATAGCCAGGACTACAAAGAGAGACTCTGTCTCAAATGAAACCAAAATCAAAAAGTATTTATTTTGTACTTGTATGTGTATTTGTGTGTCTCTGTGTATCTGTGGAGTACAATATATCTATATATGTGTATGTGTGTGTGATGTGTTATGTGTGTATATTGTCTATGTTATATGTGTGTGTCTATGACATGTGTGTTGTGTGTATAGTATATATAGATGTGGCTATGTAGTATGGGTATAATGTTATGTTGTAGGTGGGGTGTATAATATGTGTGTTATATGTATGTAAGTAGTTGGTATGTGTATGATGAATATGCACATATGTGTGTATAAAATCTATTGTAGAAGAGTGGAAGGAAGAATAGTGGGATCTGCAGGGGACAAGAACTTCACAAGAAGACCAACAGAGTCAACTAACCTAGGCCCCTGGGGCTTACAGAGACTGAGCACCATCTCAAAAGCATGTATGGAGCCGGGCGGTGGTGGCGCACGCCTTTAATCCCAGCACTTGGGAGGCAGAGGCAGGCGGATCTTTGCGAGTTCGAGGCCAGCCTGGTCTACAAAGCGAGTCCAGGACAGCCAGAGCTGTTAAACAGAGAAACCCTGTCTCGAAAAAACAAAAATAAAAATAAAAAAAAATAAAAAGCATGTATGATCTGGACATAGGCTCCCTATACATATGTAGCTGATAGGCAGCTTGTTCTTCATGTAGATCCCCTAGCAAGTGGAGCAGAGACTTCCCCTGGCATGGACTCTAATGCCTATTTGAGGATCACCTTACCCTAGTTGGCTGCCCTGGCTGTCCTCAGTGGAATGCTCTTAGTCTCAATGTGACCCCAAGAGCTTGGGTGGGTTGTTGGGGGGGGGTGTCCCATTTTCTGAGGAGAAGGGAAGGAGGGGAAGGAACAGGGGTGGGAGGGTGAGAACCAGTGGAGAAAAGGGAGACGACTGCTATTGGCATGTAAAAGAAAAGTAAATGAATAAGCAATTTTTTAAAAAATCTATCAGCCTGAGAAATAATAAATCTTCAAAGTGTTGGGAATAAAGGTGTGAACCACCTCATCCCAGCTACTCTTTTTTTTTTTTTTTTTTTTTTTTTTTCTGAGACACGGTTGCTCTGTGTAACAGAGTCCTGGCTGTCCTAGACTCACTTTGTACACCAGGCTGGTCTTGAACTCAGAGAGATCCACCTGGTTCTGCCTCCCTAGTCCTGGGATTAAAGGCATGTGCCACCACTTAGGTCTCTGATGTGATTGAAGACTAGATAGTTATAGTCTCAGAGTTAAATTTTAAGTTGTTTAGGAATTAAAAAGATGTTCTAGGTCTAAGAAGATGTTTTTAAGTTGGAAATGCAAGTGAGGATAGAAACTGAGTTAGGTATAGAACTTTAAACTCATCGAGATAGATAGATAGTAGAATATTAATATCAGTTGCTAAATAAGTATGGACTGGACATTGGGAATGTATGTCATATTTTAAAATTTTCATAACCGTGGCCTAATTGTTCTTATTGTTTTGTATTATATTAACTGTTATAAGAAAAACTGCCTTTTATTGGACTAAAAGGGGGAGCTGTGTCGGGGGGAGATACACTTTAAATTTAAAAAAAAGCAGATAGGAGGGTGAGGGGGAAGAGGGTAGGAGGGTGGAACTGGGAGGGGGAGAGGGGAGTGAACTATGATTGAGATGTAACTTGAAGAAATAAATACATGTTAATAAATAAATCTTCAAAGTGACTATGCCAGTCACCTTCTTGCCTTTACATTCTTTGCCATATGTAACACTTACTGTACAGTGTTACTCTATTCCACCACAATGTGGCTCTAGGGGCAGACTCTAAGAAATTTTTTGGGAAGAATAAACCAGGCAAACCTTAATCACCTTCTAGAACTCTTTGCAGTGTCAAGCCAGTGTCTTAAGTTGATGTCAGCTCAAAAATGACAGCAGTCTGAAAGTGCGTCATCACCCAGTGAGTGGTCTTGAAGTCTACCTTTACTGAAGGATAGACAACAGGTAATTATTTTTTAAGTAAATTTTTCTCTTATTATTTTGTAAGAGCGCAAGTCAAAGCCTGGGAAGGGTTAGGTCTATTACTTTAAAATCATCACGAGGAGGAACCTACAGGCACATACCCAGGCCTAATGGATACTGCCCCTGAAAGAGACATAATTTGGACTCTCTTTTCTATCCCCTGCTGGGTTTCCATAGGAACAAATGTCAGTGGAGGTGAGCTCTACTCCTCCCTGATTGGGGAACTAGGGTAAGAGGTACAGAATATGTACTTTTTGGAAGCTGATTGGGTCTAACAACAGGTAGGTGTCTAGTCATAACAGGAACCAAAGGGCCTGTTATGTGAGATTTTTGGTTGTGAGCCTAGCCTTTAATGGCTGAGCCATCTCTCCGGCCCGTGATGTGAGATTTTTAAGGCCAGAGCAGTGAGAGCTTGACCAAAGTGTGGCATACTTTTCAGTTCCTCCAAATTGCTGCCTGACAAGCTGATCTCTCACCATTATTAGTTTAGTTTCCCTCCCTTTTGTCCAGAGAAAGATGAAAAATGAAAGAGAAAGAAAAAAGGAAAAAAAAAAGGAAGAAAAATGGTGTCTTCTGAGACTGTTGGCACCAAGAAAGAGTGACTTCTTATACTCCATCCTACTAACTGACTTCACAGAAGGAAAAGACGAACAAAAGGTAGTGTGGAATTGTCTCTTCACTAAGAAATAATTAAGCCTCCAAATACACAGTAAAAAAGGAACTGCTGATTACCTCATTGCAAATAGGTATTCCAAAGTGAACATCCATTCTCCTTGAAGCTCCATGAGCTAAATCCTAGGAAGGGTTTGATCTCCTAGTGAATGCGGCTACCAAAGTAATTCTTCAAACCTTGAGGCAGGGTTCTAATCTAAATACAGATATTTTATTTACCCATAGAGCTTCAGGGAAATACTTTTGAAGGTCATTGGAAATGTTAGGTATAAGTCAGAAAGAAAACCTTTTCAAAGTAAACTATGTTTTACCAAAATTCAGGCATACAAGTCAGTGACAATTGTTGCTGAGTCACAGCCTAATCATACTGGCCCTTTATCATTACCACGTGTTCACTCATGAAAAGAACTCTGAACTCCACTATTAAAGTTCTTTATACCGACTTCTTAAAAACACTCTTAGCATCCACGTTCATCCGTCAGGAATGATAAATTTATCAAGGTCATAAAATCTCCAAAATTAAGAAAAGTTGAAACTGAAGAAAACAGAAAAAAAAAGTTAACATACAAATCCGTTCTGTTGATATTTGGAAGTGGTTCCTCTGAAAACTAGTTAGTATTAGATGAGGCTATGAGGGTGGGACCCATAATGGGATTTATTAGGATGACTTTATTAGAAGAACAGAGCCTCGATTATTCCCAGTTGTTCTTTGCTACCATGTGATGTCCTCCATCAAGTTATGATGTGGCAAGGAGGCTTTGCTAGATGCCTAGAAAATGATGGAAGCATTCGACTTTGCTGTCCAGCTTCAAGAGTTATGAGCAGATGGCTCTCTATAATTTGAAAATTACTGTAGTAGATATTTTGTCTTAGTAAGGAAAATAACTGGTTTTAGATAGATTGACACAACTTGGCATGTCAAGTTCTAACCTTAATGACAATAAAAAGTTGCTTGGGGATCAATATCCCTTAGTTACTGTAGCCAACGCTTTCTTATTTAGAATTATCATGCCATTCATATTTCACCTCTGAATTCTGTTTGTTCATTAAGGACTTATTGTGTCAAAATGATGAGACAGAGCTAAGCGTTGGTACTTAACGACTGCTATGTCTTGTCATGTTATGTCACTGAATACCCAGCACGTCTTTACTCTCTCCCTTCAAGGGACAAGGTTTCTTGATGGCATAAGGACACGACTCCTTTCCTTTTACACTGTAGCAACATTCTCTTCCCAGATTCATCCTATCTCCGTTCCATGTAATACTTATGAAAAAACAGCCCAAGTTATTTCCCATTGCCAAACACAAGTCTGAATGACTGGTCTCTCCCTGGAATGTTCCTCTGTAAAATTTCTCCTTTCAACTGTACATGTTCTTTATTGTTTTTCCTCAAATGATCTCTTGTCTATGAACCTCTAGAGGGGCTCCAGAACCAGAACATGACTTTCCTGTTCCTTGATACTCTCATCACACTTTTGCTCTGTTAATAGTAGCTAGCTCTCTATCTATTGCCTCGGTATTCCTTCTCTCTGCTAAAAGCCATTTTGTGCACCCGAGTTCCCTGAGATTGTTTTTGGAGGGAGAGAATAGTTCTATCCCCCATTTTCTCAGGAGTGCTTATTAAATAAACCTTATTTCCTCCCAACCAACTCTTGCCTCCTGAGTTTGGGCTTTTGATTGGTTTTTTTTTTTTTTTTTTTTGGGTTGGTTGGTTTTTGTTTTTTTGTTGTTTTTTTTTTAATAACACTTCTATCATTTGTTTTGAAATTTACTACTTTCTTCCTTATTTTGGACCCAGTAATATCATCCACTCTACTAGATGTGAAGCTTTTACTTAGTAATCCCCTATTATCAGTGAATTCTTCATGTTGTGCATAACAGACATTAGAGAGTCAGTCTCTTGTCCTTATCATGTTTTGTGAACTACATTCACACCTTGAGCCCCAAACTCACTGTGTATCACTCTCAGCAAATAACTTCCCTCCCTAATTCATAGAGAACAAGATCAGCAATTTTTCAGCTTTTTGTCATCTCACATTCATAATTTATCAAAAATTAGAATTTAATTAAAAATTTAAAATTAACACAAGAGGGGATGTTTCAAAGAACATGAAGAGACACGCAAATAGAAAATAAAATTCTGCAGAGAATAAAAGACTACAGAATGCTCATCCCTAAAAGGGACATCTGCATCACACATACTCTCCCAAAAAGACTCAGGGTCATTGGTGGGAGAGAAGACAGAAAGATTCCAGGAGCCAGAGGTACTCATGTCTATAGTAAGGTAGCCTTTGCTGGACACGGCAGGGCTGTTGCTCACATGAACTCAGCAGTTGGGGCTACATGCACAAGACCTGCACACGGAGCCTAACAAAACTGCAGCACATTTAGCAAGGAGCTATGACATCCCATCCCTGTCACAGAAGCTGTTGGCAATCAATCGATGCTGGCAGAGGAAGAGTAAGATTTCTTTAGGGATGTGGCTTGTGAAAGGTTACCCATGCTTCAGTAAATGGTTCCACCCCCATGCACATACAGGAAGCACTAAGTGGAATCAGCAGATTTAAAACATACACACAAACACACGCACACACGCACACACATACACACTTTGTCACTCTCTCTCACACATACACACACAAAGATCACATTAAATTTGTAGGTAAAAGTGTCATAAGACAGCTGGAAATGGGGGTGGGTTTGATCAAAATACATTATATGCATGTATAACAAAAAGATGAAGAGAAATAAAACAGAAAGGTAAACCAGTACACAAAATTTAAATGAGAAAAGTCATAGACACAGCATGACCACATTTACAAATTGTTATAAAATTATATCTGTATATACATTTTAGGAAAAATGTGTGTATTAAAAAATAAATATCTCACATAAATATTTTTATATCCTTCATGTACTAAATATATATGTTCTTTGACACACAAAAATATAATATTAAAATATTTCTTGTGTTTTACCTCTGTAGGTATGAAGGTATTCTGAAACTTCATTTTCTCATAGTCCTTTCCAGACAATGGTGTCAGTTTATAACTTACAAGACATTTTCCCAACTTCCAGAGCATGCAGTTTCCTCTATGGTTTTGCCTTTATTTCGGCTTTAAATATTATAGAGCTAAAATGAAAACGAAACTCAAATATGAACATGTGTGAAGCCCTAATATGAGAGCTAAAATATTACTGAAGACAATCACTGATTTAAAAAAAATTATAAAATAAAGCAAAGTTTTGTACCTAAGCAGGATGAACTCAGAGTCAACAGCAGATCGTAACCCCAAGAGTGGGCTTATGTAATCAAATAAGAAGAATAGATATTCTTTAATAATTACTCTTCTCTTTTAATCAAAGTGCTCAAACAAAGCTTTCCCCAAGCATAGTGGAAGCTCACCTTAACATGTACTATGAAATTAATACTTTCTATTACTCCCAAGTAGAGAAATCTTAGGTTGATGAAGGCATATGTTAAAATTAGAAGGACAAGCATGCTATCTTATTGAAATAGTTTAGAAAAATGAAAGCCAAAGAATATAACTAAGTGAAAGTCAAAGAAGACGAGGATACAAAAAAACCTCAATTTTTTAAATTAAAATAATGTATATAGCATATACACATAGTATATACATTATAATAATCACACTCCAAGTTCTCTATATCATAGACAACACAAATGTCTCAAAATCCTCACGAACAATGTTTTCTGTTTACTAAGGAGGAAAAGAGAAGCAAATAAAAGCTAAATAATATGCTGATTAGTTGAGAACCTTGAGTTGTCTTTGTTTTAATGGTGTAAGGGTTGAAAAGAGGGACCAACTTTAAGACAACCTTTGGAAAAAAACATATACTTGAATATAAAGGCGAAGTTATCAAGAGACATTTGGGAGAGCCCACCTGACCTTAAGATCGGGTCGCCTTTGAGGGCTTTTGTTTTTTTAATGAAAAGATGTAGATAATTCTGTATGTGTTAACATGTCTTAACTCTTAAGTAAGACCTGATATTTAAGTACTTTGATTTTATCAAAAGACTGACATACTGAAATATTTAAGTGCAGATACTATTTATAGAAGTGTGGATAAGGTTAAAGGAAATCAAGAAGGTTTGGCAAGGTCTTTAGGCCTTCCAACATATCGGTCTTGCCCAATGTTGTAAAGGGCAGAATGTCTGGGAAGCTAATAGACTTGGAGAAACTGAACACGGCCAACACGGCCTTTATCCCTTATGCCTTCCATGACAGCATGTTGAGAAAAAGAGCCAATTATCGTAAAGGAAAAAACGTAGGACATGTTCAAAAACGTCAAATTTAAAGTGAAAAGTTGAGAGGAGTGCTCATCTATCTGTCAGTGGTGACTAATAAAGATGCTCAGATACACAGTCAAACCTTAGGTGGAGCTCTGTGAGCCGTGTATAAGAGAGGGAGGAGGAATAGAGAGACCTAGAAGGGTCAAGATCAACACATGAAGATCAACAGAACCAACTAACCTAGGTCACTAGAGGCTTACAGAGACTGAAACACTAACCCAAAAAAGAAGAAAAAAGCTTAGACTTGACCTAGACACCCCCCCACCCAGCAAATATAGAGGTCAGGCAACTTGGTCCTCATACAGACCCTTTGGCAAGTAGGGATGGGGCGGTCTCAGTCATAGACTGTGTTAACCTGTTAGTGGGACACTTCACCCTGTGGAGTCGCCATGTAGGCCCCCAGAGCAAGAGGAAGCTCTTAGCCCTCGTGTGACTGATGAACTGAGGTGGGCTGATATGTGAGGGTGCCCCACACTGAAGGAATATAGAATAGGTGGGAGAGGAGGTAGAAGGTGGGAGGGTGTGACCAGAAGAGGAGGAGACAGGGGGGTTGTGATTGAGATGTAATTTGAATTAATAAATAAATGTATAAAAAAAAACCCAGGAGTTTTTCTATGAAAACACAACATGCAAAGAGCTGTCTAATGTGGATAACCAACATTATTGTGCTCTTAATCACTTAACCATCTCTCCACCACTCAAACTTTTTTTTTAATCTACCAGTATGGTGGTACACACCTTTTGTCCCATCACTCAGGAGGTAGAGGAGAGCAGATCTCTGTGTTTGAGAATAGCCTGTTCCTCAAAGCAAGTTCTATGAAAGCCAGGGCTACACAGAGAAACTCTGTCTCCAAACACAAACAAAAATCTGCAGAAAAAGAAATCCTGCATCTAATATCATCCTTCATGGTGACAATCAATAGCTGTACCCTGAACACTAAAACAAGACCAATACACCCTCCTCTGCATCTATTTAACATTCACTGACAGTGTTAGCTTAAGGAAAACACAAACAAAATTCACAAAGAGGTAAAATTCTGTTTATTGCCAGAACATAATGTTATTTTTTCATGAGGAGTATACAAAAAAATAAAAATATTAAAAGGAATGAGTGACTTTAGCAAAATTGTGAATAATAAAATCAATATGAAAAATTCCATTATTTATGCTATTTCCTACCAAAATTGAAAATTTGTAGATAGTGTAAAATATAAAATAACTAATAATAAACATAATAAAAGAATATTCAAGATGTGTAAGCTAAACATGACAAAACAGTGCTAAGAGAAATTGAAAAATATTCAAGTACATGGAGAGATGTATTATATACACTGAATGGCTAATGAAAGTTAAGATGTCAGCTCTCCCTTGGAGATTCTGTAAATTGAGTGTGATCTCATCTCAAATGCCAGCAGAGATCTTCCAGGGAACTGGCATGCTTATTTTAAACTGTGTATAAAATCATCAAGAAATTAGCATAGCCCACATTGCTTGGGAAAAAGATGAGCAAAAGGATGTGTACTAACTTACCCCCATCGTAGAGTATTTGAAGTAGTGCAGTATTGCTATAGAGACATTGAGACCAAGAATACATTAGAGTTCACACACACACACACACACACACACACACACACACACACACACACACATATAAATAATGCATGTGGGTCTTGTCAGTTATCTCAATGTAATAACAATATTGAAAGATATAGTCAAGAAACAACAACTTAACAACTGAATATCCAAATGCAGAATAAAGCAAAAAAAAAAAAAATTAACCGTTGGCCCTTACATCATACCATGTATACAAATAGTATGCCAAAACTTGAACCACATCTTAAAATTTTTAGCGACTCTGGATTCAGCCAAGATTAAAGAGACTTACAAAATACTACAGAAAACAGAATAGAAAAAAAAATGTCTGATTTGACATCATTGAAATTTGACTTCTACTTTTTAGAAGATACTTTAAAACTTGAAAAGGTAGGTCCCCCCTCTCACTGCCTTCTGGGTCTTGAGTTCTCTCCCTTTCCAATGCCTTGAGCCCTCCTTTTCAGCAGGCTCCTCCTACAGGCGGTTCCCACTGAGGAAAGGGAATTTTATTCAGTGTCCTCTATCCAGCTCCTCCACACTTTCAACCCTTTTCCTGATGCAAGTAAGGGCAATGACATGCTCCCTACTGGTACTGAGGATTATACCTATATTCAAATTCAGCAGAGAAAGGACAGGAAATTCTTAAAGGAGAAATGATTCAGTTAGCTATAGTGTGATCCCTGAAAGAATATATACCAATTCCTGATAGAGATTTGACCATCTAAAGAAGGTCATCTGAAGGTTCATAGGTTTCACGTGCTTGTGACTCTCTGAAGCTTAAATGAGGATCTTTTCCCCCATTTGTCCCTTGTCACCAATTTAAAAACATTACAACTTGTATAATATAACCACTTGGGGTGGCTTTTTACACCATTTTAACTTGGACTAGATTAATTCCTTCAAGCAATGAACAGACAAGAGCCTCAAACAAAACAAACAAACAAAAACCCACCACCAACAAAACAGAAATGAGATTAAATAGATGGTATGAGGTCTTCAAAACATGTTGCCCACATCTGAAATGTATAGTCAATTCTTTGTTGTTGTTTTTAAACAAGATCTCATTTACCCCAGACTTGCCTCAGACTGGATGTGTAGCTGAAGATGACAATGAACTTTGATACTCATGCCTCTACCTCCCCAGGGTTAGAAGGTGCTACCTTGGTCTGCTATATAGCTCTAGAGATAGATCCCAGGACCACTCCAATGCCCTAGCTACATCCCAGACACTATAGCTATTTCTTATAAAGCAGGAACAGAGGGTAAATAATCTGATGTGTTTGTGTGAGCAAGCACCTCATGCACAGGTATGTGTGTGAGTGTGTGTGTAAATATATAGATGATAGATAGATGATTTATAGGTGATAGATTATTGATAAATGATAGAAGATAGATAGATAGATAGATAGATAGATAGATGACAGAAAAATAGACAGACAGATAGATAGATGATAGACAGACAGATATAGATGGAAGACAATACATTTGAACCTCACAAAACACATTTGTTAAACTGTGTTTACCTTTAATCATTACATAAATGAAAACTAACAATATTCAATTATGTACCACATGCACTAGAATAAGTATAGTTAAGATTATTAACAGCAGTTATTGGTGTACATTTAGAATGTTCCCAGCTATTCTTCACTAGTACAAATGGAAACAGTGGCAGTTTCTGAAGAAGTCACAGGTACTCCAACTACATGCATGCAAGAGCCATATGTCCACATTTATTTTCCTGGGTCTTTATACAAGATATATGAAAACATTAGTTCAGCCATGTACACAAAAGGCATGTTTATCCATAATAACAATTTAGGAAGAATAAATCAATTTAAAAATAATTAATTAATCTAATTTAATTAAATTCTGATTATCATCTAAATGACTAAGTGATCTACAACTCAGCAATAAAAGGGCCAAAAACCACTGATTTTAAAAAAATAGTATGACTAAACATCAAGACGACTTTGTGAAATGAAAGAAATGTTTGTACTTCTTTCTATCATGCAATGTTATTTTGGAAAAGCATATGACAGCACAAAATATATCAGTAATTGTCAAGAATGAGATAGTATGTGGGATACTTTAAAAAAACATGGAGCTTTGTGAAAGATAAGAATACCTCATATTGTGATCACTATGGAAATTATATAATTGTTCATAATTATTAAAACTCGGTAAGTGTTCTGCTCAACATTGGTGAGTTTTATTGTGTGAATTATATTTTAATAATGCTGATATTTTAATAGAATAAGATGCCCAAATCTTGAGAATTCTTGAGAATTCATCATCAATGGAATTTTTTTAAGCTACATGAATTTATCTTCTCCTAATTAATGAGTTACATGTAATTTGACACATGCTATGGTAATGAGGCTATTTGGAAAACACAGATTATTCAGAAGCCATGGTAACCAAGCCAAATGCTGCTGAGAATATACAGCAATAAAAATTCTCACACACTGTAATGAACTGGATCTTGGCATGACTCCCTTAAAATACTTTGCATATAAATATATGTAATATATAATAAATATATATTTACAAATGTGTATATACATATATACAATAACCCAGTTAATCCATGAGTGGATATGAATCTAATCAACATAAAGCCTTATGCACATTAATTAGAAATACTATAGTTTTCTATATGCTGTATTCATATTGACTAGAAACTCATAAAATTAACAACAAAATTAAAACATGAAAAAATTACTGTACATAGTCAGCAATATAGGATACTCGTTAATTTTAAAAAGACATCTGGCTGGGGATATAGTTCAGTAGTATAGTTCTTTATTAGCAAGCATGAGGTGTAATTAAACCAAAAATATGAAAAAAACAACTGTTATTCACAACAATGTAGATAAACTTTTATGCTGCTATAAAATGCCAGATCACAAACTCCATTCAAGTTCAAATAGGTAAAATGAATCTGAGTTCATAAAGAACAAAACTATACAACCTTGCATGGGAAGTTTTATTTTGAAGAGGTGCAGAAGAATCACCTGAATTACTGGAAAATAATCTATCTGCGCAGGTTTCAGAAACCTGGCTATACACACATTTTTATGAAAATTCATTGAGTTATAAGTTTAAAATTGTTATATTTTGTATAAATTATAGCATGCCTTAAATATTTATAAAAACGTATGAATAAAGGTTAAGAAAACTGTGATATACACATAGTCTTATATTACTAAATGCCTTTTGTTTTCTGTGAAACAGGGCTTAGATTGGGTATGGAGGTGTTTTTAGGATACATTCCTTTTGAGAGTCCTTTTTTTTTTCTTTAACCTTAAAACACTTTTATTATGTCAGCATGAGTACATCCATTGAAATTAATATATTTAAATCAAAAACAGTAAGTCTTACCTAATCTATCATTAACCAAAAAGCATGTTTAAAATAATTTATTGGAGTTTTATGCCTTTCTTTTCTCTCCCCCTTTTCCTTATTCTGCTTTTCTTTTCTTCTTTTCCTACCTTCCCACCATCTTAAGCCTTTTTGTTTCTTTTTTTTTTACTGTTTATTTATTACTTCAATTTACATCTCCATCACAATTCCCTTCCTCTACCCCTCCTGAACCCACCCTCTTACCCTCCCATTCTCTCCCCCTTCTCCCACCCATCCTACTCCTCCAGTGTAGAGTGTCCCTACATATCAGACCCCTTCAGTTCAGCAGCCATATGAGAGCTAAGAGCTTTCTCTTGCACTGGGGGCCTACATGGCAGCCATACATACTAGGGCAAAGTATCCCACTAACAAGTAACAAAGTCTATGTTCCTGTTCCTTTAAGTCTGTTGGTTGTAGGATAGTTATCCTGTACTATATTGGTAAAATCCAGTTATAAGTGAATAGATGTCATGTGCATCTTTCTGTGTCTGCGTTAACTCACTCAGGATGAGGTTTTCTAGTACCATCCATTTGGCAGCAAATTGCATGATTTCCTTGTTTTTGATGGCTGGGTAGTATTCCATTGTGTAAAGGTACCACAGCTTTTTTATCCATTCGTCAGCTGAGGGGCATCTGGATTGTTTCCAGCTTCTAGCTATTACAAATAAGGCTGCTATGAACATAGTTGAGGAGATGTCCTTGTGGATTGGTGAGGAATCATTTGGATGCATACCCAGGAGTGGTATGGCTGGGTCTTGAGGTAGAGCTATTTCAAGTTTTCTAAGATATTACCAGACTGATCTCCATGGTGGTTGTACAAGTTTGCACTCCTGCCAGCAATGTGGGAGGGTTCCCCTTTCTCCACAACCTCACCAGCATGTGCTGTCCTTTGAGTTTTTGATCTTAGCCATTCTGACAGGTGTGAGATGGAATCTCAGAGTTGTCTTGAGTTGCATTTCTCTGATGATAAGGAAGCCTGGAAGGACCACGACCATGGTCCTGACCTTATGATAGTTCTTACAGAAGATTCTAGGGGAAGTTCCAGGTTGAAATGAGCCTTTAGGCCAGTGGGGGGGAAAACCATGCTCTCATTTGACCAAAATATCACCATTTTTTCCTCTTTTCCTGTATTTTTGTTTGTTTGTTTTTCCTCAGTTTTCTCTAAGGGCAGACAGTACAGAAGTGTCACGCTAGGATCTGGCCCTTTAAATGTTAAGTTCTTTCTGCTTCTGAGTGGTTGTGTGCATTTGGGGAGCCAGTTACTCTGCCTATGATTTCAGATTTTTAAGTGAAAAACATAATTACCACTAGGAAATATGAGAGCTGTTGTTGGCTTCTGGATATCTGTCATGGGCTGGATACTTCAATGGTCTCTCCCAACAGTGTCTCCAATCTCGAGTTTTCAGTCTTGCTCTCAAGAGGCAATGTGAAAGTAGGCTCTGGGGCTGGGTAGAAAGTTCAGTGATTAAGTGTTCTTGCTGTTTTTGAAGAGGATCAGAATCCAGTTCCCAACACCCATATCAAGCAGCAGATAAACTACTATTACTCAAGGTCCAGGAGATCTGATGCCCCGTTCTGGCCTCCAAGGGTACCCACACACATATAGCATACACACATATATGCATAATTTCTAAAAACTTAAATCTTTTCTTAAAGCAAAGCAAGTTACCTGGAGTTAGGTTGTCTAAATAAAGACCTAGTTTAACTTTTTTTCAGTTGCATTAGAATGGGCTTCAGTTTCTTCATCAGTAAAAAAAAGGGGGGGGGATTCTACTTCCAACATTGTGATCAGGATTAAACACATTGAAACATGGAAAGTATTGAGACTTCACTGACTAAGAAAGGAACCTAAAATGTATTTGTCAAATATAGTGGACAGCATCCATTTTAAATAAAAGAAATGAAAATTCTCAGAGGTGGCAGTATACTAAGCATGGGACAGTGACAATGGTATATTGAGGTACAGGAAGTTAGGTACCTTATCTGTGGGAAAATTTGAAGTAGGAAAAATATGACTTTGTATTGCCATCATAGCCCAAATATCATAACCCATAGCTATTATCACTGAATATAGAATTCTAGGACAGTTGGTCTTTTCTCATTTAGCTCTTAGAAGATAATATTCCATTGTCTCTTTACCTGCATTGTCTTCAGTTAGAAGTCTGCAGATTCTTGTGTTTTAGTCTGTTTTTTTATTTTGTTTTTATTTTTTATAATTAAGTTTATTTACTCATTTTACATTCCTATCATAGCCCCCTCCTGTGGTAGGTTTAGTGTTAGCATATAATAGCATAGAAAACGTGGAATAAGGCTGGACTTTAAGATAAAATACTTACTTCTGAAGTGACATGTCCTAGGGAACTCACCAAGGACCAGGACCTCTTTGATCTTAGGGCTAGGAGCAGGACATGCCCCCTGATATGCCCACCCTCCAGAGGTCTCCTGTCATTTCACAGCCCTCTGCAAAAAAAAAAAAAAAAAAAAAAAAAAAAAAAAATCTGAATGACATGCCCTGAGGCATCTGACCACATCTGAGGACCACCTGTGAATTCACGCCCCTCCGCAAAAAGCTTTTTTGTAAAAGACTGAGCCCAGGGGCATAGCTTGAAAAGAGCATAAAAGTCTCTGCTGAAGATATATAAGTCAAGATGCACTTTGTGGGGTAGGGGCTCGGCTCCTCTTGTTTCACCTCCTCTTGGTCTGGCAGAGAACTTGCTTCAATATCATAGGAAAGTTTCACCCTCTGATGTTGACCCATTTTGGGTCCAGAATCTCCCTGAGATTCGGGAGCTTTTACATGTGGAGCTCCGGGACTTCAGGCCTTTGCAGGCCATAAGCATCTCAATAGGTGAGCCACCTGGGAAACTTTCATATGTTACTTGGTCTTAAAACCATGGAGGTGACTCCTGCTTAATAAACTATCATAGAATCTGAGGAATGATATTCAGAAACTTTAAGAGACTTTAAAACTGAAAAATTGTATGAAGACAAGCCATCCATCAGGACCCACATTCAGAGAGAAATATCCTTTTGAGAAACCTTAGGTTAATGTTAAAAGTTTTAGGTGCTAGAGTTCAGAGTTAGGGTTTGGGTTTAGGATTTAGATATTTTATAGACAATTATTAGGTAATTGTTAAGTATTAATAAATATATGTGTGATAAATAAAAATTTACTGTTGTATCCTCCCTTCCCTCCTCTGGATTCTGCCCTCCCACCCGTTTTTGCTTATTCCCTCTCCCCTTCTCCTTAGACAAGGGGAGCCCCACCCCACAATATCAAGTCTCAACAGGACTGAGTTCATCCTCTTCCACTGAGGCCATGCACCACAGGCCAGTTATGGGAAAGTGGTCAAAAAGCATAATTCCTGCTTTACAATTAATGTCTGTCAGAGATCCTGGGCCAAGAGGCTGAAGATAGATGCTCCAATGTATGAAGAGAAATCAGGGACTGTCCAGACAGTCAGTTGTCTGTCATTTCCTAGTTTTGGAAGCTTCTAGCTCTGAACTTCCTGTATATTCAAATATATTTATCCTTCTCAGGTCTCTTATTTGGTTGAAGACTAGATAGTTATAGTCGCAATTAAATTTTCAGTTGTTTAGGAATTAAAAGGATGTTTTAAGTCTAAGAAGATGTCTTTGAGTTGGTAATGCAAGTAAGGATGGAAACTGAGTTAGGTGTAAAACTTTAAACTCATTGAGATAGACAGACAGCAGTATATTAATATCAGTTGCCAAATATGTATGGACTGGACATTGTGAATCTATGTTATACCCTCAAGCTTTCATAATTGCGGCCTAATTGTTCTTATTGTTTTGTATTGTATTAAATGTTATAAGAAAAACAGCCTTTTATTGGACTAAAAGAGAGAGCTGTTGGGGGGGGGAATATACACCTTAAATTAAAAAAAAAAAAGCAGATAGGAGGGTGAGGGGGAAGAGGGTCGGAGAGTGGGACAGAAGGAGGGGGAATATGATTGAGAAGTAACGTGAAGAAATAAATAAATGTTAAAAAAAAAAAGAAAAGCAGGCATCAGCATCCATGTCAGAGTGCTCACTCCACTTGCTAGGAGACCCACAAGCTGCGCTTCAGTTACATATGTATAGGGGACCTAGGCTCAGTTCATGCACGCTCTTTGGTGCTTCAGTCTCTGTGAGCGCTTATGGACCTAGGTTAGATGTCTCCATTGGTCTTTTTGTAGAGTTTTGTCCACTCTGGGTCCTTCTATCTTCCCCCCATTCTTCCACCAGACACCCTATGTTCTTCCTAATGTTCAACAATGAGTCTCATCTTTGTTTGAATTCTCTGCTGCATGGAGGTTCTCAGATGACAGTTATGCTATGATCCTATCTGTAAGTGTGGCAGAGTATCATTAATAGTGATGGGGTTGGTTCTTTCCCTTAGGGTAGCTGTCAGGTTGGGCCTCTGATCGGTTGGACATTCCCTCAATTTCTGGTATATCTTTATCCCTGCATTTCTTGTGTACAGGGTAACTTTTGGGTTGAAGTTTTGTGAGTGAGTTGGTGATCCCCTCCCTCCCCTAAAAGAAGGAGGTCTCTCTGTCCTCTGTGTTCCCTGCTGCTAGGAGTCTCAGCTACTTTTTATGTGTGTGAGTGTTTTGCCTGTGTGTATGTATGTACACATATCACATAGATGCATTGTGCCTCTAGGATCTTGTTTTTGTTTGCTTGTCTGTCTGTTTGTTATTTGTTAGTTTGTTTTGTTTTTTAGTAGATCCTGAAAAGTGTGTGGAGTAATGATGTTTAAATACTTTTTTTTTCTTTAAGACTTTGTGTGAGATTGTGTCAAACACTGAAGTCACTTATAAGTAAAACTGAGCTTTTCAAAGATGTTTTTACAAGCTTTGCTAGGGCAGGTTGAGCATGTCCTTGAATTCATAAATAGCTTGTTTTTCTTATAGGGTCTGACTGCCTGGTGTCTACATTGAATACTCAATAGCTTCAACAAGAACTCTTCACAGTGGTTGACCAGAACTCACACATCCTCCTACCCTGTCTATACTCTGGGTACACTTCAAATTATTTTTCTTTGGATCTTGTTGTAGCAGCTTTAACACCCAAAAGGGTCTTTATGCAACTTTTAGTGTTTTATCTCCAGGCACTTTCTATCTTTTAGTACTCTACCTCTCAGAGTACAAACATCTCACACTTACAGTTCTAGTCTGTCCCCTTCTGTGCTGTGGTTCAGAGCTTATCTCTCTGCACTGCCCTTTAGAAAGTGCCTCCAAAAGACATGAAGCCCATTTTACTTGGTTTAGAGATCAGATTCCTGGGGTACCTATGGTTTAGCATCCAGAGACTGTCACCTCATATGTTTCACAGAATTATATATATATATATATACATATATATATAATATTATATATGTAATATGTTTTATATATATATATATGTTACTTCAGGTTACATCTCCATCACAGTGTCCTCTTTCTACCCCTCCCAATCCTGCACTTCCACTCTCTACCCCCTATCCCTTCCATCCCACTCCTCTGGAGTGGAGTGTCTCTACATGTCAGTCCCCCACACCAGTTCAGCAGTAATATGAGGGCCAAAAGCCTCATACACTGGGGACCTACAAGGCAGCACCACTAGGGCAAAGTGTCTCACTAATAGGAAACAAATCTATGTTCCTGTTCCCTTTGGTCATTGGTTGTAGTATAGTCATACTGTACTATATGGCTAAAATCCAATTATAAGTGAATAGATGCCATGTGCATCCTTCTGAATCTGGGTTAGCTCACTCAGGATGAGCTTCTCTAGTTCCATCCATTTGGCTGCAAATTGCAAGATTTCATTGTTTCTGATGACTGAGTACTATTCCATTGTGGAGATGTACCATAGTTTTTTTGTTTGTTTGTTTTGTTTTGTTTTGTTTTGTTTTTATCCATTCCTCAGTTGAAGGACATCTGGGGTGGCTTCCAGTTTCAAGCTATTACAAATAAGGCTGCTATGAACATAGATGAAGAAACTCCCTTGTGATTTGGTGAGGAATCATTTGGATGTATACCCAGAAGTGATATGGCTGGGTTCCGAGTCAGAGCTATTCCGAGTTTTCTAAGATATCGACAGACTGATCTCCATAGTGGTTGTTCAAGCTTGCACTCCCACCAGCAATGGAGGAGTGTTCCCCTTTCTCCACAATCTTGCCAGCATGTGCTGTCATTTGATCTTTTGATCTTAGCCATTCTGACAGGTGTGAGATGGAATCTCAGGGTAGTCTTGAGTTGCATTTCTCTGATGATTAAGAATGCTAAGCACTTCTTCAAGTGTCTCTCAGCCATTAGGGATTCCTCCTTTATGAATTCTCTTTTTAGCTCTGTTCCCCATTTTTTGATTGGATTATTTGGTTTCTTGGCATATAATTTCTTGAGTTCTTTGTAAATTTTGGATATTAGCCTTCTGTCAGATGTGGGGTTGGTGAAGATTTTTTCCCAATCTGTACGTGGCCATTTTGTTTGAATGATAGTGTCTTTGGCCTTACAGAAGCTTTTCAGTTTCATGAGGTCCCATTTATGGATTATTGGTCTTAGAGCCTGAGCTGTTGGTGTTCTGTTCAGGAAGTTGTCACCTGTGCCAATGAGTTCGAGACTTTTCCCCACTTTCTCTTCTAATAGATTTAGTGTGTCTGCCCTTATGTTAAGGTCTTTGATCCACTTGGACTTAAGTTTTGTTGAAGGTGATAAATACGAATCTAATTTCATTCTTTTTTTTTTAAATAAGTACTTTATTTTTTTTTCAAGTTACATCTCAGTCGCAAACCCTTCCCTATTCCCCCTTCTTGTCCCACCCTTCCACCCTCTCCCCCCCCCAACAGCTTCTCTTTTCATTCCAACAAATGGTTCTTTCTCTTATAACAGTAAATTCTATACAAAACAGCATAATTAAATATGCCACATTTATGAGAGTTAAATGGCCCGGTGTACCTTCCCAATGTCCAGTTCATATCTAATTTCATTCTTTTACATGTTGACATCCAATTGGACCAGCACCGTTTGTTAAAGATGCTGTCCTCTTTCCATTGTATGGTTTTGGCTTCTTTGACAAAAATTAAGTGACCATAGGTGTGTGGGTTCATTTCTGGGTCTTCAATTCCATTCCATTGATCTACTAGTCTGTTTCTAAACCAGTACCAAGCTGTTTTTATTATTCTTGCTCTGTAGTACAGCTTGAAATCTGGGATGGTGATACCTCCAGATGTTTTTTATTGTACAGGATTGATTTAGCTATTCTGATTTTTTGTTATTCCATATGAAGTTGAGAATTGCTTTTTCCAGGTCTATAAAGAATTGTGATGGTATTTTGATAGAAATTGCATTGAATCTGTATATTGCTTTGGCAGAATGGCCATTTTTATGTTGATCCTACCTATCCATGAGCATGGGAGATCTTTCCATCTTCTGATGTCCTCTTCAATTTCTTTCTTCAAGGACTTGATGTTCTTGTCATACAGGTCTTTCACTTTCTGGATTAGAGTTACCCCCAGGTATTTTATTTGTGGCTGTTGTGAGGGGTGTTGTTTCCCTAATTTCTTTCTCAGCCCATTTAATTTTTGCATAAAGTAGGGCTTCTGATTTTTTTTAATTGATTTTGAATCCAGCCACCTTGCTGAAGGTGTTTATCAGCTGTAAGAGTTCTCTGGTAGAATTTTTGGGGTTACTTATATATACTATCATATCATCTGAAAATAGGGATAATTTGACTTCTTCATTTCCAATTTGTATCCCCTTGATCTCCTTTAGTTGTCTTATTGCTCTAGCAAAAACTTCAAGTACTATGTTGAAGAGATATGGTGAAAGTGAACATCCTTGTCTTGTCCCTGTGAGGAAATGCTTCAGTTTCTCTCCATTTAATTTGATGTTAGCTACAGGCTTGCTGTATATTGCCTTTATTATTTCTAGGTATGGTTCTTGTATGCCCATTTCCTCCAGGACTTTTAGCATGAAGGGGTGTTGGATTTTGTCAAATACTTTCTCAGCATCTAGCAAGATTATCATGTGTTTTTTTTTTTCTTTCAGCTTGTTTATATGGTGAATTACGTTGATGGATTTTCATATGTTGAACCATCCCTGCATTCCTGTGATGAAGCCTACTTGATCATGGTATATGATACTTTTGATGTGTTTTTGGATTTGGTTTGCTAGTATTTTATTAAGTATTTTTGCATCTATGTTCCTTAAGGAAATTGGTCTGAAGTTCTCTTTCTTTGTTGGGTCTTTGTGTGGTTTAGAAATCAGGGTGACTGTGGCCTCATAGAATGAGTTTGGAAGTGTTTCTTCTGATCCTACTTTGTGGAAAAGTTTGAAGAGTATTGACATTAGCTCTTTTTTTGAAGAAGGTCTGGTAGAATTCTGTGCTGAAACCATCTGGCCCTGAGCTTTTTTTGGTTGGAAGATTTTTCATGACTCACAGAATTTTCTAATTGTCTACTGAGTAGGAAAAGTCTCATCACACTTATCCTATCATAGTGAAAAGCAGAAGTAACCTTACATGGAAGTTGAAAATTATGATTTTTTTCTTTTTAAAACATCAATGGATCTCAAAGACATGCCATAAAGAAATATCTAGCCTAGAACACAGTTTTTAACTTGAAGACAACTTGAAACTTGGAGTCCCTATCCAAGAACCCTTGATTTACATAATCTGTGTAAGTCATGTGACATTGATCATTTGAAAAAGTTCTCTGTGCTTATATTAGGAAGCCAAACCTGAGAGTCATTGGCTTGTTATATCCAATTTCTTAGTGAGTTCTAATATTACATTAAGGGATGAATTGGTATGCTGGCATTATATGAGTATTTATGTATTCACATAACCTGAGTATACATATCTATATAGAGATAGTCCACCTCTATCAGTTTTTCTCAAATATTACTTCCACGGACTGACTACTCACTTATGCTTTCCAACCTAAGATGTACAGAGCCAGCTCTAAGAAATGAACAGACATTGAAAGGCATTAGGACCAGCTGCTTAGCTCCTTGTAAGAGGGTAAAGACTACCTTTCATGGATTAGCCATTTGATTATCTGTATTACTGTGAACCAGTATGGTCACTACTACATCCTTCTACACAAAGCCTGACAGCAACCTGCCAAGACTTAGGGTAAAGCTTGCATCTGTCTCCTCTACACTCCAGTAGCTACAGTTTTTCAGATCAATGTCACACATAAAGAACTATTGGTTGTTAGCCAAACACAACTAAGTCAGGGATAAAATTGTAAGTTTTAGAGTCTAAACTAGATTTGTTTCCTCCCTGGCTATATTCCCAAAGGATAAAAATATTAAAGAAGTAGATATTTACTGAAAATTAGTGTTTTATTATATGAAATCTCATATTAATAGCCCTAATAATTCTGTGGGATATGCTAGTCTCATTTTATTGGAGAAACTAATGTATTATACTTTGGATCTGAAATATTCACCATAGGATCCTGTATAATAGGCTTGGTCTCCAGCTAGTAGTCCTGTTTTGGGAGATTGCAGAAATTTTAGAAGGTGGATATTGCCTGGAGGAAGTAGGTATATCAGTTACTTTTATTGTTAGTGTGCAAAATACTACTACTACTACTACTACTAATAATAATAATAATAATAATAATAATAATAATAACTAAAAGAATAAAGAGTTTCTTTTTGCTTAGCTTGAGGATACAATCTATCATGGCAAGAAAAGTGTAGTTGTAAACGTGTCTCTGGATGCAGAACCATAAAGATAAATAATCTAGTTTCAGGCAGGACTAGTCACAGCAGTCAGAAAGAGAGGAACTCTGGTGCCCAGCACATATTCCCCTTTCCCCCATTTTATTCAGCACCCGTCCCAGCCCTCATTGCTGCTTTCTAATTTCTCTTGGTCTTTCCTCTTCAGTTAAACTGCTCTGGAAACACCTAAGAGACATATACACAGTACCTTGTCTCCTTGGTGATTCACAATCTAGTCAATTTGACAGTGAGGATCAGCTCTGTGGGCTTGACAGGCTTGCCTTTTCTCTCCCTGCTATGATGCCTGTGCTTCCCTGGTGTCACAGGTAGTTATTACAGGTCATTTATGTGATAACTGTCATGTTCTTCCTCACCACAGCCAAGAAACAATGGCCAGTGGTCAGGACCAAAATTCAGAAACTGCAAACACAATTAACCTTTATTTCATACGCTGGTTTTCTCATGTATATTTCAAAATGGCAAAAAAAAATCTAGCATACAAGAGAAACTGGAAAAACTTCGCACTTGTCATTTCAGTCCACTAAGGGCTACCTGTTATTTTATGCATAAAGGGTATTAAAGATACTTTATACTCATTCATATACTTGATTTTAGGACAGAAAAATTAGTATTAACAAGCCACAAAGAAGCAACAAAGGAAGAAAGTGAGAGATCCACAGGTATGGATTGATTCTTACAGTCAAATTTACAAGGAAAATAAGCGGGAAAGCAGGAGCCAGCCACAGTGATATATCCCTGTAATCCCAGTACTCAAGAGATGAATCCTGAGTTCCAGGCTACCCGCATTACATAGCAAGAGCCGGGCCTTAGTCAATCTGGACTATGCAATGAGATCTTTCAGAAAGGGGGTGGGAAAGGAGGAGGAGAGAGACAGAGACAGGGAGACAAAGAGAAAGATCTAAAAGGACGCTCCCAGAAACGTTTTGATGTTCCAGTTTTTTTTTTAATTATTTTATTTATTTACTTCATATCCTAATCGCAGCTTCAGGATTGCTAAACTTTAGGGAAGTCATATGAGAAATGTTGAACAAATAACAGTATATCCCCAATTCCCTTGTGAAAACGAAGGTGACAGAAGCTTAAATAAGGAGCTGTTTTTAAAAAGATCTGTTGGAAGAATCAGAATCTTTAATTAAAATGCTTTTGATCCTCTGTTTTCATTTCTTCTCACTCATGAACATGAATCACTAATATCTCCTTCAAGTTCTTAAAAAAGTTGCCCATTCATAGCTATGTACCAAATAAATGATTCATTTTTAAAAAGACTTTGACTAAAGACACATATTAACTATGAACAGTTATCTTCATTTGAATGATTTGAAAAGGTGTTTTTCCTAAGAACATGTTTTGTGGTGAGAATGTGATTTTCTAAATAAAAATAAAACACACATGTTTAAGTTTTATTAATACTTACCCAGATGTGTAACTTGTTAAAGTATAGGAGTATATGAAGAAGGATGGGATATCTCAAAATATTCTTATTCATAAACACATGATCTGCTTGGCAACACAGATGAAGGAGAAACACTATTCCTCAACATGTGCCCATAACTCTGATTATATTTCAGCAATCACCATAATCCAGGGTTGGTTCTAATATTTGAATACAAACAAGGAGACTTTACCACTGGCTACTTCAACATTGTTAAATACCTTAAACTAATTACCACACCAGATTTGTGGCCACAGAATAACCCATCATAAATTACAAGTTACACAGTGTCAAGAGTTGAGAGTTAACCCTTTCCTATTTTTTCTCATGGCTGTGCATTGAGTTAGCTAATACCAAACTGGAAGAGTAACAGACTTAAAAACTACAGGTGTAAATTCTAAGTTCTTGATATACAAGAAGGTAAGTGGACCAAGTTCAACATGGATCATTCCTTTCAACACACACACACACAGTAATGCTTTAAATTTTCCACTTCTACTGGGGCCTTCACAATCTTGTTCTTGGCTACCAATAGCTTCACATTAGCCTATCACTCTTTCAGCAACTTCAAATATTTGGCGAGTCGCTCAAGCCTTTTCTCTAGGAAAACACACAGAAGTTCTTGAATTTTTTTCATTCACTGTCAAACACTTTGGGTCCTTTAGGTAGCCCTAACTGAAGCCAACACGGTCCAAACAAGTAGCCACAGGTGAGTGGGAGACACATTAATGGCGCCACCATTTAACAGATAGACGAATTTTTTTTTCCTTTATTTTTTATTTCTTCAAGTTACATCTCAATCTCAGTCCCCTCCCTATTCCCCCTCCAGTCCCACCCTCAACCCCCCATCCTCTTCCCTTTTTTTTTTTTAAGTTTAAGGTATATCATATTTCCCCCTACAGTTTCCCCTTTCAGTCCAACAAATGGCTCTTTCTCTTATAATAATAAATACAATACAAAACAACAGAGGTAATTAGGCCACAGTTATGAGGGTTATATGGCTTAACGTACATTCCCAATGTCCAGTCCATATGTATTTTGTACCTGACTTTAACATTCTACTATCTAACCATCTGCATGAGTTTAAAGTTCTATATCTGACTCAACATTCATATTAATTGCAACACAATTTTAAAAGTATCTTCTTAGATCTATAACACTCTCTTGACTCCTAAACAACTCAAAATTTAATTATGAGACTCTATCTGTTCTTCAATCACCTCAGAGACCTGAGAGGGATACATATATCTGATTTTATAGGAAGTACAGTGTCTTCAGCTTCCCAAACTAAGAAATGACATACCTGTGGCTGCCTGGACAGTTCCCATTTTCTCTCCATACATTATAGCATCGCTCTTCAGTCATTTGGCCCCACTTCTCTGACAGACATTGATTGTAGAGCAGGGGTTATGAAGGACTTACCTACCCTGTCTTGGCAGAGCTAGGCTGTCGACTTACCTGCTTCCAAGTTTTGTCTTTTTTTGGACAGCATTCTGTCTACAGTTGGAGCAAGGGGCTTTTCATACCAAGAGATAGGCTTGTGACTAATTCAATCATCTCCCACTGGAGATTCTTCGATGCTCATCTTCTACTTGGGGTAGAATAGGGGGTGCTGTCAGGAGTTGATATGTCTTGATATAAAAAAATCTAACGTTACGAAAACATCTTTGAATACCATATTAACAGATAGACGAAATTTAGTGTTAACATATTATGTTATTTATCCTTTGGACTTTTATTTGGCTCTGGTTCACAACACTCACTATGACTCTGATTGTGTTCTTCCTTACTAAATATTTGTTCTCAGCAACGGTTTGGAACAAGGCACTGTCACCTGTTGAGAGAAAGAGAATTAGAATTAATCCACTAAAACTGTCCTTCAGCCTCCTCAGGGTGTAGGGAACATGTGTGATTCCTCTTTCAGACAACTGGCTACACCAGTTCTTCCTCAGTCCACTCCCGTCATTCCTGAATCATGACGATAACATACATTTTTAAAATGATTTAATGAATTTCTCATCGAAAACCACAGGACCATTAAAAGTTGTGGTTGATGATGTAGTTTTTTTTTTTTTTAATTTATGCCCTAATTGGACTTACGCTGTTTTTAAGAGTAAAAATAAATAAAATTAATTAGTACATACAGTATTTGGCTTAATTCTGGCATTTTCAAATAAAAATTTTTTCCTTGATTCTCTATCTCATATCTTCTCTTCCACCTCAATGACCTTACTCTGTACACTTTCACCTCCCTCCCATAGCTCCTGTCCCCTTTCATGTCACTTGTGACTGATTCCAACTCAATGGCTCTATGTCTACTCTAGTTGTTTCTTTTCCCATATTATAACTATTACTCACATAAAAAAAAACCATTTACACACATAAATATAAATATTATAAGCTAGAGTCCTAGATATGAGAGAGAATAAGTAACTGTTGTCTTTCTGAGTCTGAGTTACCTCCCTTAATATAATTCATTCTAATTCCATTTATCTATCTGCAAATTTGCCATTTTTCTTTACAACTGGAATAAAATTCTGTTGTTTATCTACACCGTGTTTTTATTTTCCATCCATTGATTAGTAGTTGGTCATTTAGACAGCTCTGTTTCCCTGCTATTGTGAGCAATTCAGCCATGAGCATGGAAGTGTGAGTGTCTCTTTGGTAGAACTTATAGAGTTCTTAGATTCATCTCAGGAGTGTTAGACCTGAATAATTCTATTTTTAATTTTTGTAGAAACCTCCATACCAATTTCCACAATGACTACACTAGATTCTACTCCCACTAACACTGAATAATGGTTCTTCATTTCCACATCTTTGTCAAAATTTATTAGTATCTCTTTTTTGATATATCCATTTTAATTGGAATGAAACAATATCAAAATAGTTTTGATTTGAATTTCTCTGAAGGCTAAGGATGTTTAAACCTTTTTAAAACACTTAATGACCATTTGTACTTCTCATTTTAAGAACCATTTGGGGAGCACTTTTTCTTTTAACCTTACGAGACTTTTTGCTTATATCGTAAATGATTTTGTATTTTTATGGAATTTCTCTCTGTGTCTCTGTCGCTGTCTTTGTTTCTCTCTCTCTCTCTCTCTCTCTGTGTGTGTGTGTGTGTGTGTGTGTGTGTGAATGGGTGTGTAGGGGTGTGTGTATGGTTGTGTGTGTGTGTGTGTGTGTGTGTGTGTGTGTATGTATGTATGTGTGGGAATGGGTGTGTAGGGGTGTGTGTATGGTTGTGTGTGTGGGTGTGCATGTGTGTCTGTGTCTATATTTATTCCTTGTGCTCTTTCTTTGGCTCTTTATTTTCTGTTTGATTTGTCCTATTATGGTGTGGTTGTTGCTTTAAAAAAGAACCATCTGTTTGTGTCATTAGCCCATTTGTTGATTAGGAGATTTTGGGGGCTGTTTATTTTTGCAGCATTTGTATATCCTATCTATTAAGCCACTTTCTAGTGCATAGATAGCATAGATTCTCTTATTCTGCAAGATGTCTCTTTGTTCTGCTGATTACTTACTGTGTGGTGCAGAAATTTTAATTCCACTTGTTAATTTTGGGGGTTATTTCTTATGCTATCGGAGCCCTATCCAGAAAGCGGATGTCTATATCTGTATCCTGATGCGTATTCCCGATGTTTTCCTCTAATAGTCTCAACAGTTACAGTTTTGATTTTTTTTTATGAACTTTGGTGCAGGGTGAAAAATGTGCATCTATTTTCATTCTCTTAACAGTGGATATCCTGTTTTAGCAGCACAATATTGAATGTGCTGTCGTTATCCAGAGTATCCATTTGACTGCTTTAATTTCGAAAGTATTTGAAACACTGGGGGTGAACACTGACCAAGGAAAGACAGAAGACTAAGAGGAGCTAGCAGATAAATTCATCCTAGAGATGAATGAACAGTCCCTGTACTGTCCTTGATTAATAGTACACAGACTTTTCACATAAACCATTGTGATACTTTGAGAAAGCATGTCCCATATGCTCATTGTTTGAACACATGATCCTCAGTTGGTAGCTGTATTTGAGGAGGCTTAGGAGGTGTAGCCTTGGTGGGGGAAGAATGTTATTGCAGGTAGGCTTTGAAAGTTTAAAACTGTACACCATTTCCTGTTGCTCTCTGCTTCATGCTTACTGATTAAAATGTGAGCTCTGAGCTTGTTATTCTAGCCCCTATGCTTGGTGTCTGCTTCTTTTTGCCATGCCTCCTTTCTGCCATTACATATTCTTATTCTTTTGGAACCATAATTAAACTAAACTCTTTCTTCTTTAGTTGCTTTAGTCACGGTGTATTATCACAAGAACAGAAAAGTAACCATTACAACCATATAGTTTTTTTTCCCTTCATCAGTGAGAAGGAAATGTTGCCTTCCTTGTCCTGAGGACCCCTAAAAGTGAGTTAACTATCATAAAATGAAAATTCTTGCATGTACAATAGCTTTCAAAAACAGTAACTTCATTTAAGGGTGGTAAGTCTTAGACATTTTGCTGGAAGCTACATGTTTTTTTTTTTTTAAGCGAAAACATCATATCTTTCTCTAATAATATTATGTGAAAAAGAAGCCTCAAAGATTAAATGAACAGGGACATTTTTAAGTAGCAGGTACTAACACAGGCAACAGTGTTCTTTTCCTTTTTTCAATAGGAACATTCTAAAGTAAAGTTATGCTATAATTTTATTACATAGAAAACAGCATTCCAAAATGCATTGTAAATATAACATCATTAAAAGCTCCTTCAAAACTCCCATTTTCTTCATTTCACTTTCAGGCTTGCATTTCTAATGTTGGAACTTCTAACCATATTGACATGTGACTGTCATGGTGTCTGTTTTCTAAAGAACTCACCTTAAAAAAATGGCATTCTCTTATCTTTGTTTTGGAGATAAAGCTAGGACAAATTTGTAAGAGGTGCTACAGTCACTAGACCGCATGATTAGGCTTCAACTCCAGTGAGTCTAATACACCTGATGTCAGGCAGTTCTTCACCACCCAAATTATTTGTTCTGATTACTAGAGCCATTAGACTTCAAATAATGGCATATAAATATTTATCTTTTTGTTAAATAATTATAGATTTTTGAGAGCTATATCAGAGAGCCCAAATCAAACGTTTCAAAATAGAACTAAGAAAAAAGATATAGTAGACATTTCTACATACCTACCATATGCTTTCCCTTTTCTTATTAAGAGAATCTGGCTTAATTCAGGGGAATGAGGTGGCTTTCAGTTCTGTCCTGAAATTAAGACTGAGTGCATGTCACAACTCTGTGTCTAAGAAGATGCTACTGGAGGATACTAGGAGGGAATACTGGAAAGATCTTAAAAAGAGACTCATTTACCTAAACCGTGTGTACACTTTGACCTTTCACCTTTGCCCTTCACTCTCAGATTATAAACATAAAACTGGAGAATGATCACTCATCTTACAACCACAGGAACACTTTTGAGAATGAGAACCACAGGCCAAGGAGAGCAATGCAGAAATAGCAGAAACATGTTTTGCTGCTTGTTGATCCATCACCCAGTCAGTTGGGTCTGAATTGTTCCCCCTGACATTTCTCTCTTTTTTTTTTCTTTATTTTTTATTTCTTCAAGTTACATCTCAATCGCAGTCCCCTCCCTATTCCCCCCTCCAGTCCCACCCTCCCACCCTCAACCCCCCATCCTCTTCCCTTTTTTTTAAGTTTAAGGTATATCTTATTTCCCCCTACAGTTTCCCCTTTCAGTCCAACAAATGGCTCTTTCTCTTATAATAATGAATACAATACAGTACAACAGAGGTAATTAGGCCACAGTTATGAGGGTTATATGGCTTAACGTACATTCCCAATGTCCAGTCCATATGTATTTGGCACCTGACTTTAACATTCTACTATCTAAACATCTCCATGAGTTTAAAGTTCTATATCTAACTCAACATTCATACTAACTTGCAACACAATTTTAAAAACATCTTCTTAGATCTATAACACTCTCTTGACTCCTAAACAACTCAAAATTTAATTATGAGGCTCTAGCTATCTGTTTTTCAACCACCTCAGAGACCTGAGAGGGATAAATATATCTGATTTTATAGGAAGTACAGGGCCTGCCTGCAGCTTCCAAAACTAAGAAATGACATACCAGTGGCTGCCTGGACAGTTCCCATTTTCTCTCCATACATTACAGCATCGATCTTCAGTTGTTTGGCCCCGTTTCTCTGACAGACGTTGATGGTAGAGCAGTGGTTATGAAGGACTTACCTACCCTGTCTTGGCAGAGCTAGGCTGTCGACTTACCTGCTTCCAGGTTTTGTTCCTTTTCAGACAGCATTCTGTCTACAGTTGGAGCAAAGGGCTTTTCCTACCAAGAGATAGGCTTGCGACTAATTCAATCATCTCCCACTGGAGATTCTTCGATGCTCATCTTCTACTTGGGGTAGAATAGGGGTGCTGTCAGGAGTTTATATGTCTCAATATAAAAAAATCTAAAGTTACAAAAACATCTTTGAATGCCATATTCTGCAGATCTCTTGAGGTTTTTGAAGAGGCCCTATCTATCTCTTATATTAGGGTAAGCAGATGTTGTTTGTCTCTTAGCACCTTTATTTCTGATTAGCTTAGAAAATAACTATAATAGGCTGTCATAGTACCTAACAAAATTACCAGCTTGCATAGCTATTAGTTTGCATTTCTTAATTATCCTAAACAATTTATGACAATTAGTAGTAAAAGGCCGAAACATCACATTTCATTCTTTTTCTTTACCTCCTAACCCTTCCATCCCATTTCTCTGGGGTGGGGTGTCCTTATATAACAGTCCCTCATCTCAGTTGAGAGGTCGTATGAGGGCCAAGAGCCTCCTCATTCATTGGGGATATACGAGGCAGTACCACCAATGAAAAGTGTCTCATTGCCCAGGAGAGAGGACTAAAACACAAACAAATAAGCATACAATAGATAAAAAAGACTTAAAAATAGAAAAAATATATTAAAAAATATAAAAAATAAATAAATATAAAAAAATAAAAAGTCTATGTCCATATTCCCTTTGGTGTGTTAGTTGTAGTATTGATACCTTCTACTACATAGCTAAAATCCTACTATAAGTGAATAGATGCCATATGCATCTTTCTGAGTTTGGGTTAGCTCACTCAGGAAGAGCTTTTCTAGTTCCATCCATTTGGCTGCAAATTGCATAATTTCATTGTTCCTGATAGCTGAATAATATTCCATTGTGTAGAGGTACCACAGTTTTTTAACCCCCATGAGATTTCTATTCACAGAGGAAAAAAAAAAGGCATAAACTCCTTCACTGATAAGAAAACTCTTTTTTTTTTTCAGGGTATTACTGCCTGAAATGGAATGAAATCCCCAGTCCCTTATACATTTTTTTTAAATAGGATTTAAAATGCTTCTGGCCCTTAAGAAATATCAAGAGTACAAAATTTGATTCCGAAATGCAGGGAGTGAAAATTGCCAAGAATGAAGGTAGGTCATGTGCATGTGTGGTTCGTGCGCGGTGGTGGCAGCAGCGCAGCGCGTGCACGCTGGTGGCAGCTGAGGCAGCTTCAGCGGCTGCTGAGGCAGCTTCAGCGGCTGCTGAGGCAGCTTCAGCGGCTGTGGAGGCGCACAGAAACTGAGGGTTCCAAAACGTGGAGGCCAGCAGCCAAGCGGCCCACATCTGATTCTGAAAAGCCCAGACATATCAGGCATGGATCAGGTCCTCTCAGACTCCTTGGAGACCTCCAGAGTCCACAGAATCTGTGCCTGGGCACACAGGACCACATCACAAGAGCCACTGCAGGCCGAACACTCAGTGTGCAACATAGAGAGGTCTGACTTGGGAGCAGTGAAACAATCCCAGGCCATTCCTCATTGCCTGGGAATAGGCTGAACCAGTTCACAGTGCTTCTGGCTGTTAAATGCACAGTGACCCTGAGATCCCCCTGTAAGCAGCTACAGATCCCCAAGCAATTCAACTGCTACACCAAAGTGCCCCCTTTGGATCCAAGGCCAGAAGACAACAGGAGCAGACAGCTAAAAACATCCAAATGGCCAAAGGTCCAAGAAAAAACAGAAATCAGGGAAATATGACTCCAACAAAACAAAACTATCCTAGCTCATCCAATCCTGACGACCTCACCACAGCAGAAACACATGAAAATGATGACAATTCTACATTAGGGAAAGTGATAGAGTCACTTCAAGAAGAACTTAAATCTATGAAGGAATTCAAAGAAGCCACAACTTCACAAACAAAAGCAATGGATAATACCAATAGAGAACTCCAAGCCAAGATGGTTCAACTTGAACAGGGAAAAGACAGATTAATGAAAGATTTCCAGGCAAAAACAAGCAAATTGGAGGAGGAAATGTACAAAATGAATAAAACCATTCAAGACATGAGAATGGAAAAGGAAAGAATAAAGAAAACACAGTCAGAGTTAAAAGTGAAAATGTAGAATCAAGGGAAGAGAGCAGAAACTATGGAAATGAGTATCAAAAATAGGATGAAAGAGGTGGAAGATAGGATCTCAAGCATGAAAGATTCGATGGAAGAAATCAGTACAACATCCAAAGAAAATGAGAAAGCTAAAAAATCTCTCACCCACAACATCCAAGAAATCAAGGACTCAATGAAAAGACAAAACCTACGAATTATAGGCATAGAGGAAAGAGAAGACTCCTGACTCCAAGGTCCAGGAAATATCTTCAACAAAATCATAGAAGAAAACTTCCCAAACTTGAAGAAAGAGATGCCAATAAAAATCCAAGAGGCTTAGAGAACACCAAACAGGTTAGATCAGAAAAGAAACTTCTCTCACCACATAATAATTAAAACTCCAAATGTAAAGAACACAGAAAGAATATTAAAAGCTGTAAGAGAAAAATGTCAAGTCATATACAATGGCAGACACATCATAATTACATCTGACTTCTCCTCAGAAACTTTTTTTTAATAATTTATTTTTAATTTCTTCAAGTTACATCTCAATCACAATCCCCTCCCTACTCCCCCCTCCAGTCCTACCCTTCCACCCTCCTCCCCCTCAAACCCCCATCCTCTTCCCTTCTTTTTTTTTTTTTTTTAGTTTAAGGTATTTCTTTTTCCCCCCAACAGCTCTCCCTTTCAGTCCAAAAAATGGTTCTTTTTCTTATAACCATAAATATAATACAAAACAACAGAAATAAATAGGCCACAATTATAAGAATTATATGGCTTAGCATACATTCCCAATGTGAGTCCATATGTATTTGGCACCTGACTTTAACATTCTACTATCTAACCATCTCCATGAGTTAGATAGTAGAAACGGAAACTAATAGTCATGAAAACGTGTCATTTTGTTAGTTACTATGACAGTCTATCACAGTTATTTTCTAAGTTACTCAGAAATCAAGTTGCTAAGAGACAAGCAATATTTGCTTATCTA
>CAJQZJ010004888.1:2643964-2660546 GCA_907164525.1 Lophiomys imhausi | reverse complement strand
TGATTATATAGGAAGTGCAGGGCCTGCAGCTTCCAATATAATCAGATACATTTATCCCTCTCAGGTCTCTGAGGTGGTTGAAGAATAGATAGCTAGAGTCTCATAGTTAAATTTTGAGTTGTTTAGGAATCAAGAGGGTGTTCTGGATCTAAGAAGATATTTTTAAAATTATGAGGCAAGTTAGTATGAAAGCTGAGTTAGATATAGAACTTTAAACTCTCCTCAGAAACTTTAAACCTAGAAGGATCTGGACAGACATCCTATAATCCCTGAGAGAACATAGGTGCCCAGCCAGACTACTATAACTAGCAAAACTGTATATAAACATAGATGGAGAAAACAAGATATTCCATGACAAAATCAAATTTAAACAATATCTACCCACAAACCCAGCCCTACAGAAGATCCTAGAAGGAAAATTCCAACCCGGAGAAGATAACTACACCCAAGAAATCAGAGGAAATAGAAAACTCCACAGCAACTAAACCAAAAGAGGCACAGGATGACCACCTATACCAAATAATGGGAAATAACAACCCCTGGTCACTAATATCCATCACCATCAATGGACTGAACTCACCAATAAAAAGACACATCTTTTTGCTGCATACAAGAAATATATCTCACTATCAAAGATAGACACTATCTCAGAGTAAAGGGCTGGGAAAAGGTTTTCCAAGCAAATGAAACCAGCAAGCAAGCTGGAGTAGCCATCCTAATATCAAACAAAATAGACTTCCAACTGAAGTTAATAAAGAAAGACAGAGAAGGGCATTACATACTCATTAAAGGGAACATTCATCAAGAGGACATCTCAATACTGAACATCTATGCCCCAAATACAAAGGCACCTACATTTGTAAAAGAAACTCTTCTAAAACTTAAATCACACATTGATCCCAACACATTAGTACTGGGAGACTTCAACACCTCACAACAATGGACAGATCACCAAGACAGAAGCCAAACAGAGAAATAATGAGTCTAACAGAGATCATGAACCAAATGGACCTAACAGATATCTACAGAACGTTTCACCCAAATACAAAGGAATACACCTTCTTCTCAGCACCACACGGAACCTTCTCCAAAATCGACCATATAGTTGGACACAAAGATAGTCTCAGCAGATACAAGAAAATTGAAATAACTCCTTGTATCTTCTCAGACCACCATGGAATAAAGCTGGACTTCAACAGCAAAAGAATCAACAGAAAGCCTACACTCACATGGAATTTGAACAACTCTTTACTGGATGACTACTGGGTCAGGGAAGAAATAAAGAAGGAAATCAAAGACTTCTTATAATCCAACGACAATGAAGGCACAACATACCCAAACCTTTGGGACACAAAGCTGTGCTACGAGGAAAGTTCATAGCACTAAGTGCCTTCAAAAAGAAAATTGTGACAGCTCATATTAGCGAATTAACAGCTAAACTGGGTGAATTGGAAAAAGAAAAGAATCAAACACTCCCAAGAGGAGCAGAAGGCAGGAAATCATCAAACTTAGGGCTGAAATCAACAACTTTGAAACAAAAAGAACTGTACAAAGAATCAATGAAACCAAGAGTTGAGTCTTTGAGAAAATCAACAAAATAGACAGACCCTTAGCCAAATTAACTAAAAGGCAGAGGGAAAAAAAACAAATCAACAACATTAGAAATGAAAAGAGAGAAATAACAACAGACATTGAGGAAATCCAGAGAATATTTGGGTCCTACATTAAAAATCTATACTCCACCAAATTTGAAAATTTAAGTGACATGGACAATTTTCTTGATAGATTCCACCTACCAAAGCTAAATCAAGATCAGATTAACAGATTAAACAGCCCTATAACCCCTAAGGAAATAGAAACAGTCATTAAAAATCTCCCAACCAAAAACAAGCCCAGGGCCAGATGGCTTTAGCAAGGAATTCTACTGGACCTTCAAAGAGGAGCTAATACCAATACTCTTCAAACACTTTCACCAAATAGAAGCAGAAAGAACACTGCCAAACTCATTCTATGAGGCCACAGTCACCCTGATTCCTAAACCACACAAAGACCCAACAAAGAAAGAAAACTTCAGACCAATCTCCCTCATGATCATAGATGCAAAAGTACTAGCAAACCGAATTCAAGAACACACCAAAGGTATCATACACCATGATCAAGTGGGCTTCATCCCAGGAATGCAGGGATGGTTCAACATACGAAATCTATCAACATAATTCACCATATAAACAAGATGAAAGAAAAAAAAACACATGATAATCTCGCTAGATGCAGAAAAAGCATTTGACAAAATCCAACACCCCTTCATGCTAAAAGTTCTGGAGAGAACGGGCATACAAGGACCGCACCTAGAAATACTAAAGGCAATGTACAGCAGGCTAGTGGCCAACATCAAATTATATGGAGAGAAATTTGAAGCATTTCTTCTATACTCAGGGACAAGACAAGGATGCCCACTTTCACCATATCTCTTCAATATAGTACTTGAAGTTCTTGCTAGAGCAAAAAGAAAACTAAAACACATCAAGGGGATACAAATTGGAAACGAAGAAGTCAAATTATCCCTATTTGCATACGATATGATAGTATACATAAGCGACCCCAATAATTCCACCAGAGAACTCTTACAGCTGATAAACACCTTCAGCAAGGTGGCTGGATACAAAATTAATTCAAAAAAATCAGAAGCCCTTCTTTATACAACAAACAAATGGGCTGAGAAAGAAATAAGGGAAACAACCCCCTTCACAATAGCCACAAACAATATAAAATACCTGGGGGTAACTTTAACCAAGCAAGTAAAGGATCCGTACAACAAGAACTTCAAGCCCTTGAAGAAAGAAATTGAAGAAGCCTTTAGAAGATGGAAAGATCTCCCATGCTCATGGATAGGTAGGATCAACATAATAAAAATGGCCATCCTACCAAAAGCAATATATTGATTCAATGCAATTCCTATAAAATACCAACACAATTATTTATAGACCTGGAAAGAGCTATTCTCAATTTCATATGGAACAACAAAAAACCCAGAATAGCTAAATCAATCCTGTACAATAAAAAAAAACATCTGGAGGTATCACCATCTCAGATTTCAAGGTGTACTACAGAACAAGAGTAGTAAAACCAGCATGGTATTTGTATAGAAACAGACCAGTAGATCAATGGAATTGAATTGAAAAGCCAGAAATGGACCCACATACCTATGGGCACCTAATTTTTGACAAAGAAGCCAAAACCACACAATGGAAAAAGGACAGCATCTTCAACAAATGGTACTGGTCCAACTGGATGTCCACTTGTAAAAGAATGAAATTAGACCCATATTTATCACCTTGTACAAAACTTAAGTCCAAGTGGATCAAAAACCTTAACATAAGGCTGGTCACACTAAATCTACTAGAAGAAAAAGTTTGAAAAACCCTCGAACTCATTGGCACAGCTGACAACTTCCTGAACAGAACACCACCAGCTTACGACCTGAGACCAACAATCAATAAATGGGATCTCATGAAACTGAAAAGCTTCTGTAAGGCAAAAGACACTGTCATTCGAACAAAGCGGCAGCCTACAGACTGGGAGAAAATCTTCACCAACCCCACATCTGACAGAGGGCTAATATCCAAAATCTACAAAGAACTCAAGAAACTAAATGCCAAGAAACCAAATAATCCAATCAAAAAATGGGAGATGGAGCTAAATAGAGAATTCACAAAGGAGGAATCCCTAATGGCCAAGAGACACCTGAAGAAATGCTCAACATCCTTAATCATCAGAGAAATGCAACTCAAGACGACTCTGAGATACCATCTCACACCTGTCAGAATGGCTAAGATCAAAAGCTCAAATGACAGCACATGCTGGCGAGGGTGTGGAGAAAGGGGAACACTCATACATTGCTGGTGGGAATGCAGACCTGTGCAACCACTATGGAGGTCAGTATGGCGATATCTTAGAAAACTTGGAATAGCTTTGCCTCAGGACCCAGCCATACCACTTCTGGGTATACATCCAAATGAGTCCACACGGAATCATAAGGAAATTTCCTCATCTATGTTCATAGCAGCCTTACGTGTAAAAGCTAGAAACTGGAAACAACCCAGATGTCCCTCAACCGAAGAATGGGTTAAAAAACTGTGGTACATCTACACAGTGGAATATTACTCGGCTATCAGAAACAATGAAATTATCAATTTGCAGCCAAATGGATGGAACTAGAGAAGCTCATCCTGAGTGAGCTAACCCAGACTCAGAAGGATGCACATCACATAGCATCTATTCACTTATAGTCAGATTTTAGCTATATAGTAGAGGATATCGATACTACAACCAACACACCAAAGGGAACATGGACATAGACTTTATTTATTTATTTATTTATTTATTTATTTATTTATTCGTCCATTTATTTATTTATGTATGTATGTATGTATGTATGTATGTATGTATGTATTTATGTATTTATTTATTTATTTATTTATTTATTTATTTATTTTTGTTTGGTTTTTGTTTGTTGGTTGGTTTGTTTTTTAGTTTTCCCTCCCTGGCAATGAGATACTTTTCACTGGTGGTGCTGCCTTGTAGGCTCCCAGTGTATGAGGAGGCTCTTGGCCCTCTTATGACTTCTGAACTGGGGCGAGGGACAGTTATGTAGGGACATTCCACTCCAGAGGAGTGAAATAGAAGGGTTAGGGGGTAGAGGGTGGGAAGGTTGGGCTGGGAAGGGGGAAAGAGGACAATATGATGGAAATGTAACCTGAAGCAATAAATAAATAAATTTATTTATTAATAAAAAAAGAAAAAAAACTAAATAGGGATATTATTCTGAAAAAAAAAGAATGAAGGTAGGAGTCCTCCTAAGATGAGAATGAAGAGAAAGGGAAGAAGAAAATGAAGTTTCATTCAATCAGAGAAAAGGTCAAGATCAGGCCATGAGCTAGGTAGATATTTAAAGGAGAAAATACAGAATCCCAGCTATTAGTGTTTTTACTGAGCTAATATTGGCGAGGGAAAGGGGTGGCATCCAAGCCATATATTTAAAAATGGAACACCTTGTACCTTACTGCCGAAGCTTTTCCCAATTCCCCTCACACTGATGTAAACCGTAAGATAGAATAAACAATCTGGGCAATCGGTGTGAAGTAGAGTGATTGGGCCTGAAGTTCCCAATGAACATTTTAGAGTCAGGGTCAAGAAGTGAAAAGCAACAGGGCTCAAGCCTCACCCATTCTTCCATTTACACCCCATGTTTTAGTCTACTCACTAACTCATTATTTCAATAAACCTTTGTTGAATGTCTGCCATGCTTTAAGAATTGCTAGCATTGTTTAGATCTCCAATTACTATCAAAACATATGGTGATACTGTTTTCAATTAAAAGCATGCTGCATTAACAGGAAGATGGCTCAGAGGGTAAAAGCATTTGCCATGCAAGCCTAACAAGCTGGGTTCACTCCCCAGAACAGACGTTAAAAGCCAGGTGTGGAGCTGGGTTCACTCCCCAGAACAGATGTTAAAAGCCAGGTGTGGAGCTGGGTTCACTCCCCAGAACAGATGTTAAAAGCCAGGTGTGGTGGCTTGCAGCTACAATCCCAGCGTGTCTGCAGTGATATGGAAGGCAGGGATGGGAGAGTGAGCAGGTAGCTTATGAGCCAGCTATCCTGGAATATACAACATTGTCGTGGAAACAAGGGAGAATCTGTCTCAACAGGTGGAAGGTTAGAAACAACTCCAGAAAAGGTGTCCTTTGACTTACACAGTCTTGCATGACATACATGACCACTTTGAACAATTAATTAATGAATCTTTTAAAACTAAAAAATAACCTGTAGTATATATAAAGAATTGGAAAGAGAATTAAAAGACTCATAAAGCATTATTAAAGAGCAGTCAGGGAACTGAAGATGTGTAGATATTAAAGAAAGAACATTCATTTATGATTTCTAGGTGGTCTGGATTTGGAGGTACACACCTTTAGTCTCAACACTCAGGAGACAGAGGTAGGCAGAACTGTTTTGTATGAGGCCAGTCTGGCATAATACATAGTGAGTTCTAGGATATCCTGGGCTATGGAGACATCCTGTTTCAAAAAATAAATAAATAAATTCTAGGTAAAATAAGACTAGAAGGATTATAAGAGCCAGAATATCAGGAAGTGTGCTGTGAATCAGACTCCTAAAAATGCAAGAATGTGGAGGTCAAAAGATAGCTTTTCTGGAATTGTCCTTTCACCTTCTACCTGTTGAGGCAGGGTCTCTCTTGTTTTGTTTTCATGGCTGCACAAACAGGACCAGAGCAATGGCAATATCAATAGATACATTAACATGGAAAGGGAAATTTTCTGTTTGGACCCAACCCTAGAAAAAAAAAACTACAGGCAAGTAATGACTAATGAGAGAAGGAATACATGCCTCTCCCTGAGATGAGCCCCCACTTTTGTTGTCCATGGCAGAGCAGCCAATTCTATGCACACGAATGCAAAACTGGACTCAAAGGTTGTAGTTATATATTTGTGTACATACATACATCTCTCTCTCTCTCTCTCTCTCTCTCTCTCTCTGTGTGTGTGTGTGTGTGTGTGTGTGTGTGTGTGTGTGTGTGTGTGTAACAATAATATTTGAAGAAAAAGAGGCTATCAACTTGATAGTAGGGGATATGAGGGAATCAGGAGGAAAGAAAGGGGGATAATGTTATATAATTCTATTTCAATCAAATTTCTAGATTAGACCATGAGCTTGCTCCTCTGCTTTAGTGAGTGGCCTACCCTTATGACCAGAATTAAAGTCTTGGCTTGGCAAGTGACTTTTAAAAATATATTTTTTTTAGGTTAGACCTAAGGCTAGTATTCTAGACTCTGCAGCTAAATTTTCCACCAGACAGAAATTATTTGCATCTCTTTCATACAAAAGTTACCCTTATTTTAAAATGTAATATCATAGACTTAGTGCCCTAATGTAGACTAGGTTGGATAGCTGGCATAGGCATGCTCTCAGTTCATAAGCTGTGAGTCAGTGGCTATTCTATGCTTCAGGACATGGAAAGGACATGATGTTTACTTCACCCTGTTTTTAATATGCAAGAGCAAGAAGCTGTTTCTCCAATCTGAACGGGTCTATCTCAGACGTAAACATTGTTGTCTCCCTCTGGAGCTCATTTTCCTAGCAGGGCTGCCTTATCTTGCCTCAGTGGAAGAGGAGGCACTTAGTCCTGATGAGCTTTGATGTGCCAGAGTAGTGGGTTGGTACTGGGTGTGAGGAGGTTGTGGTGGAAGTGGGTGGAAGGGTGGGACTGGGAGAAGGGGAGGGAGGGGGATGGTGATTGGACTCTAAAATAAACAAATTTAAAAAATATTGTGGATGTTTTAATAAAGAGTTTTGGTTGTATAAAAATTTTTTTTCAAGAAAACTGTTTCTCTGGGTTGTTCTATTGCAGCTAATCCTCCCATAAATCCAGGAAAATATAGAAATAACTAGAGAATTATATACTACATATTAATTTATACCTAAAACTCAATTAGGCACTTCATTTAATTCTCACCCAACTGAATAAAGTAGTTGTTAACTAAGCAAAGTTCAGAAGTTAAAAAACTTGGACTGGAAAGGTGGCTGTGTAGTTAAGAGCACTGGCTGCTCTTCCAGAGGACGAGGGTTCGATTCCCTACCCACCCATGATGGCTCAGAACTGTTTGTAACTCCAGTTCCAGAGGATGAGGCTCTCTTCAAGTCTCCACAGGCAAAAGATGTGCATTTGATGCACATATATACACACAGGCAAAACAGCCATACACATAAACATAAGCCATACACATACACATAAAATAAGAATAGGATTTTTAAAAAATAATTTTGGTTGAGACTTAAAAGCATTGAGTCCACATGATTAGATGGAGTACTTAAACTTGCAAATGTCTATTTCTAAACTGTAAGTTTGGTTCATTTGAGTCACATGGCTACAGAAAATCACAAGTGTGTGTGTACACACACACACACACACCCATATCTTTCGCTCTTTGGTTAATACTGTAGTATTTAGTGAGTAGTTTCTGCATTCTCAGTGAGTTTCCAGCCCTGGCAGGAGAGAAACATCTCTGCTTTCACACAGCTCACACTCTGGAGGGCTCCTGACCTTCATTTCAGTCAGGTGTTGTCGAAGACATTCCTCCAATAAATATTTGTTTGAATGCATACTAATTTGAGGAGGTTGCCTTTTCTTTATTAAAACACGCTCCTCTTTCTGCCACATAAGACCACAGATGTCGACCCTTCCTTTTGTCATGATTCTCTGCCACGTCTTGCTCTTTCTAGCCTTTCCCTACCAATGTTAGTTGATACCCCTAAATAAGAGCTTCAAGGCTTCCTGAGTAAGTCTGACAGATAATCTTGCATGCACTATTCAAAGCTTTCAGATGCCCGAACGGCTAGCAGCTGCTCCTGGGAAACCTGAGCCAGGAGCCCTTCATGTGGACTGTTCCATCAATGCCAATCTCCACTGGCAACTGGTTCCAGAAAGCCCTGGGTAGGACAGGCAGCCTGGCTTGAGCTTGGCCTTCATGACCCGGGAGGCTGCTCCTTATTCCAAAACATCACTGCTCTACCCGGGATGGATTCAACTCAGGTGGGTCCTCTTGGTTTTTGGTTTTTTTGGTCTTCTGTTTTTTGTTTCTCAGAATGAATCCTTCAAAAGGAAACCTTTTTGATTAGACTTAAGGTCCACTCCACAGTCAGAAACTCATACCTAATCCTGTAAACCTTACTGACCACCCATGACAAGAGAGGGCCCACGGCCTAGGGGAGAACCTAGTACTGCTATTTTGCTAAGCTGACCTGGCTTCTAATCTAAATACTTATTTTTATACCCATGGATCAGTGCGACTCCCACTCTTCATTGGCAAAGCGTCGTTTTGCAGTAGACAATGGTAACATAGAGACCCACAACTAAGCAGCGTGTAAAGGATAGTGACTGTTTGGTGCTCAGATCTAAATGAACTTCTCTCTCACTCCTCCCCCAAGGCTAGGGAAACACTGAGAAAGAGGAAGCAGAAAGATGGTAAGAGCCAGAGGTCGGGGAGGAGTGTAGCAAAACAGTGTCACCTGGACATGACTCCGCCATTATGCTCATGAAGTTATGAAAGCAGCTGTGGCTGCCTATACAACCCTTACATAAGATCAAGCCAGTTAGTGTCCCAGCACAGATGGAAAGGGGGCTTACAAGGCCTCACTCATGGCTAAGGGCGCTTGACAATGGCTGGTATCTGGGGAGAGAGATTCAACCTTCTTCAGGGATGTAATCTCTCACAGGTTGCTCATGTTCCAGTGGATGGTGTACATCCACATATATATATATATATATATATATATATATATATATATATATATATGGGAAGCACTAATTGGACTAGTGGGTTATAAAGTAAACAATAAAATAATGATGAGGATTTGAAATTGGGAGGTGACTCAGGAAGGGGAATCTGGGAGAAGCAGGAGGAAGAGGTTGGGATAGATATGATCAAAATGTGACATATACATGTGTGAAGTTTTCAAAAAATCAGAAAATAAGATTAAAATTTTTTCAAGTAAAACACCAGGTTTGGTTCTATCCTAGGTCTCTGGGCCATCCGGCCTGTTTTCTGATCTTCCAGTCAGTGTCAGGGGTTAGCTTCCTCTCGTGGATCTCAAGCTGGAGCAATCATTGGTTATCCACACTCATAATTCTGTGCCACCTTTACCCCAGCATGTCATACTGGCAGGACAAATTTCAGGTCAAAGGCTTTGTGGTTAGATTAGTTTCCCAAACTCTCCACTGAAAGTCTTACCTAGTTATAAGATATTATTGTTTCAGGCTCCATATCCCCCCATTACTAGGAGTCTCAGCTAGAGTCACCCTAATAGATTCCTGGGAGTTTCCATTGCTCTGGGTTTCTACTTTGACCTTGAGTTGTGCCATCCCAATTCTAGCTGAGTCTCCCAGTGCTATCTATCTCCATCCTTTCCAAACCTGATCTCTCCTGTTCCTGTCCCCACCTCCCACCCAAAACCATCCAAAATACTGTATTTCCCCTTCCCAGGGAGATCCATGTATCTCCCTTTAAACCATTCTTGTTATTTAGCTTCTCTGGGTCTGTGCATTGTAGCATGGTTATCTTTTATTTTGCAGTTAATATCCACATATGAGGGAATACATACCATGTTTGTCTTCCTGGATCTGGGTTACCTCGCTCAGGAAAATTTTTTCTAGTTCCATCTATTTGCTTGCAAATTTAATGATATTATTGTTTTTTATAGCTGTTTTTAGTACTCCATTGTATAAATGTACCACATTTTCTTTATCCATTCTTTGGCTAAGGGACATCTAGGTTGTTCCAGTTTCTGGCTATTATGAATAAAGCTGCTATGAACATAGTTAAGCAAGTGTCTTTGTGGTAAGATGGGGCATCTTTTGGGTTTATGCCCAGGAGTGGTCCCAACACAATTCTTTACAAACCTTTAAAGAACAATATTCAACTTCAAGTGAAAAAAAAATCCAGGTTAGCAAAAACAATCCTGTACAATAAAATAACTTCTACAGGTAACACCATCCCTGATTTCAAGCTCTTCTACATAGCTGTAATACTGAGAACCCATGGTACTGGCATAAAAACAGATTGATCAACGGAATCAAATTAAAGACCCAAATGAAAGCCCACACACCTATGGACACCTGTTCTTTTGTTTGTTTGCTTGTTTGTTTTTTACAAAAAAGCAAAAATTATACAAGGAAAAAAAGGAAGCATCTTTAACAAATGGTGCTGGTGTAACAGAAGTATTGTTTTAATACTCTCATAGCCAGAGTGAGGCATACTAGTGTCTCTTGTAAAATATCTCCATTCTTATCAGGATGCTTATTCCGTGATATAATGGAATCAGAGAAATCCAGCCATAGCCCAAGAAAAAATAGGAGGGAAAAATTCCATGATTTTTCTCAAACAATTATTGCAGAGCTTAAGAATACTTTACTGCCGGGCAGTGGTGGCGCACACCTTTAATCCCAGCACTCGGGAGGCAGAGACAGGCGGATCTTTGTGAGTTTCAGGCCAGCCTGGTCTATAAAGTGAGTCCAGGACAGCCAGGGCTACACAGAGAAACCCTGTCTCAAAAAAAAAAAAAAAAAAAGAATACTTTACTGCCAAACATTTCCTCCTACACAAACCCAAGAGCAATGCTTACCATTCTTTCTACTGCTTCATCCCTTTAGTACAGTTTCTCATGGTGTAGTGACTCTCAAACACAAGCTTATTTCTTTACTTCTTCACAACCATAACTTTCCTCCTGTTATGAATTAATAATGTAAATATCTGATATACAGGAGATCTGAAATGCAACTCCTTTGGGGGTTGCAACCCACAGGTTGAGAGCCACTGACCCAGAGTGTTAGTAAAGTCTTTGAAACTCAGCCTGAGTACCCTGCTTTCTCTTGATCTCTACCTATGGAGATGACATAGGACTGGTCAATTACCCCTAATGCACAACTCAGTTGCAAAACGCTTAGACACAGTCTTCCCTGCTCTGAACTTCCTCAACTCATATTATCTGGGACTATGAGGCTGCTACAGGTCGTGCTGGTTAGTTTTAACTGTCAGGTTGATACAGACTAGAATTGCTCAGGAAAGGAGCATTAATGAAGTAATATCTGACGAGGTTGTCAGGTGGCCATATCTGTGTTAACTGTTAACTGGTGTGAAGACCCAGCTCATTGTCAGTGGCACAATTCTCTAGGCAGGAGGTCCTGAATGGTAAAAGAGAGGAAAAAGCCAGCTCAGAGCCGAACAGCATCCATGTGTCCATTTCTCTCTACCCTTGACTATGGGTGTGCAAGTTCCTGCCCTAACTTTCCCTCAGTGATAGACCGTAACACATGGTAAGGCAAATATGCCACTCTTCTCCAAAGTTATTCTTCGTTGGGTATGTTACCACAGAAACAGATATGAGACCAGAACGTGGGTGAAGTATGAAATTGAACTAGAATCTAGGTTGCTAATCCCACCGGCCTCTCTGGAGGACTGAGATAAGAGGCTAGGGGGAGTCTTAGGAAAAGGATATTTTCCTTCCACCAGGACAGCCAGCTTTGATCCACTTGCCATTCCTAAATAAAATAGCCAGAAGACAAACTTATTTTAGATGTAAAACCCAAGCTATGTTCTACCCTCCTAGAAAAATATATCTTCATAATTTGAAGGTATATTTGAAACTTCTTGAAAATACGTCTAATTCCTTCTATTGTATCAGACTGGAAGTCACTATAATGCTAAACAAAACTGAAATTAGCCTAAGTTATAGAGTTAGAAAGTGATCAGTGGTAGCATGTGTTCTAAAGACATGGCTAATAAGTTACTAAATAATTCTCCTACAAAAAAATATTTTCTTGGAGCTGGGAAGGTGGCTCTGTGAGAAAAGTGTTTCCTCTTGCAAGCCTGAGGACCTGAGTTTGAATCCTCAGTACCCCTAGAAAAAGCAGGGCATGGCTACACATACCAATAACCCAGCATGAAAAGAGCTTGGCAAATCCAGAGTTAGCCCAGACAAAAGACCAAGCTTTCAGTTCAGTGAGAGATTCTGTCTCAAGGAAATAAAGCTACAGAGGGTTACAGAATACACCAGATGCCTGCTCTAATGTATGCTGGTAATCACACAGGCATGCACTCACATACATAACACACACACACACACACACACACACACACACACACACACACAAATTCACTATGTAATTTTTCTCATCTTTATTCCATTATGTCCCTAATGTTGAAGTTTTTCACCCAATTTGGTGTTCTACTTACAGAAAATCCAAACTAAAAGTACTTTTCTTGAATTATTGCAATTCTAAGTATTTTTAGTTAATTATAATTCATTAAAATGTGCCTCTTTTGTGGCAGTAGCAATTGCAATTGTCAAAGAATATTTTAAGCAATATATCTATCCAGAAACTCATAATTACTTTATGGCATGTTGAAATACTTTAGTGTGATCACGTGCAATAACTTATCATCACAGATGTCACCCAATATCTCAGTTTTATCACTGAAGGCACAAGGACATTGTCATATCCATGTGAATTATCCAGTCATGCAATATTCTTGGTTCTATTTTATTTCCTTTTATTGAAAACTGATTCTTTTCTCATGGATTATATCCTGATTACAGTTTCCAATCCCTCTACTCCTTCCAGTTCATCCCCATTTCCCTTCCTATCTGCACCCATTTGCTTTCTGTCTCTCATTAGACAGGAAGAGGCTTCTAAGAGATGACATTAAAATATACCAAAATGAAATAAATAAGATAAAACAAAAACTATCACACTGGGGTTGAACAGGACAAATCAACAAAAGAAAAAAAAAAGCCCAAGAAAAAGGCACAAGAATCAGAGATCCACTCATTTGCACTAAGGAATCCCATTGAAAACACTAAACTGGAACTCATAATATATATGCAGAGGATCTGGTGCAAGTTTGTGTAGGCCCTGTACATGCTGCTTCAGTCTCTGTCAGCTTTGACCATGTTGGTTTAGGGAGCCTTGTTTTCTTGGTATCCTCCATTCCTTCTGTCTTTTACACTCTTTATTATTATTGTTATTATTATTATTATTGTGAAATATCTCTATTTTATGTTTATTTATTCAAGTTACATCTCCATCACAGTGTCCTCTTTCCACCCCTCCTGGTTCCACCCTCCCATCCTGTCCTCCCTCTCCCACCCATCCCACTCCTCCAGTGTGGAGTGTCTCTACATATCATCCCCTCTCAGTTCAACAGTCATATGAGGGCTACGAGCTTCCTTTTGCACTGGGGGCCTACATGGTAGCACCCCTGGGGCAAATTGCCCTATTAATAGGTAACAAAGTCTATGTTCCTGATTCTTTTGGTGTGTTGCTTATAAGATCGTTATCCTGTACTATATGGTTAAAATCCAATTATAAGTGAGTAGATGCTATGTGCACCTTTCTGAGTCTTTATGCCTTCTCTTCTGTGGGGTTCCCTGAGCTATGAGGGGGGAATTTGGTGGAGACATATCACTTAGGTCTGTGTTCCAAGGTCTTTCACTCTCTGTATAATCCTGGCTATGTTTCTTTGTATTTGTTCCCCTCTGTTACAGGAGGAAGATTCTTTGATGATGATCTATAAGTGTAGCAGAATATCATTAGTGGTCAATTTATTGCTGGATTTTTCTTCTTCTTTTAGACCAGCATTATTTAGTTTTACCCTAGGTCACTGGGATATCTAGTGTCTGGTTCCCAGTCACCCAGGTAGTGTCTAATATGGGCTCTATCTCATGGAGTGGGCCTTCAGTCACATCAGATACTGGTTGGTTATCCACACAAGCTTTATGTATCCCATGACCTGGCATATCTTGCAGGCAGGACATCATTTGTAGATCAACAAATCTGTGGCTTTGTGTTTATGTTTCTCTTTTGGTAACTTGTAGAGTACTTTCCTGCACCGAAGATGCCAGAATGCATGGATTAAGGCTCTATGTGGGCACCAGTTCGACTTCTCTGTGTTTAATGAGCTGTGTAGGTGTTGTCTTAAGCAACGGGGCCTTGCTGTCAGTTTGTAGACAGCAACCTATTCTCTTGGCAACAGCCTGGGTTGTTTGGGGATTCCCATGGGACCCTTTTGGCCAATAACTCAATTAGATGTAACCCAGTCCCAGTACTAGAAGCTTCATTTGGTGCCAAGAGATGGCCAATTGGGACTGTGTCTTCTTCCTTATTTGGTGATTTCATTTAGATTGCCTTTATATATGTATATATTTTAGGAAGCTTCTACTGCATTAGGTTTTCGTACTATTCCCAAATGCCCCTCCTTCACCCTCCTCTCCCCCACTTGGTCTTCCTGTTCCAGTACCCCACCCTTCACCTATTTTATTACCCTTTCCTAACAAGATCTATCTGTTCTGTTTAGTCCCCTACTCTACACCTACCATCCGCGGTACTTTAGATTGTAGCTTTGTTATCATTGGCTTAACAGCTAACATTCACATATAAGTGAATAAGTACCATGTTTACATATTTGTCTCTCTGGGTCTAAGATACCTCACTCAGGAAAGGTTTTTTTTTCCCCCTAGTTACATCTGTTTCCTTACAAAGTTCATGATGTCATTTTTTAAAATGTCTGAGTAATACTTTGTTGTGCAAATGTACCACGTTTTTGTTATCCATTCTTCTGTTGAAGGACATCTAGGTTGTTTCCAGTTTCTGGCTATTTTGAATAGAGCAGCAACGAACATGGTTGAGCAAGTGTCTTTGTGGTAGGATGCATTGTCCTTTGGGTATATGTCCTACAGTGGTATAGCTAGACCTTGACAAAGATTAATTTCTATCTTCCTGAGGAACTGAGAAGCTAATTTCTATGTGGCTGTACAAGTTGGCACTACCATCAGCAATATTTCTTAAAACCGTGTTTTACTTCACTCTTCTATTGAATTTCATATCTCATTTGCATTTGATTTAGTTTCTTTAGCAGCATTTGATCAGTATCTCCGGTGTATAACTGAGGAATTATGGGATCAGAGCTAAATGGTCTATCAAGATACCCTCATTTGACCAGTTTAGGAAACAGTTAAAGACACACCGTCTCAGCATCTATCCCACAGTTATCGTTACAGGCGTTATTGGGAACATTCTGTTAGTGACAGGCCAAACTACAGACTTTATATAGTACACAAAATGCTACTATATTATAGCTCACAGGCATTTTACAAATGTCCCTTACTGCCATGTTTGTGCCTGTTTTGGAGAAAATTGCTATTAATGCTCTTTTAATTGTTCCAATAAGGCTTTGTGTTTTACAGTTCATTTTCTGATAATGTATTAAATTTTATCCAGTATTTTTGCTTTTATAAAGTATGACAGGTGTGGTGCCACAAATCTCCAATTCCAGAACTTTGGAAGATGAAGCAGGAATCTTATGAGTTCCATGCCTACCTAGGCCTCATAGAGCAACTCTGTATCAGAAAAAAAAAAGCTATTTTCATTTATTATTTGTGGTTCTCATTTCAGTAACAATCTGTTGGCTACTGTAAAAAAATCAGCATCATACTTCCCACATGTGACATGAAAATAAACCCAATAGGAGTGCCTTGCGTGCATTAAAGAGGAAGCCATCTTCCACTGCAGACGGCCTTTTAACTTCTGTCAGTTCCCAGGCTTGTAGTACCACAACTCCAGTTGTTTATGGGTTTCTCCCTATGGAGGTGTGTGTGTGTGTGTGCACATTTTTGCTATTTAGTAGGACACCATGTTGAATTATGGGCGTACTCTCTTCATGTTGTCCCATCTTAGCTAACTCCATCTCCAATGACCCTGTTTCCAAACAGTTCCTTCTATTAATGTGAAACCCTTTCTTGAGCTGAGGTGAAATGTATACACTTTCTAGATTCATCTGTTTTGCAATGTATTGATATGTTCTAATCACGACTGCCTTTTATTCTTCTCTAAACATTACATATAATTTCAGATACATGATGCATCATTTTATAACTATGAGACAAATACAATAAGAAGAAGTGTGTGTGTGTGTGTGTGTGTGTGTGTGTGTGTGTGTGTGTGTGTG
>CAJQZJ010004888.1:2588873-2638562 GCA_907164525.1 Lophiomys imhausi | reverse complement strand
GAAGGAAGGAAGGAAGGAAGGAAGGAAGGAAGGAAGGAAGGAAGGAAAGAAAGAAAGAAAGAAAGAAAGAAAGAAAGAAAGAAAAAAAGAAAGAAAAAAAGAGAGAGAAGGCAGTTTCTGTATAGCAGGAACAGATCCCTGCAGATAAGGTACCATTGAGCTGTTACCAAGGGCTTTTAAAAGGAATTATGGCAGAAACCAGGGTGAGGTATGAGGAGGAGGCATACAAACTGACCAATTGTCCCAACCATGAGGTGTCCAGGTACCTGCTCTCCATTTCAGTCACATCTTCATTTATAGCTTTCAGGCAAAAGATAAGAAACCAGGAAGCAGAACTCTTCTGGCGTTCCTGCCTCCAGCAAGGGCATTCTGAGAACTGCCTTGTAGGGTCCCCGACCCACCTGATGAGTTTCTGTCTGCAGCTCCCTTCAGCAGAATAGAGTCATGTAGGACCATTTGCTCATTCTAGAGTCCTTCTCAGTATGCAAGATCATTTCCTCACAAATGGCAGTGACTGAGGCAAGGAAGGTGACCCTAAGGTCTAAGGCCAGGAGGAGGGTGTCTGGGATTGAAGCTATCTCTGATAGTTGTGAAAGTTCTGGCACAAAGGCCACATGCATATGAACTTAAATGAGCAGGGAGAAACCTGAAACCCTTAATATAAACCAACCACAATGGCTTGTAGGAGTCCATACGCTTGTGGTGAAGTCCATCTTCTGTCCTCAGCAAGAGAAATTGTCTCTGAAGGCCAGACACTTTATCTCCTGATATAAGCTCCAGAACTATGAAAAGCAATAATTGAAATCATATCACCAGGTCAATCAGCCTCATCAAGAGATATATGGCCCCTTCTACCATTTTTGTCTAGGGCCAAGCAATTTCAGGATGATAAACTCAGATACATAAAGTTTACCTGAAGCTCATAGGAAGGATTCCAGGGGCTGACCCTCTTTTAGAAAAAACTTAAACACTTATCTTCTTGTTGTTTATATTTCAAGTGAACATAAAAAGGAAAGAAAAGCCTGAAAAACTTAACAAAAAATACCTTTCTAATTCAATAAATTTTCTATAACATCATCTATCCTGGCAGAAACTGCAGGAGTACAGGTCTCCTGGATTTATTCTCGTTGTCACTTGAAGGTGACACTGGGGCCTTAAATGCAAACACAGACTGAAATTAACCTCATAGGCAGCCTTGACTTAAGTTACTGAGATGTTTGCTTCAGCCCTCACCTGACAAATTTACAGCCACACTCCCATTCCCAGGTAATAACCCCAATCCTACCCCATGGTGACCTTGAAAAGTTAGTTTGATTATGCCTTAGGCAGAAGAGGTGTGCTCTGGGAGACAAGCAACCCTCAGATGTGATTTTAGGGGAACTGGCTCTCTCTGACAGCCTACAATAAGACCATCAAGGGAAGAATATACTAAATGAACAGAGGAAACTTCTAACAATGGCTGAAGCCAAAGGCCAAGGCTAGAAGGTAATCAATAGTGGAACTTCCTTTCAATTAACTGTCTGGAACCAATGTATATCATCTGAAAGGGTTTTTATTGCCATTTATTAAGCTGATCGAGCATTTTTTATTGTGTTATTTTGCATGCCTGTGTGTGTGGCTGATCACATCCCTATGTGTGCATACTAAGGTCAGAAGGGGACATGCGATGTATTATGCACTCTCTGCCTTATCCCCTTGAAACAGAGTCTTTATCTGAATCCAGGAGTTGCCATTTTGGCTAGGCTGGCCAACCACTGAACCCGCAGGATTCTTCTGTCTCTGTTTCCAAACACTGAGGTTACATACGTGACCATACCTTGCTATTACATGAATATAGAGATTCAAATTAAGCCCTTAATGCTTGCACTCAATAAGCCATCTCCCTATTCTCTCGTTCCACATTTTAATGTTTCTTTTGTGTTGTTTAACATAGACCATCTGCCAAAGAGCAAGGAGAGAGTTGAGCTCCACTCCCATGTAGCCAGCATGTAGGCTACATGTGTATCATGTTTGCCAGGCGACCGTGTAGCATTGCATGCTCATTTGCTTATTGCCAGACTTCAAAATATCAGGATCTGTATTCCTTTTTACTCATCTCAAGGCCCCCTCCATGTCTTGTCTCCTTCTGTTTACCCATATCCTAGGAAGGGGCTGAAAAGATATCACCCCACTTACAAGTGAAGCAATCAATACTTAACACAGTTACATTATTTTGCATTATGTATTAGCTAATTTTTTTGTCCCTGTGACTGTGACATGTGACATAAACAAACTAAAGGGAGAAAGGATTTATTTGGGCTCACAGCTTCATAGGGTTCAGGCCCCGGCTGCCTAGCCCCATAAGACTAGACAGAAGATCATAGTGGTGTGGGTAATGTGGAGTAGGCTCCTCTTTACCCTGTGGCAAACTGAAGAGAAAGGGAGGGGATGCCCACTCTGGCCTGTCTTTTCTTCCTTTCTCTACTTTATGTCATTGGCAGCACAGCACACATTCAAGGTAAGTCCTCCCCTGCTATCTCATCCTGTCTGGGAAGACGGTCTTAGCTCCCACCAGCAGTGTGCTTTACTAACTTGCTCTATGCAGCTAAATACAGTCAGGTTGAGAGAACTAACCATCACACAGCGCGAAGATAAATGTACGCAATGCCATACTGTAAGCTGAGCAAACCTTATACCTGCCACTGCTTTTCCTTGCTTTCTTCCTCATTCCCTCCCCCCCTCTCCTCTTCCCCAAGTAGTCAGTAACTATTAAACTCCTTCAGTTAAGTCAAGCTGACAGCAGAATCACTCACTGACTAGTAAGTCTTTGCCCACACTCCTGTTCCAATAATCTTAAAGTAATTTCAAAGCACTCTCAAAAACTCAATGTCTTAGATAAAAGGGATATCTTTTGTTGGCCAATGTAGATAAATAATATACTGTTTGTTTGTTTGTTTGTTTAATTGCTTTATTTCTTAACTTCACACATGATCAACTGTATCTGTATCACCCTCACCTTTTCCTCTCCTCCCATGTCCCTCCTCCAATGTTTATTGCCTCTTCATTATTTTTGTCATATAAACATACATATACATGTATGTACATATGTATAGATATATTATTTACTGAGTCCATTTAGCTTTGCTCATATGTACATGTGTCCAGTGTTGACCACTTTGGATTAAACCACCTATGTGGGAGGTCATTCCTGGGGGATATCAGGTTAAGTATTTAGAATACAGCTAGAAATCATACAGGTTTACAAAAATGACAACAGAAGTTTCTTCTCTCATATCTGTAACCTCTTCAGCTATATGATTGTCTAGACATGTAGTATCAGGCATGAATTCCCATCTACTGAGTGGGCTTTAAGTCCAATTAGACAGCTGTTGGTCACTCCAAAGATATAAGTGCCACTATTGCACCACTGTGGATATCTTGCCACTCCAGTTATTGTTTTGATTTATAGGCCTTACAGTTTGGTAGGAATACTAGTTGTTTCTCTCCCTTGGCAGCTTACATAGCACCGTGAATACTGTGAGGGCCCATCCCCAGATAAAGGTATCCAAGCAGGTCAGCTTCTTCTTGAACCTTCAGAGGCCTATGTCCGAAATGTGACGAATCTTCAGCAGTAGTTTCTTAACTTTAAGTTCTGGGAAGGAACCAATGGCAATGGAAATATCCTACATTGTCTTAAGAGTTTCTTGGATTCCCCTGGTCAACAACTAAAAGGAAGGTTACCAATGCCTAATACTGGAGTTTTAAAGTACTCTACAGCTCTTGGGGGGAAACATTATCAGCCCAGGTGATGTAACTTCATCAAAATTATTGATATATGTGTGCACATACACACATATAGTATATATTAAGTAAATATAAAATAATATGCTTTCCTATGGCTTTTCCAGTCATCCTTGCTATTCTTTATCCCTCTTGGTATTCTTCTTCTTTCTTAATGTTTCCACCCCTCCTCGCTCTCCAGATAAAGTATTCCCCCATTTTTCCCATTTCTCTTTGAGTCTGTTCTGTATTGTGTAAATAGTTTTCTGTCTGCTAGTGCCTCAGAGAACAATGACATAAGGAAGGAAAGTGGGGCAAATGAAAACCTGAACATAGCTGCAGAACAACTCACTGAGCCCTTCAAGGAGACAGAGACAGAAATGGTGGCATGGATCTAAAATCCTAGTATTCCTCCAGAAGGAGGAAGCTTTTTCAGGGCACCCCTGGTCTACACATGGAGTTTAGTCCAGCCAGTGCTACATAGCAGACCCCATTATAAATAACAACAGCAGCAAATGGACAGTGGCTTCACTCTTTTTCTTCGGCAAGTCCATCGTTCCCACAATACAGCTGTTGTCTTTTGTTTAAAATAAAAAATGCAGTCTTAAGTCTAGTCCTTAAATACATGGCCCTGAGCAAACCTCTGACCTCTCTGTTGAGGAAATAAAGATGCATGTCCAGCTGCTTCATTGTAAGGTTTGAATGGATCTCCTGTCTGAAGGCAACCAGCATTTTGTGACTAATGCTATTAGCAGGGGCCAGCAGTCTGAAGAAATGAGGAAGAAAATGGAGCAGGAAGAGAAAGGGGGGAAGCCACATAACTTAGGAACCTTCAAACATGTACTCAGAAGTCAGGTATCAATTTTGACATTTGGTTCTTTCCATAATGGAGAAATACTGGTCTTTTGCAAGGGATGCAGAAATAAAAGCTGCTTTTACCAGATTTTAAAAAGTACTATCTGAAAGAGAAAAGGGGAGAGAGAGCGAGGCATAGACAGACACACAGTCAGACAGCAGTCAGACACACAGACAGAATAACAGAAAGAAGGAAGGGAGGAAAGAAAAGAGGGAGGAAGATAGACAGACTAGACAACTGTAGTCAATATCAGCCAAGTAAAATTTGAAGATTTCCACCTTTATGAACTGCAATAGGAATACTGTTAGATTAGATGAGTAGGAATGTGCTGGAGTTACTGAATGCACGCGTCTGGGGAAATGTTTCATCCCAGAAAAACATCTCTCACGCCTACGAGAAAAGAAATAAACGTTTCTTGAAGAAAAATGAAATAGACTATGAGAAAATTGTTCCCACAATTGATTTCACAAGATGGTCTGTGCATCAGTTTTCTCAGATACATCTTTAAAATCCCCTAGAAAAGTGTAGTTGAAATTTTAATATTCAGTTAATAACTGACAGTGTCAAATACATGTGGATCCAACTCTGTTTGGTCTCATTATCCCTTGAAATTACCTCAGTTGTTTTTTTCTTTTTCTTGACTTTAAGACAAGGCCTTATGTAGTTCAGGCTGACCTAGAACCCACAATCTCCCTCCCTTTGCATCCTGATGCTGGTGCTATAGACTGTACCACTACACCTAACTTGTCCCTTGAATTTTACCTAATTTTTTTTTTTTGATCTTAACAAGCCTAGGCCTGGGTTGTGCAATCCTAGCCCATCTAAGCTAGCTCATAATTCTGTTACCCAAATATGACCCCATATATACATGTGTCCCTTTGGACTATTATTCTCCACACTAAGCTGATGTTCCAGGCCACGTGGAAGGATCTTCTTTAATCTACCCCATGGCGTGTCTTCCCTGTTTTCTCCTCACTTCTATCCAGCCTTCTTCTTCCCCAGATATTCTGTGTCTCTCTCTAAAAGTCCTATTCCCACCTATCTCTGTCTTTGCCCAATCTCCAGGCCTCAGCATTTATTTAATCAATCAGAGACAATTAAGTAACAGACAGCAAACAGGACCAATCAACATTTAGAATGCTTAACACCACCCCATCATTTCCTTCCTTTTGTCTAATAAAAAGGATAAAAGGTACATACATAAAGTTCAGCTATTTCTATCAGGCAATCTTGAGGAAGAAAAAAATTATCTATCTATCTTGGTGTGTCTAAAGTTCTGAACCTAAATAATTTCTATCGTATCTTATATTTCCTTTAAATCCTAAATAACTCAAGTTTAATTGATATTTTATAGCTATTATGTCACAGTCCATTCCTGACAGCTCACATTTGACTTGGAAGAAAACAATGAGCATCAAAAAAAAAAAAATCTCCCATCAGGAGATAATTCCTACTGGACAAAAATGTCTCTGCTTTCTCAACAGACTATATACAGTCCAAAGATGGACCAGAGCTTAAATGCAGGTGATGTCCTGATTCTGCAGAGACAGAATGGGAAAATCCTTATTTCCTGCTACACAATTATGTCTATGAAATATGCTTGGCCAGAAGGCTGAAGATGATGCTCCAACGGTATGGAGAGATATTTGGGACTGTCAAGGCAACAAACTGCCATTTTTTTCTTTTTGGAAGCGGCTCTTCTGTGCTTCCTATTCACTCAGATAATGACTTTATCTAATTTCTTATAGCTCTGATTAAAGTAACTGCAGAGCATCTGAGTAATGCACAATGTTTTCTCGATGTTCCTCCAGTTGTTCCATGCTTTTCTCTTCTGTCTCATTTCACTTTTCTCTAATTGGTTACAGACAATGTGGAGAAAAAAGGTACCTCCTTCTTCCTGGAGCTGAACTGGGTCCAGCATCTGCTGTCTTCCCATAGGATCCTAAATAAGGCTGTGCTTTGAGTATAGCCAGTATCTGGTCAACCGATGTTTATGGAATGTGAAAAAGACTTGAAAAAAAATTTCATACTGGTAGAGGGGACAACAAACCAAGACTCTCTTTGAAACAGGCAAATTATATATGTATATTTATTTATAATATGCATATATTATATATTAAATATTATGTATTATGCATATGTTATATATATATTATGTATACAAATTTATAAGACATATATTATATTACATATAATATATAATATAAATATATATGATATATTTCTATACATTCTATATATAAAATATTAGAATTATATAGAGAAAGGAAAAGAAAAATCAAGTTCAGCAAAGCATAAAAATAAATAAATAAGTAGATGGATGGATAGATAGATAGATAGATAGATAGATAGATAGATAGATAGATAGATAATAGATACTAAATAAAGCTAGGAGTGGTGGCACACATCTTTAATCCTAGCACTCAGGAGGCAGAGGCAGGCAGATCTCTGAGATCAAGGATAAAATAGATAAAAAGTGTTTATCTTGTAACCTCTGAGGCACTTCACTACAGCAGGCAGCCTGTAAGGATATATCACTGTTGCTTCTTGTTCCTCAACACACCTTTTTGTTAGAGAGCCGTACCTTCCCTCCTACTTGGTCCATATAGAGTGAAACCATGGAACTTTAGTTGCCCTACTCATGGGAAACTCAAGGCAAGAAAACTCTATCTTTGCATTAAATTGATCAGTTGAGGAATGGTTATAATGTCAGAGGTCAATGAGGTGTTGACTCTCAGGATTTCTGCTGATACTTAGAAAGAGGAGCTTTGTTGTCTGTGGTTGTAGGCAGTTGTTCTGTGTGTGAGATATACTGAGATAATCTGATGATCATGTCAACTATCTTCCTAGAAGTGGGAATGAACCTAAAACTAGGAAGGCAGAGAGAATTAGGAAACACTGCAATAACTGTATTCGCACTGCTGGATCTGACTTCCCGAAACCATAAACACTGTGTGCATCAGAAACAGCATTGCTTTCCTTCTAGGAGTCTAAGCCGAGGCAGGCAAACTTACCTGTCATTTCATTAGCATCTCTAGTTCACCCTCTCACTCAGCTGGTAACATTTGAGAGTCAGGGATCTACACACTGGTCTCAGTTAAAGCTTTGGGTTTTGTGAGCCCATTTTCCTCCTAGCCAGTGTTACACAAAATCTTCGCAGCTTTTCTCAGGACCACCAAATCCATTTGCTGTGTAATAAATCCATTATTCCTGGCACAGTCTTTCTTCTTTCTTCCCTTCAGAATGAGGTTGTTCTTACATTAACTAGCATTGCAAGTGTTCTTAAAGAGATTTTCAAATTGCCTATTCCAACCATGTTCCTAGTAAAATAAAGATTTAACAAGCACTTTAAAAATATATTTTCCACAATAAAATGTAAATTGTCTTCATTCTGGTACAAACAACTCTTAAAAATCTGTACTATAAGTGGCATTACAACTGACAAAGGACAAATACAATTTTCCAGCTGACCATTCTTTTTTCCCAGAATACTTCTGTTAGACTCAAAGTCTACGAGCAGAAAGAACATATTTTTGTTTGAGCCTTCTGAGTCATATTAATTAGTCAATGTTTTCTAAAGTGCTTTTTGAGATGAAATCATTATTCATCAGCAAACCCTAGTTGGTTTTTTTTTTGTCATCATAATGATGGCTCTTTTTAAAGATACTAATTGACCCACCTGCCATGAAAGAACAACTTCACCTTTGCATTAATAACTAGCAACAACATATGTGGATATCCTATTTATTAATTCACAAATTAAAACTTCATAGACAATAGCTGTATACTCTTACAATAGCAATGAAAATTTGCTTCAGTAGGAAGAACATATTTTGGCAGGGCTGGGAGCCCCCTGAAAAGAAAATGGTGCTTGTGTGGGATCCAGAGTTGAAACCCATTGTTTTCACACCATTGTTTCTGTACATGAGAATTTTTTTCATATTTATTAACAGTGTACACATTATTGAAATTTTGAATTCTTGACACTTGTCTTATGAATGTTATTTTATGCTATTTCTATTTTGTTTCTATAGAAAGAGAATTATAAAGTCACATACTTAGTATCTAATAAAAATTGACTTTTAAAAGCATGTGTTTGGAAAGACTATCAAAAGAAAGAAGATATTTCTCAGATTCTTTTCTGACATTAAAGAGAATATTATGATCTCCATAATGTTATTCAAATAGTACACAGCTTTTTTAAAAATTATATGGTTGCAGTATTACACTGGATATCATGTATTTGAAATGGCATTTGAAGTGACTTATTTTTTTCCCCTGTGAATAACATGAATTCTTAAAAATCTTCTCTACAGAATCAAAAGTGTTTGGAAAGAGACACTAATAGCCTTCTCATCCCAGAAGACAGAAAGGATATAAAAATCTAGCAGTAAGCCAAGTACAGTACAGCTCTTTTACCTTAAATCTAAAAATAAACTGTTTCATGACACTTGTTTGAGAAGAGTTGGTCTAAAAAGAATATTCTCGAAATAAATTTAATCCAAATATGTCTTTTTAAAAGTTACCTTTGAAACCTTTGTTCTATAATAAAATAGCCCTATATGGGAGCAATTTGCTAGTGGCAGACATTTGCAGACACCAGGTTGTGTCTCTCCTAGACCACGATGTCCTTGCCAGCTGGAAGGACTCATTTGTTAAAATGGCATCCCAAGGTCAAACCAGCAGAGAGAGCATAGAAAATCACCTAAATTATTGTCAACAGCAGAGATTCTTCTGGGATAATCTACCTGGTCCATTGCTAAAGTGAATACAGCTGAATATTTTTTTTAATCTGATAATCTATAATGTTGAGAGTTGACTTTTGAGTGAAAGCGATTTTTTGTTTGTTTTAAACAGCTTTATTTCATTTGTAATTATATGTGTGTGGGGGGTATGTAGATGTGAATACAGGCGCCCAAGAAGTCCAGGAGAGGGTGTTGGATCTCCAGAAGCTAGAGTTAAAGGAAGTTTCGAGCACCCCAACGTGGATGCTGGAAACTGAAAGTGGGTCCTCTGGAAGAGCAATGAATATTCTTAACTGCCGAGCCATCTCTCTAGACTTGTAAAAGTATGATTTATTTTCAAATATTAACCAGATCGACCTGTGAGTTTTTGCACTATCAAAACTCCTGTCTATAATATATCCTCTACACCAAAGCTAGCATTTAAAGGAACTGGGCTTTGAACTCTCTGACATCAAGAAATGTCATTAGATGCATTTAAGGGGCCGTTGGTGTGTCTGTGACTTAAGACTTGGCATCTCATACTTCCATATATCTTACTCATTAGCCCCAGGATTGCAAACAAGCTGTTATGTAAATCTGCACTTGTAAGAGTGTTTAGTAAGCACTGTGATAGGACACTCCTCTCAGTGACTTGCTGACAAAAAAAGGAAAGAGTAATCAGCTCAAAGAAAGTAACCAGGGTGTTCTAGTGGTGCGATCGGTTAGCGCGCGGTACTTATAAGAAAGTAACCAGAGCAGGTGTTTTCTTCCTTCCTTATTAGTTTATTTTCCTGTTGCCCAGCTAAAGTAACTCACAAAAGCAACTTACGGGGGAAAGAATTCGGTTCAGCTCACTGTTTAAGGCATGGTTCATCACGGCGTTTAAATCGACGCAACTGGTCACATCACATCAAAAACCAGCCGATGATGAATGCACGCTGATGCTCTTCTCCATGTCCTCACTTACGAGGTCCAGTGTCACCAGCAGGAAATGGTACCACCAACAACGGGTGTGTCTTGCCACCTCAACACAATCAAGGTAACCCCCTACAGTGAGCCTGGAGGCCCATCTCCCAGGCAATTCCAAATTTCTGTAAAGCTAGTAATAAATCTAACTATCATGGTTCCTTTCTGTCCTCTACTCTTCCCCACCCTCTTTTTGTGTCAAGGTTTCATGTAACCAAGTCTGACTTTGAATTCCTGATCCTCACGCATCAGCCTCCTGCGTGCTAGGATTTCAGACTACAGCTAGAGCAGCTGTTTTTGGAAAGACAGGAGAGTTCTTCAGGCAGACAAGGAGAATGACAGGGCATCCCAGCAGAGGCGTGAAACTTTATGGTAGGGTTAGAAAACAATGAATGCTCTATATGACTGAAATTGAATGGTGGGAGCTGAGTATCCAAGGACATATGTACACACACATGTCTATATTTGGATATTTCAGTCTTTAAGTACATGCACTTAAAGATAAATAATGATCTTTAGATGGGTACATTATTTGAAAAAAATTACTACACACTTAATGATGGAGAACAGCATCAATTTATTCGATCACTTGTTCTGTAACTTGAAAGACTGGCCATAGCTTAGCTGGATCCTCTGCTCAGAGACTCACAAAAACTCAGGGTGCCAGTTTTCTTCATTGTTATTTGGAGGTTTGAGGAGGGACTTACTTCCAGGATTCTCTCCTTTGATAGAATAAACATCCCTATGGTTATATGAATGAAGGTCCCAGATAGCTTTCAACTGGCTTTTTGCTAGACAAATTCTTACATCCTAAATCCTACCCATAATTCCTTCCTACATGGCTTTCTTTTTAGCTGGTTGACAATATGACAGACTTTTATTTCAAAACCAAAGAGACTATCTAGTCTGTAAAGAATCAAGCTTAGAAATGGTAGACCAATCAAGGCAATAACATCCCATCACAATTAGTAATGTCTGTTGGTGATGAGAAAGTTACAAGTTTAGTCTACATTCACAGGAAGGAAATTGGGTAGGAATGTGACTTACTGGTGGGAAAGGGGCCGATTTGTGTGAACTTGGCCTCACAAGGCTGTGGGAGTCCTCAGGGTAATCACATAGAAGTAAATGAAGGACATGTTCAATAATTATTTTCAATTTTTAGTTTTATGATATTAAAGAAATAGAGGCAAGTTCTCTCCAAGATAACTGGCCTTCCAATATAATTCCTTGACTCATAAACCATAGTAAAAAGTCACAAATCCAAAGAGTAAGGAGATAAGGATCTAGTTCCCTTCTTCTACCTGTAGAAAATATCCAGCTCTCCAGGCACCAGTTGTTGAAGATGCTGTCTCTAGTGTTTAATTTATTTGGGGGCTCATTGACAAAACTTAGGTGGTTAAAGCTGAATGGTATTCTGTTTGAGTCTTCTATTCCATTGAATGGCATGTCTACTTATTTCAAAATCAGCTTATTCTTTGACAATTTCATCCATGTGTGGGATACATTCTGGTCAAACTAATCCCTCTACCTTCTTTTCTCCTCCTTCACTGCTCCAATCCCCTCCTCCATTGTCCAACAAAATCTCCATTCCACTTTCACACCTCTTAGTTAGTTTTGCTTTGTGGCGCATTGAGATTAACCAGGACCTCTTGCATGGGCAAGGGTGTGAAGCTACCCATTAGAGCATGAAAAACTCACCAGTGGCTACATAGATAAGAAAATGACTTTCTGTCCTCCAGCAGACCTCAATAAGCCTTAGCATCCCTCAGTAGGGCCCTATGAGCCCTTCCTGTAACCTATGACTAAATGTTTACTGGTTCAGTCTTGTACAGGCACTGTGCATACAACTACAATTGTTGTGAGCTCATGAAAGTCATGACTATAGAATGCACACAAGACAGTGTTCCTTGGCCCTCCTCCATACTGTTTGACTCTTACATTCTTTCTTTGTACATGTTCTCTCTTTTTTTCGCTGTTCTTCGATCCTTGGAGGGGTTAATGTGAGTGCACAGGTTTGTTTTTGTGTCAGTATACCATTTTATTTGTTTTTACAGTTCTATAGTATAACTCAAAATGAGATATGGCATCTTTTGCAGCATTATTATTAGTATTGCTATTATTATTATTTCGCTCAGGGTTATTTCAGCTATCTAAAGGTTTCTGTGCTTCCATGTAAATATTAATATTTCCCCATTTATTTGAAGAATAACATTGAAATTTTGAATGGGATTGCTCTAAACCTGATGTTTACACTCAGAGAATGCTATGTAGATTACGGATTTCTTGTTTCTGTATCTCTCAGCATACAATATTGCCTATTCATAATTTACCCAACATCTACCAGAAAGCTGAAGAAGATATAGAAAATTCAGCTAATGCCTATTCTAACTGTAAAAAATAAAAAAAAAATTTTTTTGAATTGTATAGGCTTTGGGTCCAGTTAATTTTAATGTGTAATGTTTTAATTTATTTGCAAGGTTTTAATTTAATACATCTTTTTTGCTAAAATAATGAACATTTTACTTTGTGTAATGTGTGTACATTGCAAGAAATGGTTATATTTTTGAAAATATTGTATTTATTTTAATTTATAAATAGTCCTTTTTTCTACTCTGTTACTATGTGAGTTTTGACATTTTTTAAATGTTTATTCACTACTTCAAGCCACATCCCCATCACAGTGCCCCCCCACTACCCCTCCCAGTCCCACTCTCCCACCCTCCCATCCTACTCCTCCAGAGGGGGGTGTCCTCACACGTCAATCCCTCAACCCATTTCAGCGAAGAGCCTCCTCATATACTGGGTGCCTACATGGCAGCACCACTAGGGCAAAGTGTCTCATCAACAAAGTAAGTCTATGTTCCTGTTCCTTTTGGTGTGTTGGTTGTACAATAGATATCCTGTACTATATGGCTAAAATCCAATTATAAGTGAATAGATGCCATGTGCATCTTTCTGAGTCTGGGTTAGTTCACTCAGGATGAGCTTTTCTAGTTCCATTCATTTGGCTGAAAATTGTATGATTTCCTTGTTTCTGATAGCTGAGTAGTATGCCATTGTGTGCATGTACCACAGTTTTTTTATCCATTATTTGGTTGAGGGACATCTGGGTTGTTTCCAGTTTATAGCTATTACAAATAAGGCTGCTATAAACATAGATGAGGAAACTTCCTCGTGATTCGGTTAAGAATCATTTGGATGTATACCCAGAAGTGGTATGGCTGGCTCCTGAGGCAGAGCTATTCCAAGTTTTCTAAGATATTGCCAGACTGACTTCCATAGTGGGTGTACAAGTTTGCACTCCCACCCACAATGGAGGAGTGTTCCCCTTTCTTCACAACCTTGCCAGCATGTGCTGTTATTAGAATTTTTGATCTTAGCCATTCTGACAGGTGTGAGATGGAATCTCAGAGTCATCTTGAGTTGTATTTCTCTGATGTTTAAGGATGCTGATCATTTCTTCAAGTGTCTCTCAGCCATTAGGGATTCCTCTTTGGTGAATTCTTGGTTTAGCTCTGTCTCCCATTTTTTGATTGTATTATTTGGTTTCTTGGTGTTTAATTTTTTGAGTTCTTTATAAATTTTAAATATTAGCCCTCTGATGATGTGGGATTGGTGAAGATTTTTTCCCAATCTGTAGGCTGCCGTTTTGTTGTAATGACAGTGTTCTGTGCCTTACAGAAGCTTTTCAGTTTCATGAGATCCCATTTATTTTTTTTCCTTTTTTATATATATTTTTTAATAATTTATTTTTATTTCTTCAAGTTACATCTCAATCACAATCCCCTCCCTACTCCCCCCTCCAGTCCCACCCTTCCACCCTCCTCCCCCTCAACCCCATCCTCTTCCCTTTTTTTTTAGTTTAAGGTATTTCTTTTTCCCCCCAACAGCTCTCCCTTTCAGTCCAACAAATGGTTCTTTTTCTTATAACTATAAATACAATACAAAACAACAGAAATAAATAGGCCACAATTATTTGAGTTATATGGCTTAGCATACATTCCCAATATCCAGTCCATATGTATTTGGTACCTGACTTTAACATTCTACTATCTAACCATCTCCACGAGTTTAAAGTTCTATATCTAACTCAGCTTTCATACTAACTTGCTTCACAATTTTAAAAATATCTTCTTAGATCCAGAACACCCTCTTGATTCCTAAACAACTCAAAATTTAACTATGAGACTCTAGCTATCTATTCTTCAACCACCTCAGAGACCTAAGAGGGATAAATATATCTGATTATATAGGAAGTGCAGGGCCCGCAGCTTCCAAAACTAAGAAATGACATACCAGTGGCTGCCTGGACAGTTCCCATTTTCTCTCCATACATTACAGCATCAGTCTTCAGCCGTTTGGCCCCATTTCTCTGACAGACAATGATTGCAGAGCAGGAATTATGAAGGACTTACCTACCCTGTCTTGGCAGAGCTAGGCTGTCGACTTACCTGCTTCCAAGTTTTGTCCTTTCTGGACAGAAGTCTGTCTACAGTTGAAGCAAGGGGTTTTTCTTGTCAAGAGAACGGCTTACCACCAATTCAATCATCTCCCACTGGAGATTCTTCGATGCTCATCTTCTACTTGGAGTAGAATAGGGGGTGCTGTCAGGAGCTGACATGTCTCGATATCAAAAAATCTTAAGTTAAGAAAACATCTTTGAATGCCATATTCTGTAGATCTCTTGAGGTTTTTGAAGATGCCCTATCTATCTCTTATATTTAAATAAACCAATATTGCTTGTCTCTTAGCAACTTGATTTCTGAGTAGCTTAGAAAATAACTGTGATAGACTGTCATAGTAACTAACATAATGACACATTTGCATGACTATTAGTTTGCATTTCTTAATTATCCTAAACAGTTTATGATGGTTGATAGCAAGAGGTCAAAGCTTTACATTTCATTTTTAAGTATTACTAGGAACAATACCTTTAAGAAGTGTTACCCTTAATTTTGTATCAATATACAAAGATCAATACCAATGTGGTCAAATATAATCTTAATTTTTTATCAATATACAAAAATCAATACTGATGTAGCCCAATACAGTCTTAATTTTACATCAATATACAAGGGCCAATACCATTGTGGCCAAATATAATCTTAATTTTGTATCAATATACAAAGATCAATACCGATGTAGCCCAATATGATCTTAATTTTGCATTAATATACAATGATCAGTACCAATTTAACCAAATATAATATTAATTTTGTATCAGTATACAAAGGTATAAGGCCATATTCAATAATCTGTCCTTTTTTCTTGATCTTTCCTATACTATGTCTATGTCCCATTTTTCTCAAGTCTGTTCACTGAGGTCCCATTTATTGATTGTTGGTCTTAGATCCTGAGCTGTTGGTGTTCTGTTCAGGAAGCTGTCACCTGTGCCAATGAGTTTGAGACTTTTTCTCACTTTCTCTTCTATTAGACTTAGTGTGTCCGGTCTTATGTTAAAGTCTTTGATCCACTTGGATTTAAGTTTTGCACAAGGTGATAAGTATGGGTCTAATTTCAGTCTTTTACATGTCGACATCCAGTTGGACCAGCACCATTTGTTTAAGATGTTGTCCTTTTTCCATTGTACGATTTTGGCTTCTTTGTCAAAAATTAAGTGACCATAGGTATGTGGGTTCATTTCTGGGTCTTCAATTCAATTCCATTAACCAACTGGTCTGTTTCTATTCCAGTACCATGCTGTTTTTATTACTATTGCTCTGAAGTACAGCTTGAAATCTGGGATGATGATACCTTCTGATTTTGTTGTTGTTGTTGTTGTTCAAGACAGATTTAGCTATTATGGGTTTTTTGTTATTCTATATGAAGTTGATAATTGTTTTTTCCAGGTCTGTAAAGAGTTGTATTGGTATTTTTATAAGAATTGCATTGAATCTGTATATTGCTTTTGGCAGGATGGCCCTTTTTATTATGCTGATTTTACCTATCCATGAGCATGGGAGATCTTTCCGTCTTCTGATGTCCTCTTCAATTCTTTCTTCAAGGACTTGAAATTCTTGTCATACAAGTCTTTCACTTGCTTGGTTAAAGTTACCCTCAGGTATTGTTTGTGGCTATTGTGAAGGGTGTTGTTTCCCTAATTTCTTTTTCAGCCCATTTATTTCTGATTTTTTTAATTGATTTTGTATCCAGCCACCTTGCTGAAGGTGTTTACTAGTTCTCTGGTGCAGTTTTTGGAGTCACTTATGTATACTATCATATCATCTGCAAATAGGGATAATTTAACTTCTTCATTTCTAATTTGCATCCCCTTGATCTCCTTTAGTTGTCTTATTGCTCTAGCAAGAACTTCAAGTACTATGTTGAAGAGATATGGTGAAAATGGGCATCTTTACCTTGTCCCTGAGTTTAAATGAAATGTTTTAAGTCTCTCTCCATTTAATTTGATGTTTGCTACTGGCTTGCTGTATGTTACCTTTATTATTTCTAGGTATGCTCCTTGTATGCCAGCTCTCTCCAGGACTTTCAGCATGAAGGGGAGTTGGATTTTGTCAAATACTTTTTCAGCATCTAGTGAGATGATCATGTGGTTTTTTCTTTCAGCTTATTTATATGGTGAATTATGTTGATGGATTTTCATATGTTGAACCATCCCTGCATTCCTGGGATAAAGCCTACTTGATCATGGTGTATGATACTTTTGATGTATTATTGGATTGGCTTTTCCAGTATTTTATTAAGTATTTTTGGATCTATGTTCATGAGGGAAATTGGTCTGAAGTTCTCTTTCTTTGTTGGGTCTTTGTGTGGTTTACGTATCAGGGTGACTGTGGCCTCTAATTTAATAAATCATATAAAACAAAAAAATTAGACTTTTTTCCCAAGTGGTGGCATTCTTAGAATTAGATTTTGGTGATCCACCAGCTAAGCATTAAAAATATAGTCTCTTCTCTGCTTTCAAGGGGGGAAGGGAGTCAAATGAAAAATGTTTTTAAGTAGTTCTGTTCATGTGTTTTTCTTAAACCTTTGATAATACTTTTTTTTCTTTTGTCCTATAACTAAATTAAATAACAAGTGAGTGAAAAGGTGTACACATTGTAACACATACCTGTCACCAAGTACTGAGAACATGCATGGAAAGCTCTCCACATCTCTTCACAATTTGTTTTCCCACTTCTTCCAGCTCAACCAAGTTTACTCTTGACTTCTGACCTTTGGTTGTATGTATTGTTTTGGATTCTTTCCTGCCCTTTGGACAGAAGTCAATATTTGTCTTCGCTGGCTTTGATGTTTCATGACATTCCAATTTCCTTTCTGTCTTTCTTGTTTGGCCTTGAAAAGGAGAATCATGCCCCAGATTTGTCCTGTTAGCCTTCTCAGATAATTCTAGCATGTAGCCGAATGCACATAAGCTATTGAATTAATGGAACCTCTGATCAGCATTCCAAACAAGACAGCATCACTCAGGTGGTACACTTGATACCAGAGGTGACAATGTCATACTCCTCTCACAAAGAGGAAGTATTTATCTCCAAAAGTTCATGATGATTTGGAGCTTTGAAAAGTGATAAAGAATCTAAAACTAGCTTAATATTGAGATGCTCAGAAATAAGAATTGTATAAGGTGGAAGACACAAACTAAAAATGGTGCAAAATAGCATTCCCATTGGTTTTCTCTGTTGAATTCTAACAAACTGCCAAAATATTCAATCACTGGCATTATCGGGGACTCGTCTCATCTAGGGCTGCAATAGAATGTGGAATATTTAAAAACTACCAAAAGATAGAATAAGAAGAAAAAGAAACAAGATGGTCTTCTAAAATCCAGTCTGAGTGATGACCATCAGGGCCTTGGAGTCTAAGCCCACAGTAATCTTTTTGTCCTTTTGTGTTTTAGGGCTGTTAATATCTTGTCACTGATGGGATCTGGAGCCACTTCCTAAGACTAGGATCCTTCATGATATAGGTCCCCCCCCCCATGCACTCTGAACTTTAACATGCATGACCTTCTTTTGAGGCAGCTTTACAGCCATAAATAGCAAATACCTATTACTCTTGTTCTGGAGATTCAAAAATCTCTTCTTTCGCCTACTGTGGGGACCCTTTCTTTGCCTGTCAAGCTTTCCCCCTTGGAAAATATCTTTTAAGGACAAACGTATTCAATGCCTTAAGGTTTATTTTTTCTAAGAATTTGGCTCCTGCCAGGTACAGAAGGCAATATTTAGTACTAGAAAGGAGAATGGGAAATACAGAAAGGAAAACCACAAATTGAACAAATACTGTGAAATCCAGAAATTTAGTGGCTTTATAAAAGTGTTTTCAGTAGTACTAGAGTCATAAACAGAGAAGGTAAATTTTTAAAATGTGTGAATGAAGGGCTGGGGAGATGACTCATCAGTTAAGAGCACTGGTTGCTCTCCCAAAGGACCCAGGTTCAATTCAAGGCACCCATATGGCAGCTCAGAACTGCCTGAAACTCCTGTTCCAGGTGACCTGACACCTTCACACAAACAAATATTCAGGCAAACACCAATACACATAAAATAAAAATACATGAACTATAAAAAAAATGAATCAATGAAGGCATACTGTACAAGATCTTCATGGAACCTTACTTTTCCAAAATTTTATCAAAGCTAGGGGATCTCCATCCATCCTTTTCTCAGGATGCACATGTCAATCCATAAGTCAGTGCTAATGAATCAACAGTAAACTAACAGGTATTGCAGGTATGGCTTGAACTTTTCAGATGATTAGACAAGCAAAACAGAAACTGTGACAGTGAAGGCTTCATGTTAGCAAGTGTCCCGGCTTGTTTTTTCTCAACTTGATACAAGTTAAAGTTAGCTGATAAGAGGAGAGCACAGGTGAGACAGTACCTCCATTTGATTGGCATGTAGGCACACCTGTTGGACATTTTTCCCTTAGTTAATGATTGATGTGGGAGGACCTAGCCCGTTGTAAGTGGTGCCACCCCTGCGCACATGTCCTGGGATGTATAAGAAAATAGGTTGAGCAAGCTACGAGAAACAAGTCAGTATGCAACACTCCTCAGTGTTCTCTGCCTCCAGGTTCCTGCCTTGAGTTCCTGCTCTGGCTTCCCTCCATGATGGGCTTATAAGCTATACAGTGAAAATAAACCCTTTCCTTCCCAAGTTGCTTTTGGTCATGGGTTTGATCACAGCAATAGAAACCTTAAGACAGTAAGCAAGAAGCCAGGCCAGCGGATCTCAACCTGTGGGTCATATATCAGATATCTTACATATCAAATATTTACATGACAATTCATAAAACTGAAAATCAGCAGACAAATTTTTAAAAAGAAAATCAATGAAAAGATGAGAAGGACTTTGGTCAAGGCTCTGACACCTTCATCATGTCCCCTAGTTGAACTTGCTTTGCCCTGTGAATAATTATCTGTGTCATTGCTATCCTTCCTCCCTTCAAGCTTTCTTCAACCTAAGAAAGTACATTTTTGAAAGTACATTCCTGGCCTGCCTACTGCAGTGTGGCACAGGTAGGTGGAAGACACCCAGAGGCCTGCCAGCTTCTTAGCAATGTGGGTGGACAGGGACCACTAAGATGAGCAAGTACGTGATGGAGACATGGGAGAAAAAGAGAAGCTGAATGGTTTGTACACTATGAAAAGAGGTGGAACTGGAGACACAAGGGTGGTGATGATTGGCCTGGTCGGAATAGCTGGCACTACCACCTGATGTATCAACCATTGCTGCCAATGAGGGTCATTTCTGAGTCCATGGCTATACAGCAACAGGGGTCTGTGTGGATGTCCATGGTGTGTTACCACCAACCAGAGGCCATGCAGACATTCCTGGTCTGGGCTGCTGCCTGATCCATGTTGATGTCCAAGGGCTGTGCAGAGCTGGTCCTGCACATCACCTGGGCAGCACAGTAGAGTTTTCCCTGGTGATGTGGGGCAGGAAATCTGTCCCCATCCCTCATTGAATGCAACATTTGGGAGCACAGGCCTGTTCCTCTACTGGGCAGCAGAGTAGAGCTGGCCCTGTTGACACAAGAATGGGAGAGCTGGCCCTATTCCTTGCCAGCTGTGGAACTCAGGTGAGCTGGACCAGCCCCTTGTCAGGACAATGTTGGATAGCTGGCCCTGGTGGAGTGGGTACCCCAGAGGGCTGGTCCCCATGGCATGAGAGCAGGAGAGCCGGATTTGCCCCATACCAGTCACCACAGGCAAGAGAGCTGGCTCCCCCCATCCCTGTCCCCCTCACTCACACACACCCTTGCCTGAACAAAGAAGAAGAGTTGGCCCTGGTGGCACAGTGTGCAGGAGAGCTGGAGGGCAGAGCAACTCAACTACCACTCAGGCCCAGATTCAGGACTTTGAGTTAGCCCACCCCAACATCTACCCCATCTATGAACTGCTGGCATGTGTGAAGAGGCTCGTAATGCAAGATCTCCATAACACAGGCCAACAGCAGGATATCCAAAAGGAGCTCTAGTGAGGATCCAGTATTGATAGTGTAGCAAAAGCCAGAGGCCCAGAAACAGACCAATAACTCATTATAATGAATATTTTTCAAGTAAAGCTGTTTGAGGGAAAAAAAAGTTGTTTGCAGTTTCATGGAGAGGTATTTTTCATGTGTTTATTTGTTTGTTTCATTTTGTTTGCCTTGGGGGACATGTTGCAAGGGTGAAGGGTAAATGCTGAGGGACAAGGAGATGAGTAAGATTGGGTACATGATGTGAAATTCCAAAAAAAAAAAAATCAATAAAATGTTAGAAGAAGAAGAAGAAGAAGGCACATTCCTGTAAATGTGCTTGAGATCTGTAATGGTCAATTTTGCTAACAGCAAACTTCAAAATATTAAGTATATATTCCTGTGCCTCCACCTGTATGTGGCGGACCATCCTAACAACTTCAGTTTGATCCCTTCGACACATGTGGTAGAATGAGAGAATTGAACTCTAACCTCCAGATGTGCGATGATGTTCACACACACACACAACAGGTAAATAAATAAATGTAAAAAGGTGTGTATATCTCAGTGACTTTATGAGTCAGCGGGAGGCAAACGCAGCTAGATACAGGTTACAGTTCCACTTCACACACCTCCTCATCTCAAGACCGCTGTGGGAGAAAGGAAGATCAAGAGAGTTGATGCTGTCAACTCCAGGCACATTCTCTTGTCTAAGGCATGTCAAGTACATGTACCTAAAGTCAGCAAGATGAGTATGTGCACCACTTTACAGGGAAGGAGTAATTTTTCGTGTTTTCATACAGTTTACCATAAGATCCTCCTCATCATCCTTCATATCCCCATCATCTATTGCATTAAAGCAGGCAACTCACCCTACAAATAATGCTACCAATGCTCTACTTTGCCCCAAGATCAAAGAGATAACAACACTACTGTCTCTGTTCCTTCTTCAGCATTCCACATTGTGGCAAAACTTTGACAAGGTTGTTGCCAAGGTTACTATTCCCTGTCTAGTTTCTACGTGGAATGAGAACTTTTTCAGTCTTCCTCTTCCTTGACCCCTGTGTCAAGACGGAGTGCTGTTAGCCATTGTGGAGACTGACACCCCACTTGGTAACTCTAATGTGTGCCTGTCTGGTTGTTTACTCCTCTACAGATGCCAACTCTAAGTATCTCTAGAAAACCCCTTTTCTTCCTGGTGCTGATTTTGAGAAGGCCAATAAACAATGCAGCTTTCTCCTGTGCTAGTCTAGGACCAGCTCAGACAGGGGAGGATAAAAATGTAAGCTGTATGTATTGATAAATTTGTATTGGAGATGTGATTTGCCTATAGGGCAAAAGTAAGATTCATAATGCTGAAAGCGAAGAATCAGTTGCCCAAGTCACAGAAGTAGCGAACTTTCATGGCCTTCCACAAAGAGATAGGAAGTTCTTTGCTTTGCAAAGAGGACTTCACAGGGAGGCAGGTGCTGGTGCAAAGGTCTGAGGGAGCAGTGAGTCTCTCCTGCTGTGGAGGGACCTCTCCTCCTTCCAAGATCACCAGTCTCTTGAATTTCACCTTCTGCTCGATAGGAAAGTGAGAACGCAGGACTGTCTATTTCATGCGAATCCCTCATTGAAGAATCTTGAGCCATGGGACAGTTGCTTCCTTTGCTACACCTCCTGCCTGTTAGTGGCACGTATTTCCTTACCTGGTGTTTCCCAAGTCATTGGTTTGCTATAGCCGCCGTGAAAAGACTGGCTAAAACTGGGAGACTCACACAACTCGATTTCTCCGCTCACAATTCTGGAGGTGGCAAGCATGAGAGAAGCATACATGTTGTAACAACAGGCTTGGGAGTCCAAGCCTCCTGGCACAAACCTGTAACTGGAACTACTTGAGACACTGACAAATCTGTAATTCTAGCTTCTTGATACACTGAGGCAGGAGGACCATAACTTGAAGGTTTACCTAGGTTAAGCAGTGAGTTCAAGGACAGCCTGGACAACTTAATTAGACCTTGTATCAGAAGAAAGGAAAAAGAGAGCTGGAGTTGTAGCTTTGTAGGGGACAGCTTGTCTAGCAGGCATGAAGCCCGATGCTCAGTCCCCAGTACGACAACCTCTTTTCATTACTATTGCTTGTATTGTGATCTCCTGTGACTTTTTTTTTTTCCAGATTAAAACAAGTTGTATTTGGATGTACCCAGGACTGGCCAGCAGGCTGTCTCCCTCTAAGTCAGGGCTTGAGAAGAGAGCACCTCTCCACTGGCCTTTTTTTTTTTTTTTTTTTTTTTAATTTCTTCCAGTTACATCTCAATCACAATCCCCTCCCTACTCCCCCCTCCTGTCCCACCCTTCCACCCTCCTCTCTCTCAACCCCCCATCCTCTCCCCCTTTTTTTAGTTTAAGGTAGATCTTTTTCCCCCCAACAGCTCCCCCTTTCAGTCCAACAAATGGTTCTTTCTCTTATAACAATAAATACAATACAAAACAACTGAAATAAATAGGCCACAATTCTGAGAGTTATATGGCTTAGCATACATTCCCAATGTCCAGTCCATATGTATTTGGCACCTTACTTTAACATTCTACTATCTAACCATTTCCATGAGTTTAAAGTTCTATATCTAACTCAGCTTTCATACTAACTTGCATCACAATTTTAAGAACATCTTCTTAGATCCAGAATGCCCTCTTGATTCCTAAACAACTCAAAATTTAACTATGAGACTCTAGCTCTCTATTCTTCAACCACCTCAGAGACCTGAGAGGGATAAATACATCTGATTATATAGGAAGTGCAGGGCCTGCAGCTTCCAAAACTAAGAAATGACATACCCGTGGCTGCCTCGACAGTTCCCATTTTCTCTCCATACATTACAGCATCAATCTTCAGCTTTTTGGCCCCATTTCTCTGACAGACATTGATTGTAGAGCAGTAATTATGAAGGACTTACCTACCCTGTCTTGGCAGAGCTAGGCTGTCGACTTACCTGCTTCCAAGTTTTGTCCTTTTTGGACAGCAGTCTGTCTACAGTTGAAGCAAGGGTTTTTTTTTTTTTTGTTTTTTGTTTTTGGTTTTTTTTTTTTTGGGGGGGGGGTTGCCAAGAGATAGGTTTGCCACTAATTCAACCATCTCACACTGGAGATTCTTCGATGCTCATCTTCTACTTGGAGTGGAATAGGGGATGCTGTCAAGAGCTGGCATGTCTCGATATCAAAAAAATTTTAATTTTAGAAAACATCTTTGAATGCCATACTCTGCAGATCTCTTGGGGTTTTTGAAGACGCCCTATCTATCTCTTATGTTTAGATAAACAAATGTTGCTGTCTCTTAACAACTTGATTTCTGAGTAGCTTAGAAAATAATTGTGATAGACTGTCATAGTAACTAACAAAATGACACGCTTGCATGACTGTTAGTTTGTATTTCTTAATTATCCTAAACAGTTTATGATGGTTGATAGCAAAAGGCCAATACTTCACATTTCCTTTTTAAGCATTACTAGGTACAATACCTTTAAGAAGTGTTACCCTTAATTTTGTAACAATATACAAAGATCAATACCAATGTGACCAAATATATCTTAATTTTGTATCAATATACTAAGATCAATACCGATGTAGTCCAATACAATCTTAATTTTGTATTAATATACAATGATCAATACCAATTTAGCCTAATATAGTATTAATTTTGTATCAATATACAAAGGTATAAGGGCTTATTCAATAATCTGTCCTTTTTTCTTGATCTTTCCTATACTATGTCTATGTTCCATTTTTTCTCAAGTCTATTCACTCCTACATAGGAGAGAAAGAAGGATACAGAAAAGAAAAAGAGAGAAGTCCCTAGGTCTAACCTCCAAAACCCATTTAACAAGACCATTTAACAGCTTGTAGTCCCTTCCCTAAATGACAAAATTTTCTGTTATCCATTGAATAACCAAAGGGGGGGAAACACCCTCCCACCTTCTGGGCCTGGGATGTTGCTCTCATAAATGACTTCCTGCTGATTTGGGACGTAGTAAACCTGTTTGGGGCCCAAATAGGGATGGAAAATGTTTTAAAATGTTAATAGAATCATTTGATGTTCAGTCCTTTTATGCTCAGCTATTTAGATGTCCTAAAAAGTCTGTAGACAGAAGCTGATCTTCAGGCCTTTACTGAAGTTCTGGCTGGAGCAGTCTGTGGAGCTGAACAATCTTACTGATTTTGAGTTGTGGTTGTAGACGTTTGAGGAAACAGCTATTGAGGGAGTCTGCAAAGCTGGATCGTCTGGGCCGCTCGTCTTCTTCCGTGTCTGATCTGTTTTCTGCTGAGGTTTCCCTTGTCCAGTTGTCCCTGGATTCCTTGAATGGATGCTTTAAGTCTCCTGGAAAGATAAGAACAGAGCCCTGCCCTAATCCTAACTCTAGGGAAATTACTTTTTTTGGGGGGGAAGGGGGAATCAGGTAATATTTTTCCTGGAGCAAATTTGGTTTTTTGACAATATATAAAGTATTATCTTTCAATCTGGATTAAAGAAGAAATTATTTTGTTATTTTGGAGCTAAACAAACCTTTAGTGTATATATTTTGAGATCTCAAAGGACAATTTATTTACATTGAGCATGCCTTTTGTATGTAGCTTTTAAACTTAAATCCTTCCAAATTCTATGTGCCTGTCTCTGCATACTAAGTATTGGGATCAAGACCTGTGGTTCCCAACTGAAGGGTTTAAAGATGTGCTCCCCCACCCCTGGATCAAAGTTTTTCCCTATGTAGAGCTTCTTTTGTATCAGGCTGACCTTGAGCTCTGGCGTCTGCCTGTTTCTGTCTCTAGTGTGTTGGGATTAAGGATGTATTCTTAAGGGTGTGTACCATCACCACCCTGTTCCTTGTAACTCTAGAATTTATAAGACAACTAACTCTATAGTGCTCCTCCTATCTCTGCTGAAGTTAAAGGTATGGGCTAACCCCACGTATTTCATGTATTTTACCTTAGCTCTAAGTTTTTTCAACTCTTGGTGGTTTATAAAACCAGGTTGAACAGCTGTAACCATTGATTTATTTACAGTGTTTTAAACCTGTTACCTGCTTTTTTTAAAGTTAATAAATTTATTTATTGGTTGCTTCAGGTTACATCTCCATCATATTGTTCTCTTTCCCCCTTCCAAGCTCCACCCTCCCATCCTGTACTCCCTAACCCTTCCATCTTGCTCCTCTGGAGTGGAGTGACCCCACATAACAGTCCCTCGCCCCCAGTCATATGAGGGCCAAGAGCCTCTTCATACACTGGGGGCCTACAAGGCAGTACCACCAGTGAGAAGTGTCTCATTGCTGGGGAGGGAAAACTAAAAAACAGACCAACAAACAAACAAACCAACAAAAACTAACAACAACAAAAAAAATGAAAGAAAAAAAGTCTATGTCCATGTTCCCTTTGGTGTGTTGGTTGTAGTACAGATATCCTGTACTATATAGCTAAAATTCTACTATAAGTGAATAGATGCCATGGGCATCCTTCTGAGTCTGGGTTAGCTCACTCAGCATGAGCTTCTCTAGTTCCATCCATTTGGCTGCAAATTGCATAATTTCATTGTTTCTGATAGCTGAGTAATATTCCATTGTATAGATGTACCACAGTTTTTTAATCCATTCTTCAGTTGAGGGGCATCTGGGTTGTTTCCAGTTTCTAGCTATTACAAATAAGGCTGCTATGAACATAGATGAGGAGACTTCCTTATGACTCTGTGAGGAATCATTTGGATGTATACCCACTCCCATTTTTGCCTTATATGTTCATTCACATGATTTCTGTTCCTCCTCCAGTAAGTCATATTGGATTAAGGTACTACTTATCATTTTCGATTTTAAAAGTGAAGAAGAAAATTGTGTGTCATCTTTATTTAATCCACAGACCATAGTTTACTTACAGTAACTACCAGAGAAAGTCTACTTCTGATATAGGAAGAGTCTTACTTTCTCTTCTTGATGTATAAAGTGATTTGTACAGTGAAGAACAAGTTGCCAGTGGCTACCTCATCGTTTTCAGAGTACGCCAAGACAGCAAGCAAAGAAAACAAAACAGCATGACTGTGACTGCATAAGATAGGTGTGGAGGGTGGCAACACAGAGCATAACAGCTCCATAGCTGTGGCACACTGTAGGGAACATTAGAAAATCTAAAGGATATTGGTCAGACAACCCTGAGCACTAAAGAAGTATGGGCGGGTATCCTGAGCAGAAACTCTAACCTTAATGTGACCAGAGCCATGTTTATATGTTTACAGTTCACAATGTGACCTGACCCCCTAAAGTCAAGCAGATGACATGTGCCTATCTACCTTCTTGTTTCCTTTCCTCTAGCCCAGTTCCTCTGAGAGTTGACTGATAACTCACAGCAAGTGCACTGGAATGCTCATAACTCACCGGTGGCCCAGAGGCCCATAGCTAGACTATTGGTGCTCCTCTTTGCAATGACTCTCCTTCCCTATCTCGCCTCAAGATTACTGCTCCTAACTTAACCTTCAATATTCTATTGACACATCATCATGTGATATTGGATTCCTTTCTTGAGTCTCCTTATATGCACTCCTTGCTCCTGATAGGAATTTCAATTCCCCTCCTTCTTACTACCATGTGGTGATTTCTCCTGTAAACAGGGAGTCTACATGGAATCATGTCTATGAAAAGCTATTGCTCTTCCCTCTACAAAAAAAAAAAAAAAAAATCCGTCAGAGCCCAGCATTTACACAACAGCAGGGTGTCCAGTAAAGACTCATTGATAAAAATGAACAGGGATTAAATACAAGAACTTTGTGAAGTTGTTGCTGTTTTTTAACATATCATGAAATATTTTTTTAAATTAACACATATTTTAATATACCCTTTGATATTATACATCAATAAATCCATTATATAGTATAAAAATATTGTAAGTTGAAATGTGTTTAATACATCCCACATGCCAAACATCTCAGTATGGTGACACAGCACACTGCAGAATATTAGTACTTTTTCTTTCATGATCACATGTTTTATTGGAAACTGTGGCTTGCTGATACTACCCAGCATCCCCAGAGTATCATTCCACATACAAACCCAGAAAGATACACATGGCATGTATTCACTTATAACTGGATTTTAGCCATATAGCACAGGATAGCTATCATACAATCAACAGACCCAAAGGAACAGAAACATGATCTTTATTACTGTTAGTGGGACACTTCACTCTAGCAGAATGGCCATGTAGGCCCCCAGTACAAGAGGAAATTCTTAGCCCTCATATGTCTGATGAACTGAGCGGGGCTGATATGTGGAGGCACCCCACACCAGAGGAGTGGGATGAGTGGAAGAGGGGGTAGAGAATGGGTGGGGCCAGGAAGGATGGAGGGAGGGGGCTGTGATGGATATGCAACTTGAATTAACAAATAAACACTTAAATTAAAAGAAAAAGAAAAAGACCAAAACTCAAAGGCAAAGTGTGATTTCTACTGAGCACAACCTATTGCTTTTAAGTCATTGCTCTAAGACAATAAGCCGAACCATTGCCAGGTCAAGAACATCACCTGTATCTACATTGTATAGAATTGGTAAGGATAGAATGTTTTAACAACCTTTAAATATTGAAGGAGAGAGAGAAAGAGAGAGTTCACACACCCATTGTATAGAATCTGGCTTTTGAAAAGATACATGTTGGTGTGTTATGAAGAACAAAAAGACATCCTTAATATTTCCCATAAACTTGATAACTAAAGACACCACTGCTTTTCACGAGGAAAATGTGTTCATTTCCATATATGATTTTGATTCCTGCTCTATGAGAACCATTTGCTGTTTATATCACTAGTACCCATGAACTGAAGGAGACTCTCATCCTCCATCATTTCATGTTTCAAACTACAGGTACTCCACTAGACTCTCACTTTTTTCTCCACCCTCTTATCCCATGAGAGGAAGAATTTCTATAAGGATTTGTAGAGAAGGGTTAGTCCAACACCATTCCTTACGACACATAAGGAAAATTCTCCCTAGTAAGGGGAGGCCAGTCTTTGTCAACAGTTCCAATGTTAGAGTGCAAAGGTGAATCCAGTTTTGGAGTAAATATTAGGATGTAATATCCTCCAACCCAGCAATGGTGCTCTCTAAAACCCTAACACTACTATATCTTGCTCACTGATTGCATTACAGATGTAGATATCAATGTCATGGTCCCTTTTCTCAAGAAACTCATGAGTCTTAGTAAAAACCAGAAACAGAGAAAATTGAATAAAATATCACATAAGTAAATAAATACTGGGATAAACTCTCAGTACTATGTTGAACACAGCAGAATGACATTTCCTCAAAGTTGAGGAGTTCAAGAGAAGCTCAATGAGCAAGCCCAGTTTTAAATGGCAAAGTTTGGAAAACAAAATAGTAAATATTAGTTACCATTTATTGATGAATTATGTTACAAGATGTATGATTGGCCCTTTCCAATGTAATGTCTCTTAATGAGAGTTTGTGAAACACATTATTAATTGCACTAGACAATGAGGAGATTGAGACTGAAATATTATGTTTGTAGATTTCATAGCTCTTTAAATACAAGAAAACATTTTATTTAGTTAGTATTTAATTGGGCACATCACAAACAATTCAAGAACACATTATCTATAAAAAACCAGGTAAGTAATTTGGCCTTCACAAAGCAAATGCCTCAGCTCTAACTACCTCAAGCAGAGCTGTATGATATGCCCAATTCAGTGAACGAGGCTGTTTTTCAATAACACTTTATTAACAAACATTGAAATTTGAATTTTGCATTATTTTCTTGGGTCATGAAACTCTTTTTTCTTCTGATACTATTTCAATCATTTAAAAATGTAATGAGAGCTTGGTATGTCGCTCAGTGATAAACTGTTTGCCTACCATGCAAACTTTCCAGTCCTAGCAAGACACACACACACACACACACACACACACAAGAGAAGGGGAAAGAAGAGGAAGATCCATTCCATTTGTATAAAAATAACTTATATGCAAACAGGTAACACAAGTAGGTGACTGAGCCCATCTGTCTCATCAACCAATAGCCAACCCCTGTTTTCAATTATGTTATATGAAAACTCCTGATTCCTTTTTGTAGTTTTGTACTGATGCTCTGTGATAGCTGGGTTATTTCTGTGTTTTGTTTTATTACAGTGAAAGTTGCTGGATATTCCTTGACATTTTTTAAAGGTAGACAGAAATTTCCCACCTTCCCAGAGAACCACTTAACTGCAAGTAAGAACACTATAGGACCTTGAAGGGATACCAATTAGAACCCAGTCCAGTCTATCCACTCTTTGAAAACCAGGAAATACTTGGTGGAAATGTATTTCCCCCTTTTTTTTTTTCTTACAGTCTTGAACTCTGGCTAGTTTTCATTTTGTTTGTCCCTTGCCGTTCTCTGATGCGTCCCTGAGTTGAGTTTATTCCTTTTTGAATCTGGATTAGGAAACTAACAAACAACACGATGATCTCAGAAGCTGCTACATCACTTGTTTACCGCATGTCGGGAAGAAGTGAGTGCTAGAACACTCTCTCTTTGCAAATGTGAGAAGATTGCAGCTCTTGCAGAAATTAAGTTGTACAAGTCCTCTTGTACACAAGCTCTAACAAGACCATCAGCATTCACATCTGACCTTTGTAAACATGGTGACAAGTGTGAATGTTTCCTGAGATTTTCCATCCTCTCTTAGAGTCCTTTATACCTGATGAGCATCTGAGTACCTGCCCTGGATGCTTAGGCACCCAAGGTCCTCAAATGTCCTTTGTCAACTACTTAGATCAAAGCCCCAAATAAAATGACCTTCATCACTGCAAGGCTATTGAGTGAGAATTCTTTCTTTTTCCACCTCTGAACTGGGCAATAGTTCTTGGAGAACTGCTAGTTGCATACTCTCAGACCCATGTTCACCATTTTTCTTAGTAATGGAACATTAAATCATTCCCCAGGCCAATGAGTGTCTAAAGACTGATTTTCCCAGCTTCCTACCTTCAAATGGCTACGTTCTGAATGGAGATTCCTAAAAGTGTATAGGCATACCCACTGAGTAGCTTTCGTTATTTTCAATAATGGTTCAATGTAGCCCAGCTGGCCTTATGAAGTAGCCTTGAACTCATGAACCTTCACCTGTGCATTTTGAGACTGTATCACTGTGCCTGCCGTAAGCAGTTTTAAAGAAGGGTGCTTAAGTATATAGTATCTAAACACTCTTGCCCTACTCTTTGCCATGGTCTCTTTGAAATAGGGATGCTCTTCTCAGAGCTCCAATGGCTACCCAAATCATGGAGATGAAGGTCACACAGAAATAATAGTAGGTAGAGAGTTGGAAGAAATATTGGTCCATGATTCCATGCAGTCCTAATTAGCTCTTCACTCTCTCTAGATTTTTTTGGACATGAGCAAAAAATATAACCATTTATCTTATATAAAGCATTATTTTATTGGGTTCCTATTATATAGCTGTTTCTAATTCTTGACACTTACGAAGTTAACTAAATTCATGTGGGGAAAAATACTGCCTTTCTTCCTTTTGAGGCAGTTCAGTTCAGGAAACCATCAAATATTTTGTGGCTGGTAAGTGTATATACAGAAATATCCAAAACTGCGATGGCAATTTACTGCCTTTTAGCTATTGGGTCCAAATCAGTTCTCACCTCAGCTCTGACTTTGCAGCCTTCTATCTCATCTTTGAAGACATGGTAGGACAAGGGTCAAGAGCATGAGTCATAGGCTTTCTTCACCTAGATCTTCACAAGCACAGCTAGCTATGTGTCTTGGAATAAGTTCACCTCTGTGTCACAGTGCTGTCAAACAAAGGTGCTTGTGTGAACAGTAACTACCCCACAGAGTTGCTTTCAGAATTAAATAACTTCTGTGTGGACTTGAATAAAAATTGTTTAGCACAAATAAAGGCCATTCAACCTATGCTATTATTATCAAGGATATTGGCAGCATCATTGATAATTAGGATTTGATGTAGGCAACACTTCTTAGTCCTGGATTGTTTTGTTTATTTTACGTGATACTGCCAGTATTCTTGACACTTAAATTTTTATGCTAATAGCACTTCCTACTGTTGGGTTGTTTTCATTTATTTTACTCGCTTTTTAATGAATTTAAATATTTTAGGGTCTGAACAGATAGCTCAGTCAGGAAAGTGCTTCCTGAGTTCAATCTTCACAGCCCATATTTTAAATAAAACAAAATTGGGTATGGTAGCTTGCATACGTGATTTCATCAGTAAGACGGCAGAGGTAGGGAGATCCTTGGGGCTCGCTGTCTAAGCAGCGTACGTGGTGAATTCTAGGTCAGTGAGAGACCATATCAAAGTAAAGTGGGCAGTGCCTCAAGAGTCATGCCTACAGTTGTATTCTGACATTTTTACTACTAAAACATGTCAAGTTCTAAGTTAATAAAATAAAAATTCCAAATTCCCTTCCTACCCCATAGTTATGCACCCTTCCATGTATTGCATATGTGAACAGACATATAGAAACAAATGAATAGACACACCTTGACTTATATGAATGGCTGTATCATGTTATTTAATGCAAAAATCTCATACTATGTCTAATCTTCATCTGCTTAGTTTTCACTAAGTATTATTTGCTAAATATTGATACTTGTTAAGTGTTATTTTCCTGTTATGCAACATACTTGTTAGGATAGCTAATTAATTACTGTTGTGGGAAAGGGTCTGTGATTTTATTTTTTTAATGCACTTTGAAATCTTCATCTAATCTTCCCTATTCATAGACACATAAATTGTTTCCAGGTTTTTATTATTTTAAAAAACTGCAAAGAATTTCCTTGCCTGGTATCTTTTTGCATTTGTGTGAATACATCTGTCATAAAACTCACCAAAATAGAATAGCAAGGTCAAAGTGTATTTGCATTACAGATGTTGCTGGCAAGTTCTTTTACCTGCTATCTACTGATAGGAATGAGAAACCCATCTCTCCACAGTCTCTGCAGGATTAGGTGTTACCAAATTTCCCAGGGATAGTGAAAATGATGCTTTATTGTTTTAATTTGGGTATGAGTGAAGCTGAGACCCATTTGGAAATTTATCAGCCCTTTTATTTCTTTTTCAGTGGGATATCTTTGGTTTATGTCTTTCAATATTTGAATCTTGCCATTTGTTTGAGGATTCTGGATTGCTGTGCCCTGGCCTGCCTTACCTCCTGCTGTAATCCATTTCTCTTCTGACATCAACCATTTCTGACATGAAGCATTCTGCTGGCATCAAGGCCTATGTATGTCCTAGTTCCAAATGCATGTTCTAAGGAGCTTTAGCAGAGAATCAGGCAGGTAGATGTAAGCACATTCATCTAGCAAGAGCCCTGCTTTTCCTACCCAAGGTTCCTGGATAAGGCAGGGCAATTGATCACAGACTCCCTTCAGTGTCTTGGGGCCCCATCAGAGGCCCACACCCTCCCACAGCATGCATGCTCTATTCAGGTCCCCACTGATACCATGTCTTGTTCACAACACCAACTCTGGGTGGCTCTTTTCCCAGAGCTCTTGTCAATCTCTCCCAGCCTCAACTGCAGCTTTTGTTAGCACAAGAAATGACAGAGTAAGTGGGGTCCAGAAAGGCATGACCTAACTACAGGTCTACCACCTAGTAGCATCAGACTTTGGGCTTAAATCGCTGATCTTCTATTTCTGCACGTGTGAGACTGAGGAAGATCACATCCTTTGTATTTATCAGAGTTACTATGAATGTCACATGAGATAGTATATCACGAAACACTTTATAAGCTGTAAAGTGTTGACCAACCAGTAATGGTACTGCTGTGTTAACTATCATATTATTATTAATATAATGCTATCATTATTACATTATTAATGTTCCTGAAAATAGAAATAGCTGGTTTTTTCATCTGCAGTGCCAAGCATTGGATCTAGGGCCTTCTACTCTCCCACTGTGGATGTCCCCTGCCTTCTATTTTTATCTTGACATAGGGCCTTATCAAATTGTACAAGATGGTCCTTGTTATATAGCCCAGGAAAGCCTCCAATTTGTGACCCTCCTTCCTCTGCTTTCTGAGTAACAAAATTACTGTATCCAGTTATAACATTATTATCTTATATAAAACCTAGGGTCTGGGCCAATGCCTTTTCCAGAACATATCTTCCATGTATATCCATATATTTATTTGGATTTGTTCTAATATAAACCCATATAGATTTTCATGGTACAATGAAAGGTTCCCTTTAGATCCTGTCTTTGGAGCTGGAGTAAAGAATTCATGGGCCAATTTCAAAGGTTGGTTTTGGCCACATACAAAAGATCAAGTCAGATCCAGCTGAAAGAAGATATGAAGAAACCAACATTCTTGATAAATGCATGCACTTTAGGACCATGCCACCTGGTTCCAATCATTACATGCCTGTCAAGATGTCTTCTAAATGGCTATATATATATGCACATAGAATGGTGCTGTCAGCTGTGCTCAAAGAAGATCCCTTCTGCAGAGGCCAGTGGTGACTACAGAAGCTTATAATTAGTCAAATAAACAACAGAACTTCCAGCCGCTGACACATCTATATATAACACCCTCACCTAGGTTCAGGGAGCATTACAGGAGTAGAGGTTGAAAGCATGTACAAGCTAGCAGAAGTGGGGGAGTGGCATGGAACATTGACTTCCAGGCACAGCACAGCTGTTGCACACTTGAACTTGCGGCAGCCACAAGATCTGCATAAGATTGCTTCTATCCACACCCTGTTGTGGAGGCAGTAGGAGCACATCACTTTTCACACCTATAGCAGACTAAAAGTTGGTAGGAAGAGTGCAGGCATTAACTTCAGTAGTGTAGCAACTAGCAAAGTGCCCAGAGTCTAGTAAACAAACTCCTACCCTTGCTCCCATAAACAACCTTAATGAATCACATTGTGTAGTGTAATGAAATGCATACAGTGTAGAGGGAGAGGCATAACCGTAGAAGGAGGGCTAGTTAGGAATAAGACATTACCAGGCATGATGGATAGATAGCAGGAAAGGTAACAGATGTGGCAAAAACCAATATAAAAATCATGTGCATTTAATATATTCAAAAAATGTTAAAAGTTCCTTGATAATAAAGTTTTGTTCCTTTACCTCCACCCTGTGCCTCCGTTTTCTAGGGTAAAGTGTGGAGATACCCATCTACTCCTCTATCATGAAGTCGCTGTGAGAATGAAAGAAATTTTTACTTAGTGCAAGCCTGAGTCTTAAACAGACATTGTCCTTCTGGAAACTGGAGATTTACCATTGATCACAGCTCATCGGCTTCTTTTCCCAAAAGAAACCAGAAAACAAAATTTTAAGTAACATGTCTCAATTTTCTAAATGCATCCATCAAGTAAAATCCTTGAGTTGTGATTTAGTTGGTAACAACATTCTGATTGCTTTTTCAAGAACCTGTGCAAAGAAAGCCCAGTGTTATGAAACAAGTGTGTCAAACACCCCTAACAGGCGGAGACACTCTTTCTTCTCCTCCTCCAGATGCTGCAAAATCTTGATCTTCATTCATCTCAAGGAGTAACAAAGAAAAGGCATCCAGGGAACATGGGAAAAACAATAAATCCTCCTTTATAACAAAGAAACCCAGTTATAAACCTAGCTCCCAGAACATCCATGCACACTGGCTAGCATGCCTGCAGATGCACACAATGTTTGACCTCTGAGAGTGCATTGGCTTTCCACAGCATTAACTCATCAGTGTGCCATTACCCAGGGTACTCTCACCCAGCCCACCCTCCTTACAACCCCCCCAGTACACATTCGTTACCACCCACTAGTCTACATTAACACAAGCCAAGCATTTATTCAAGTTCTAATTCAACTGCTCAGTTCTCTGGCCCTGGGGTTGTATGGACTCCACACTTGCCCATTTTCTGGGTGCTTAAGGGAATCAGTTTCTACCATAGTAGGCCCATGTGTATGCTTAGTGAGTCAGAATGGTGCAAGGAAACCATGGGACTTTGACATCTGGCAGAAGTGAGGTTGAATTCCAGCTCTGACATTAGCAAGCTGTGACCTTGGGCAAGTTATTCAATAATTTCCTCCAGCAAGCGGTGAATAACCACATTGCCTTGGAGAGTTGTTGTGAAGACTAATTCAGGTAAGCAAAGCACTGAGTTTTGTGTTTGACACATGCTATGAGACCTATTATTCTTAGTTTTACTTCTACTTTCTGGTAGTTGTACATAATTCTTTTCTTATAAAATCCAAATTACACAGCCCCTGAGAACAGAAACTGAGTTCTATGGTTTTTTTAATCTCATAAAAGTGTCTGGCACAGGCTGCTTGCGTATTAGTCAATAATGGTTACTGAAATTATTGGAATATTTACATAACGATAAGGTCAAGGGTGAGAGGAACAGAACTAAGTCAGAACTAGAACTTGAATTAGCCCAGTATCATGCAAAGCAGTGATTATTCAGATACTCATGTTGGACTCAGAAACTCTGCATTACAATAACCATGGTAAAATCCTATTACTACGCCTATGAGTATATTAATATATACTCATATATATTATATAGTATATATTTGATATATATATATATATCAACCTTTCTAAGCTTGCCCTTGCCAGCATCTGACCCACTTATCTAGGATGCTGTGAGGGCCAATGCCCAAGGTTATCATCTTACTACTTGGAATGAGAGCATCTTCCAGCAGTGACATGATAGAAATTCCCAGGAGCTGAGAAAGACTGGGTGGTTTGAACATCTTAGATTACGTACGTAGGAAAGGAAGAAAGAGAAGGGCTATTTCTCTCAGAAACTACCCAATCCCAGAGCTGTGTAAGGATTAGAAGTCCTCAAATAGTTGCATATTCTTTTCCTCTCTGAGATGAGAAAGTGATGACTGAGGGTGAACCTGTACTTCCTAAGGCTGTTCAGACCCAGGGTCACGTAGTCTCTACACTGTGCATAGTCATGTCAGGTAACCCTCTGTGGCCAAATGAAACACTTAAAACAGCACAGGCATTTATGGTGCACAAAGTCTATGTGCTTACCCAGAAATGCTCTTTCCTGGACTGACTGAATTATAAGGAATAAAAAGCACGGAGAATGCAAGTCCTTATAGACTTGAGGAAGACAGAGCTTTGTGGCCACACATCCCGTGTGTGTAGCTGTTTAGTAATGTCCTGTTTGTTTATTGTATTTGCTTTTCCTGCTGGCCTATGGAAGTACTTAACTATTGGCGACTGGGAGTTGGAAAGATACAGAGAACTTTCCTCATATCCGTACTTTATAAAAAGAACATAGCCTATCAGAGCTACTCTGTCTAAACATTTTATTTCTGTCACATGTCTGAGCATGGTGTGGGTTAAATGGCATACCATGGAAGAGAGCAGAAGGCCAGCTAGCTAGCTCCCAAAACCATACCTTTCAGGGCACTAGTTGTGTGAGGAGGGTGGGCAGTCCTTAAAGTTCAGAAATACTGTTGTATCAGAACAGGAAATTGGATAATAGCACTGAAGAATGGCTTACCCTATACCACCTGCTAAAATCCAGGTGGTAATTCAGTTATTTACATTTATGAGTAAATCCTAATCTAACAACAAAACAGCCTGCAAGAGTCTTTTGTTGTTGTTTGCACGTCCTTGGTTTTATTTATATGGACAGATGATATTATTTAAATTTGTTTTTTACAATTTGAATGAAATCTCTAACTCTGGCCCCTTACTTCCCTGAATACCAATCCTACTGGAAGAAACCCAACAGTGTGAATTGTCCCTTACACATCTGCACATTCCAGCTGTGCATATCTCTTACCGTTTCAGCCTATTACCCAAGGCAGTAGTGATTTATCATGGGGTTCACGTTAGTTTCTTTTGTAAATGGCGACATACCTTCTCTAGTTACATCTCAACCTAAACTGAATGCAAAGCTACAAGGTAGATCACTTTTAGAAAGTTAAAGGAGACTATTTTTCCTTTGAAAATGAAAATTAAATAGCCTGGTATAATAACAAATGTAATGTGTAGTGTCTAATCCATAAGTGTATATAAATATAACTTACAACTACCAATTAGTCTGTCAATCTATTGTCATCATCCTCCAATCACAGCTTCTCAACAAAAAAAATTAAAATAACTTCAATCTTGACAGAATTTCAGACTTCACTGATTAATGGAACTTTGTGACAGAATCTAAGTTGAATCTATTGGAGAAACAAATGTTCTCATAAAAAAGAACTCTGAGATTCCATCTCACTCCTGCCAGAATGGCTAAGATCAAAAACTCAAATGACGGCACATGCTGGCGAGGTTGTGGAGAAAGGGAAACACTATTAGAAAACTTGGAATAGCTCTACCTCAAGACCGAGCCATACCACTTCTGGGTATACATGCAAATGATTCCTCACCAACTCACAGGACACCTCCTCATCTATGTTCATAGAAGCCTTATTTGTAATAGCTAGAAATTGGAAACAACCCAGATGTCCCTTAACTGACGAATGGATAAAAAATACTGTGGTACATTTACACAATGGAATACTACTCAGCTATAAGAAACAATGAAATCATCCAATTTGCAGCCAAATGGATGGAACTAGAAAAGCTCATCCTGAGTGAGCTAACCCAGACTCAGAAATATACACATGGCATCTATTCACTTATAATTGGATTTTAGTCATATTGTACAGGATAACTATCCTACAACCAACCAACCAAAAGGAACAAGAACATAGACTTTGTTACCTGTTAATGAGACACTTTGCCCTAGTGGTGCTGCCATGTAGGCCCCCAGTGCATGAGGAAGCTCTTATCCCTCATATGACTGCTGAACTGGGGTGGGGGGACTGATATGTGGGGACACCCCACTCCAGAGGAGTAGGACAGAAGGGAGAGGGGGAAGAGGGTGGGACTGAGAGGGGTAGAAAGAGGGCACTGTGATGGAGATGTAACTTGAAGTAATAAATAAACATTAAAAAAGAAAAAAGAAACATGAAAAAAAGTAAAGGAGGAAAGATGGGAGGGAAGGAAGGGAGGGAGGAAAGGAGGGAAGAATGGAGCGAAGGAGAGAAAGGGAGGGAGGGAAAGAAGGAGGGAGGGGGAAAAGATGAAGGGAGGAACAAGGAAGGAAGGGAAAAAGGAAAAACACCCAACATAAAAATACAAATTTATGTGTTACTAGACTTCCTGTTTACAAAACTTAAAGACACTAAAGTGCTTTTGCATTCATACTGAAAATTTCTCTGTAATCTAATGTAGTTTTTACTTAGGTGAATCGATATTGACAATACAGAGAGAAACAACCATGGTTTGTAATCTTTCAGAGACCTAGGGGACAGGGATTAAAGCAACTCTGTTAGAGCTGCCATTATTTAGAAAAAAGCCTAGTCCTCTAGGGGAGGTGGCAGCACTCTAATTAGAATAATGTTAAAGCCTTCTCTCAGAAGACAAGCAATGCCAAATCTGAATTACAGTTAACTGAAGGCCAACAGCCCAGCACAATGGAAAGGTGGAATATAAGCAGCTCTTGTCTGTATGCCGACCTGCCACTTCCAATTAATGTGACCCTGAGTAGACTTCTTGTTATTGTCTGTTGCTTTTTCCCCCCTGTGTTTTAAGTCTCCATTTACAAATCTGGATGACTTTTCTTTCAGCCAGAGGATATATACACATTGTAAACTGACTATAAGAGGGAATACAGGCTGAGACTCCTGTCTTCCCTATATGTGATAAAGACCCCCACCACCTTACCCTGGTTTTCCACCTTTTAAAGTTGTTCTAGGGCAGTGGTTTTTTGTGTTTGTTTTGTTTGGAGGTGGGTTTTTTGTTTTGGTTTGTTTTTTCGAGACATGGTTTCTGTGTGTAACAGCCCTGGATGTCCTGAACTCGCTTTATAGACCAGGCTACCCTCAAACTCACCGAGATCTGCCTGCCTCTGCCTCCCTAGTGCTGGGATTAAAGGCATGCGCCACCATACCGAGCAAGGGCAGCAGTTTTAGCTTATTTATAATACATTTACCTAATATATGTAAACCCAGATCTTGATCGTCAAGCAAGAAATAAAATAAATTTTCTCAAACCTTTCACAGCATTTTAATACACTAGGAGAGAGATTAGTCTTTTCGGCAAATAGTAAGGTTTTGAAATATTTTCAGCTTTGTGGGTTTTTGGAACTATGCCAGGATGACTCACCTCTGTCTGCTATTGTACCATGGAAGTTGCCATCAACAATATGTAAATGAATATGTGAATGTACGTGACTGTGACTGAGCTACAATAAACTTTTATTTAGGTAATCAAACAGTAGTTCCAAGAGACACAGTTTTATATAGGTTTAAAAATGTTTATGTTAACTCGGCCTTTTTGGATGCTCTACCTTTGTTGATAGAATCATGCACATGTCCGTGATCATCCTATGACCAGAGTCATTGGAAGTTTTCACATGGATATCACATTTCTGCATTACTCAACTATATTTGGAAAAACATAATGAAACTACAGAATTTTGGAAGATCCATTTCACATTTTATTAGATTCTCAGGTTGCTAATTCTGCCACATTGGCTTTGTGGCTGTCTCTTGGTCTTTATCTGTCTGCATTTGAAAATCTGTTCTTAGTTTCCCACAACTTCAGGATGGTTCTCTTCCTCTATTTAAAAGTCATGTAAAAATATCAAGGAGTCCCTGAAAAAATGTCAACACACATCTTATAAGAACAAAGACATTCCACAAGCACAGCAGCCATTATCATGCCTAAGGGATTTAATGAATTTGTAGGCAATTATATTATCAAAATATAGCCCAATTTTAAATGTCTTTACTTGTCAAGTACACCATTGAAAAACTTTGTGATTTCTTGTTGACAACCCAAGAAAGATTTTGGATTTTATTTGATTTTTGTGCCTCTATTTTTTTTTAATATTGAACATTCTATCTTGCTTTTTGCTTTGTCTGACAACATACTAAAAGCAGTCAAAGCCACTATTCCCACTGAATGTCCCACAATCTGATTCTGCCTTTGCACTGAGATTAAAATAGCAGCTAGATCAAGACTGCCTATGGGACACTACACACTTTTGATTTATTATTTCCTGAAGACAACACAAATTGCAAAGGAATTTTGACCTTTCTTAGTACTTTTGTTAGTATTGCTGCTGGAAAAGCAATTATAATAGACTTTTTTATTCTGTAGATTAAGCAACAGGAATACATTCTTTAACATAATGAAGCTCATGAGTTACATATTGGGGGATATAGATATAATTAAGGAAAGGCAAAGACGTGCCTTGTGTTGCTGATTTGAATGAAAGATAAGACAATGAATTCTGTCTTCCTTCATTGTTAAAAGCATATGAGAGCCTGAAATGTTTTCAATAATTTGTTTATTCACTTTACATCCAGGTCGCAGCCCCCCTCCTCTCCTCAAAGTCCCCCCTCACACAACCCTTTCCCTCATATCCCCTTTTTTTCTCCTCTAAGAATACCAACCTTCCCTGGCACATCAAGTTGCTGCAGAACTAGGTACATCTTCTCTCTCTGAGGCCGGGCAAGGTGGTTAGGGGAATGGTATCCATAGACAGGCAACAGAGTCAGGGACAGCCCCCACTCCAGTTGTTGGGTGACCCGCATGAAGACGAAGCTGCACATCTGCTACATATGTGTGTGGGGGGGCTAGGTCCAACCCATGCATGCTCTTTGGTTGGTGGTTCAGTCTCTGTGAGCCCCCAAGGGCCCAGGTCAGTAGACTCTGTAGTTCTACTTGTCCTTGTCCCCTCCAAGTCCCTCAGTCCTTCCTCCAACTCTTCCACAAGACTCCCTGAGTTCGGTCTAATGTTTGTCTGTGGATCTCTACATCTGTTTCAATCAGCTGTTGGGAGGAACCTCTCAGAGGATTGTTATGCTAGACTCCGTCCTGTCTGCAAGCATAGCAGAGTATCATTAATAGTGTCATAGATTGGTCCTCGCCGATGGGTCTCAAGTTGGGTCAGTCATTGGTTGGTCATTCCCTCACTCTCTGCTCCATCTTTGTCCCTGGATGTCTTGTAGGCAAGACAAATTTGATTCAAAGGTTGGTATCCTTATCTCTCCACTTGGAGTCCTCCCTGGCTACAGGAGGTGGCTACTTCAGGCTCCATATCTTCCACTGCTAAGAGTCTCACCTAGGATCACCCTCATAGTCTCCCTGGAGCCTCACCATCCCAGGTCTCTGGCATACCCTACAAATTCTTCTCCATTCCCCATCCTTTCTGATTTCTGTTCTCTCTCCTGGCCCTCTCTACTCTCTCTGCACCTGATCTTCCTCTCACTCCCCTCCCCATGCCCTCTCCCTCCCCCAGTTCCCTCCCTCCATCCACCTCAGATGTCTATTTTATTTCCCCTCTGAGTGAAATTCAAGCATCCACCTTGGGCCCTCCTTGTTACTTAGCTTGTTTGGGTCTGTGGATTGTAGTGTGATTATCCTGTACTTTATGGCAAATATTCACTTATAAGTGAGTACATACCATGCATGTCCTTTTGGGTCTGGGCTAGCTCACTGAGCATGATATTTCCTAGTTCAATCCATTTACCTGCAAATTTCATGATGTCTTTGCTTTTAATAGCTGAGTAGTGTTCCGTTGTGTAAATGTACCTCAACTTCTTTATCCATTCTTTGGTTGAGGGATGTCTGGGTTGTTTCCAGTTTCTGGATATTGTGAATAAAGCTGCTATGAACATAATCGAGCAAGTGTCCTTATGGTATGGTGGGACATCTTTTGGGTATATGCCCAGGAGTGGTATAGCTGGGTCTTGAGGTAGAACTATTCCCAATTTTCTGAGAAGCTGACAAATTGATTTCCAGAGTGGTTGTACAAGTGCTCATAGTGTCTCAAATTTCCTGAATGTTTTATGTTAAAAACTTTTTATATTCAACATTTTCTTTGACTGATGTATAAACATCTTCTATCATATCTTCTATGACCGAGATTCTCTCTTCTATCTCTTGTATTCTGTTAGTGATGCTTGCATTTGTAGTTCCTGTTCTCTATCCTAGGTTTTCCATCTACAAAATAACCTCAGTTTGTGTTTTCTTTATTTTTATTTCCATTTTCAAGTCTTGAACAGTTTTATTCATTTTCTTCACCTGTTTGATTGTATTTTCGTGTACTCGTTTAAAGGATTTATTCATTTCTTCTTTAAAGGCCTCTATCATCTGCATTGGTTGTATTTTCATATACTTGTTTAAAGCCTTTATTCATTTCTTCTTTAAGGGCCTCTATCATCTGCATAATATCAGATTTAAGGTCATTTTCTTGCACTTCAGATGTGTTAGGATATCCAGGGCTTGCTGTAGTAGAATAGCTGGGTTCTGATGGTGCCATATTTTTCTGGTTTCTTACGTTGGCCTTTAGCCATCTGGTTGTTCTGGTGTTGGCAGGCCTGGTGGTCCCTGGTAGGTAGAGCTAATAGTTACAGATGGCAGCAGACCTATGGGATTTCAGGTAGAACTCATCATCCTGGGAGGTAGCAGACCTCTCAAGATGATGGCAAAGCTGGTAGTCCCTGACAGAAGCAGGCCTCTAGGATTGAAGGTAGAGTTGTGATCTGGGAAATGGAGCACAGAGGGGACAGGGCAGACCTCACTGCTGCTTGGCTTGCCAGTGGACCCAGAAGGTAGGGTATTGGGGCATAAGTTTTTGTTTATTTGTTTGTTTGTTGTTTTGTTTTGTTTTGTTTTTTGAGAAAGGATCTTACTGTAGCCCTGGATGGCCGAGAACTCACTTTGTATATCAGGCCTGGAACTTACAAAGATTCACCTGCTTCTACTTTCTGAGTACTAGGATTAAAGGCATATACCATCCCATCAGGTTTTCAAGGATAATCTTATTTTTTTCTTTGTTTGTTTTTGTTTTGTTTGTTCTTTGTCAGTTTCACACATGAACGGAATACATACTGACAACTCTCACCCCTGCCCTCTTATATCTCTCTACTTAGTACTCATGTCTAATGGCCTTCTTCCTAAAAATCGCTTCCTCACATACATATCTATTAGTTTTGGTTGACAGTGAACTTCTGATTCTCCTACTTCTACCTTGCTAAGTGCTAGGATTTCAGGTTTATGCCACCAGATCTGGTCTTCTACAATTCTTATTTAATTTTCATCCGAATATATTGAGACTCTTTTTAAAGACCTTCTCTTCTTGTGAGTCCATGCCAAAATAGCTCTTCAGTCTAGACTTTGCCCATTACCCAGTTCTAAAACCATTTCTACATATTTATGTATTTCCTGTGACAGCACTCCACTTTATGTGTCCAGTTTTGGTTTTGTATGTATGTGGTGCTATAACAAAATGCCTGAAAATAGATGATTTATAAAGAACAGGAATAATAATAATAATAGTTTCATTTATTATAATATATACCATTTATTGTGAGTCTTGAACTCACAGAGATCTATGTGCCTCTGCCTCCCAAGGTGTATGGGATTAAAGGTGTGCACCATGATGCCTGGCCAGATCTCCTGTCGGCCAATGGTGGTGAGGGCAAAGGGAGGGGAGGGGATCTCTTCCTAGCCAACAACACCACATAGCAGACCAAAGGTAGGACTGGCTCTCCCACACCCACTCCCTCAGGGCTGGCTCACCCACAACCCCCATATCCAGAACCAGTTGTAGTGTGCTACCCAGGCAAGGTGCAGAAGGCCCTACCTCTTACGACTGTCATATTAGATCATAAGTTCTAGCATATAAATTTTGGAGGGACACAAACATTTAACTCATAGCAGATACCTAAATATCCTGTGAGGGCCCTCAGTTTAAATGCTTCCTTGCCACCATCAACTGTATGTTCCAACCCTCCCTAAGACTTGACAGATCTAAAGTGAGCCTCTCTCGCTGCTGGTAAGTGCCATCACCTTTTTGAACACCCATGCTCCATGATCATGTTGTAAATTTTATGAGCTTAAATCTTGTAAGTGAAACAAACCTAGATATTAGTCCAATGTTTGAACCTTTGAACACTAACCACTTCAAGTACTTGCAAGAGCTGTAACTTGGTAGAGTGCAGCAATCTTACCTGTAACGTGGGAATGATATTACTCACTCATATACTCACTGTCTAGAATAAATAGATATATTGTGTCCAGTCATGTCAGGGTTTAATAAATAGTAATTATACTTTCACTGGACTCTCCTCCACTTGGTTCTTTGTCCAGTAAACTATCACACATTGATCAATCTGTTTAGTTTCTCTCTTTTCTTTCACACAAATACTGATTTTTAGCTATCCTACAATGGACTATGCAACAGTCTCAACTATTGCCCTACTTTCATTTCACTATATATTTGTGTTTCCATTATATGTAAAAAAAAAAAAAAAATCACAGTGAAGTCCTTCAGCCTTTCACAGTCACTCATGTTTTTATCACCAGCATTTGTTTGCCTCACCTGGTCCCTTGATCTCAAGAAGTAAATGGCTTCCCAGAACTTAGATAAGTTCGGCAAAGGGCTTCCAATCTATCTATAGTGAATGGTTAACATTCAGTTGATCTGAATCGTCTGGGAATTTCCATTAATGTTTCCAGACTGTTGTTAGTTGTAGTTGATCAACCAGAGAGAGCAAGACTGTGGGTCATACAGTGGTCTACAGAAGGGAGAGATGAGAAGTCCAAGAGACACTTTATGTATAGCCACAATGGTGGACATGGGGCTCAGCACTGGCATAAGGCACATTACACATAGTCACGGAGAAGGATTCTGAGCTCAGCCCAGAGTTAGCAGTAGGGTGTTGTCTGAGAGGAAACTGAGCAGGAAGGAGGGACTTGAGTGAGCTATAAACAGAAATAGGCTATCAGGCTGGAAGGCAGGGTGAGGAAGGAAGTTTGCTATTTCTCATAGTTTGAGGGAGGGGTACACAGCCATGTCTCCATAAAGAAAAGTGAAGATGATAAAGAAAGGAGTCAGACATGAGTCCCCTCTCATGGGGAAACACCCCTGCTGCAGGGAAAAGGGTGCTTTAGTATTCTAAAAGGAAACTTGGAACACAAAGGAGGGTTTGGGAACATCCTAAAAGAATAACTTCAAATTTTATCTCATGCTACTTTAAAGATGAGTGTGGTAGAACATGGATTTCTTATGCTTCCTCTCCTTCTCATATCTACTTAGACCGTGCTGTTGCAGTGTCTAGTGTGTGTTGGATGTGATGCGCTTTGGAGTTTTATACATCTAAGGTTTCCCCTCTGTGTTCAATCTTCTCTAAAATGAAATCTAATGCTTCATTCTACAGTTTACAAAAGATAAAAGATATAACTATCAAGGAAAGGCGGATCACATTAAAATGAAACACAAATTAAAGTATTAATACAAAGTTTGTTTTAATTGCAGGTGGCTACAGAAAAAAAGTAAAACGAGAATTCAATAAGAGAAAAAGAGAAGAATAACAAGATCCTTATAATTGTGTCTTGAGTTGTCCTGGAAAAGGATATACACATTAAGAACAATCAAATAGCTCTCCCCTGATTGACAGATTGGATGAGGGTCCGGGCAGTGGACTTTCTAGTTTCCCCAGGACCTGCCCAGAAACATGCAGCCATATGCAATGAAGGGTGTTTCCACATGCTTTTTAGATGATGACAGATCTATTATCCAGACTGGGACAAACTGAAGGAGAGACTGCCCTGCCTCCTGTTCATGTGCCATTGACTCCCTCACACCCCTGCTGTCTTCATACTTTATCTTTGAAATGTGCATTGCTAACACTAACCCAGCACCAGGGACTTGAAATCTGGAAGCTAGCTGTTTTCACACTAATTCGCTCTCAGCACCACAGCAACCTGTTCTCCCCATGTGTTACGTGTATATGTCTTCCTGTCTTAATCATCTGTGCATCTCTGGGTGAGCTTGCCTCCAGCACCTGCCTTACACCTTCACAAAAGCAGGTACCCAGTGTTTAGTCAATATGCCCTTGCCAGGCGGACTCACTTTAGGGGGGTATACCATTTGAAACCCCCCTGTTCCTCTTTTATTCCTTCTCCTAATACAACTTCATAAATCAAAGAGTTTTGCTGTTCTAACACTATCTTGTATCTACTGTTTGTTCATTGTCAAAAAAAAAAAGCTAAATTTGCTCAGCGCTATTCTTTAGAAAATATTGTCAAAAGTACAGAATTTTTTCCAACTCCAAATACTGGAGAGTGTTCTCTAACAAGTCGACATTTATGGAGTAAGAAACGTGATAATGGCATTTGAAATCAGCACTGTTTTCCAATCCAAAACACATTATTGTTGATGTTCAAAAAAGAAAAGGAGCATGGTCTATACTGCATTTCTCATTGGTCCTACCTTGGAATCTGATTCATCTACTCCCTCTGGTCTCCATTCTTGCACCTCTCTCTCCTCTGTGCTGTCCCAATTATGCTACACCTTTTGGTCTCTTGACCTAGACAAGCCTGGCTCTCTCTCTCTCTCTCTCTCTCTCTCTCTCTCTCTCTGTCTCTCTATCACCCTACACTGGCCTTTGCTTTTCCCTGGCAACTTGTAGATCTTCAAGAGGCTCCCTTTTTGCCTCCCAAATTGCCTCTGTCACACTCTTTCTGTCTTCATGCTTTCTCTCTGAATGTGAATCACTAACCCAGCACCGCGACTTGGAACCTGCAAGCTAGCTGCTTTCACACTCACCCAATCTCAGCACCACAGCAACCTGTTCTCATCCAAGGTTCATCTCACCTGCTCACAAAGGATCTCCATATAGCCTTCACTTCTCCATAGACCATTTGCCTCAATCCCTCTTAACTTTCCTACTTGGTTGCCCACCCCTTACTTCCTAGCATTTACCTCCAGTACCAGTGAATTTTTGTCCAGTGTCTGTCCCTGCTCCTGCTTTACCACCCACTACGATGAGAGTTTCCCAAGGCAAGCCTTTGCCAGTTCTTTTCCTCCCGTAGCCCTGTACTACAACCAGAGCTGGGACAATCTAGTTGCACTCAAAGGTCTGCAGGATAAACAGATGACCTCTGCTTATCGACCACATGCTGCTGCCCTGTCACGCATCCTTGGATCTTTGGAATAGAGGACCATGTGACTTACTCTTGCAATCCTATGACCACTCAGCTCTAGATAAACGCACATCCTATGGGAAACAGGAACAGAGAAATCTCACTTCAGGCTAGATGGAAAATGGAAGTGAGAATATAAGACAGAAGGCACAAACAGAACAGTGAAAAGCACAGTGTGAATGAAATCTTGTTTTCCAGGTGAGGGCCAGACTTTAAGATCGTTTGAAGAATATTGACACTGATGATCAATCATTAGGCTTGACTTTTCTGCAAATTCACTATGTAACCTTGAGTAACATGGTCCTTTCCAGTGGCTACTGTTTTTAAAAGGGGTGTCCTATAGGGGGTCCCATAAGACTGAGATCTGGAATGTCCCATATTCTAACGCCTTGGTTCAAACCTTGAAAGGTTAGGTGAGACCTTTGAGAGGAGGGCCGCTCGCTGTTTTGAGAGGTCCTCAAGACATTTTGTCTAGTCCTCAAAGGGGACAGTGAGCCCCAGGCCCTTCTGCCTACCCTTCCCTCACTGGCCATGAGGTGAACAGTTTTGCTACTCTAGATGCCCAAAGCAACAGAGTCAAAGCTGTGAAGTGCAACCTCATAAGACTGAGCCAAAATAAGCCTTTTTTTTTTAAAAAATCAGTTGATCATCTCAAGTGTTTGATACAGTGACAGAAAAACTAACACAAGGCCATAGGGGAGAAGATTTTCTGTCCAAATTGCGAATATTGTGAAATTCCACTCAAGCATTCTCACTGAAGGCTTACCTTTGAGAATCAGCGCTGAGAAGAAGCCAGATATGTGGCGTTGTCTGAGGGATGAAGTCAGGTTCTGTGCCAGCAAGACCCTAGATGGCTGCCCTTTTCAATATCACCATGTCTAAATAAAAAAATGTATCAGTTGGAGGAGGGCAGGGTGTTCTCTAAGCTTTCAAAGAAAGAAAGGCCAGAATGAAATATTGATTCTATCTCCTAATGAAAGGCAGGGCCTTCACCTGAGAGTTGCCCCTCCCCTGTGGAATAGAAAAGACTGTCTTCAGATGAGCCCTGGGACTATAGTTGGTAAGCTAGCTGGGTTTTTTGTTTTTTGGTTTTTTTTTGTTTTGTTTTTTGTTTTTTTGGGTTTTTTGTTTTTTGTTTTTTGTTTTTGGTTTTTTGAGACAAGGTTTCTCTGTGTAGCCCTAGCTGTCCTGGACTCACTTTGTAGACCAGGCTGGTCTCGAACTCGCAAAGATCTGCCTGCCTCTGCCTCCCAAGTGCTAGGATTAAAGGTGTGCGCCACCACCGCCTGGCTGCTAGCTGTATTTTTAACAGAGGTAAGACAGTGGTTAAGTTACAAGTCCTGACTGCCATTTATTAATTACATGAACCAGGTAGGTTATTAAACCTGGGCCTCCATCCACTTCTTCACCTGTAAATGGGAGTGATCATTACAGAAATGTCCCTCAAGCATTGCCCAGAGGATTGAGTTAATATGGGCAAAGTACTTAGGACAGGGACTGCAATTACAATCCCACTAGCAAATCCACTTGCATATCTCAGGCCTCATGCTATTAAACATTTGCCTCCTTTCATTCTGATGCAACTTTCAACCAGGAACATATTTTCTTTTCCATATAGGTGTGCTTACACAGAAGAAAATGCACTCAGCATGGAGATTTGAAGAAGGGCCCATCCTAGAGTCTGCCATTTCTAATGGCAAATAGATCAATTACTTTGTGGGTGTATCTGACATTTCTCCACTGCTTAGCTACAAGGAGCTGGTATGCCAGCTGGAGGATTTCTGGTCCAGGGACAGGTTGGTTTTGATTTCTTCATCTCCACATTGGCATTTTGGTATCCATGTCAACTTTAGCATTTTACATTTGGAAAGCAAACCCATAGTGATATTGGGCCTGAGATCTCAGCCTCCAAAACAGAAGATGCAGAAGTCTCTCTCTCTCTCTCTCTCTCTCTCTCTCTCTCTCTCTCTCTCTCT
>CAJQZJ010004888.1:2562088-2588863 GCA_907164525.1 Lophiomys imhausi | reverse complement strand
CTCTCTCTCTCTCTCTCTCTCTCTCTCTCTCTCTCTCTCTCTCTCTCCTAGATTTTTTCCCAACAATGATCCAGAGAGCTAACCTAATCCAACTGGATGGACTGAAGAGCTCCCTGGGGCTCCCGTCCCTGCTGAGGAAAAATTTGCATGAAAAAAATAGAGTTCCTTGAAATGTGAAAGATTAAGACTTAGAGGAGCCTAGAGTCAAAGGCATCACTAAAGGAGTCCTCTGTGAGCTGCACTGACTTTACTTTCTCAAGAAAGTCTCCTAAGTATTTTCATTGAGTTCTGCTACCCTGCCTGGGACTTCACTGGGATTCGTGTGAGTTTTTAAGCATCCTTGATTAAGTCATTCTGGAAAGGACTGGAGCTGTTTGCTGCTGATAAGGGTCAGTGGGGTAATGGCATGCATGTCCCCAAAGACCCCCTTCCTACTGTCATCTCACCCGGTGGACTTCATCTTCCAGCATGGACTTCATCTTCCAACATTAGCAGATTCGTGGTTTTGTTTTCTGGAGAAAGGAGAGAATCGCAGGAATACAAGTAAGTTAGAAACTTAACACACTTTAAGTGAACTGTGGCACCCTCTTAGGGTAGGGGGAAATTTTAGGTTCCCTAGAAGAAGAACTATGGCTTGGGTTACAGTTGAGGTGGCAGTTCCTGACAGGCCTAGGAAGAGAACCAAGAATTACTATGTCTTCACCTTGTGATAGTACAGCTTAAGAGCCAAGCTAGCAATTTTCAGGGAACTTAAAGATGCAATCTATTCTCAGTTTTTTTTTTTTTTTTTCAAGAGGACACTTCCTGTATGGAAGCAGGGAAAGAAAGAGAAAGCCTCAAGAAGCATTTGGCCCGCACAGGGTTGGGGTGCAGGGACAACAATGGAGCACAGCACAGAAAAGAGATTGAGTTAGGCACTTGTCCTGGAGATGAGGCAGGCAGTGCCCAGTTGAACTCAGGGGAGTTACTGAAAGCCCTTCTGTCTTCAAATTCCCAAAAGATCCCTTGCATTGACAAAGAGGACAGGGCTACTCAGCCTTAATGAGGCTTCCTTCTGTGTTCTTGTGACAGTTTTCCCTGGCTTCCTTCTCTTCTGGCACAACCTAGGATCTCTCTCTCTCTCTCTCTCTCTCTCTCTCTCTCTCTCTCTCTCTCTCTCTCTCTCTCTCTCTCTGGGGTTTTCTCCCCCCCCCCGGGGGGGGGGGGGGGGGGGGGGGGGGAGAACTGAGTAGAGGCAGAGAAGCTTTGATTTGAGGAAGACTTCGATCTTCAAACAACTGAGGGAAGAGGGAGGGTAGTTCACTCTAGAGGATAGAGTGAGAGCACCTAGTAAAGGTGAGTGTGAGAGCCCACCGAAAATGAAGGGTTGAGAAGAAAGTGGGTAGCAGCAGGCTGGGTGTATTTGGCGTGGGACCCGGTAGGTTTGGGGGAGCTGAGCCAAGGTAAGGTGCAACCGGGAGCTGAAGCACCCGGGTCTGAGCCAGCACGACGTGGGAGTGTGACGCTGCGGTGGCGAACAGGTGAGCGGCTGCGGCCCGGTCCCCGCCCTTGCCTCCTCCTACCGATTCTCTACCGCACTTGGCGGCTCCGGAGCTGCCTCTTGGTTTGGGGTTTTGCAACTGGCAGCAGGCTTTTTTTTTTTTTTTTTCCCTCCTCCCCTGTTGAGGGCTCTCCTTCTTCTTTTAGGTTGCTCCACCCCGCCCAGGATCAGGCAGCCAGGGGGAACTAGCCCAGCGGCTGCCAACTGGCGCCCAGCGCGCCTGCGAACACGGGGAGTGGAGTCCCAGGTCCTGAGTGCGCGCGGCGGGGCACTCGTTTCTTCCCCACCCCGGCGACCCGAGTCTTCCCACCCGCACCCCTTCTCTACTTTTCCCCCCCGTTTGCAATCACATGGCATTTTAAGAATGCTGGAAAGATGGCGGTAGCGGCAGCGGCTGTGGCTGCTCCGGCTGGCGGGGGAGGCGGCCGGGCGCAGCGGAGCGGACTGCTGGAAGTTTTGGTGCGGGATCGCTGGCATAAAGTTCTAGTGAACTTGAGCGAGGACACCCTGGTGTTGAGCTGCGAGGAGAGCGCTGCGACGTACAACGGCATAGGGACCGCCACCAATGGCTCGTTCTGCAGGGGCTCCGGGACCGGGCACCCGAGCACCGGTGTCGCTCAAGCCCCAGACTCTCCCGCCGGGGTCCGCACTGCCTTCACCGACCTCCCGGAGCAGGTGCCAGAGTCCATCTCGAATCAAAAGAGGGGCGTGAAGGTGCTGAAGCAGGAGCTGGGCGGGCTGGGTATTAGCATCAAAGGGGGCAAGGAAAACAAGATGCCCATACTCATTAGCAAGATCTTCAAGGGACTGGCAGCGGATCAGACCCAAGCCCTGTATGTGGGAGATGCCATCCTGTCGGTGAACGGAGCGGACCTGCGGGACGCCACCCACGACGAGGCAGTGCAGGCGCTGAAGCGCGCAGGCAAGGAAGTGCTGTTGGAAGGTAAGGGGTTAACGTTGAGCGGGCCTTACCCCGCAGTACCACTTACTCTTCTGCCCACGGACACTCACACTCAGCCACTTGCCCCGCAGCCCAAGGACCCCACAGTGCCTGGTGTTTTGGAAAGGCAGTGGCAGGCATGGACTTTTTTTCTTTTTTTTGACAACTTTTACTACCTGGGGCGACTCATCTTCACCCTGACCCAGGGTGCTGTTCTAAAAGACTAGACTGCCTGCGTTTTCTAGGCTTGGATGGGATGCTTTATTGCACTGGTGTCGGAAGTTTTATACTTATCGATGCACGTGGTTTCATATTTGTAATCTGTGGACAATCCAAGTGCAGTGTAGAGTCTGGGAAGTGGAACGGGAAATGGAGAGTAGACTGGGATTTCCATCTGCCCACACTGCAAAGCAAGTACTCATGGCAGTTCTACTACTTTTTTTACTTTGGCAAATTTTTCAAAGCCTGGGCAGTCCAGCTGTAAAGACCTGAAAGGTAAAGAATCCAGAGAGAGGTGGCAGTATTTGAATGCTAAACTCAACCACCCTTTTCCATTTCCCTTTCCCTCCAGCACTGGAGAGTCCGTGAGTGAGGCTGTTCAGTTTTGAGTAGTGCCAAAGGCTGGGAACGATGTTGTGGATTTAGGCACAAGTTCACTTCCCCTGCAGGGTGTTCAGCCGGTCAGTCCAGATTCCAGGTTCCTTTGGGTGGAGAGCTGGTAAAGTGTGTTTTTTTTTTTTTTTTTTTTTTTCTGCTTGTGTCTCCCAGGGTAGTGTGAAATCAGGTCTGCATTTGTAAACAGTTTTCCCTGCCCACGAGTGTGAAGAACCTTAGGGACTAACTGAAGATCTGGTGTCTTCAACCCTATAGTCATCCAATGAGCATAGACTAGGAAGAACCAGTTTCCCTGCTGTGGCAATATGGGGGGTGGCGGGAGAAGAAACATTGCAATTTCCTTTTCCCCTAGGTTTCTCTGTTTTTGTGGCTCTTCATACACACTTTCATTGGCACTAACACTGTGATTATTTCATCGATTTTTCTCAGCTTCTTCCTAACTGTAGATTGAATTGCTTGCTGGTCTTTTATTTAGATAGGGGGCTCTCTAGAGCTTGGATGTCCAATGATATACATGCAAGGTGAGTGAATGAACTCAGCTACTGAGCCCGTGTTCCAACCTAGACTTTATTAATATGGTGATTGACCTTAAACTAAGATGTAATCAGTTCCTTGTTCACTCAACTGTGCTGCTGGGGTGTGACACTAGGAAGTCACCTTTCCTGGCATATGACAGCTGATGCAACCTCATGGCTATGTGATGGTCTACCTCCTGGCCTAGAACACAAAGAGAGAAAAAAAAAAAACCCTTTGTCCAGAGGATCTGTGATGTCTTCATATTTAATTGCCACCCCTGAATCCACAACTAGAAGGCTATTTGGTTTGGCTTGCTGGTTAACATAAATAAACAGGAAAAAAAAAAGTCTTGATCAAATATGTGTTGGTTTGGGTGACAAGGCACAGGCAGGATCTGGTGAGAGTGTAGTTTGGACTATACACTGCTGGGCACCTGTTTAGTTTGTAAGCCTTATTGAATATAGAGGGAGGAGGTGACAGGGCAAGTCATATTTTGCTTCAGGCGCTGCCCCTTATAACATCCCCTCTTCCTGTCTTTGATTTCAATTTAATGAATAATAACTTGGCCAGGAGGTTAAAATGACTTTTACCCACAAAGAGGAAGAAGAGGTGAGACCTTGGAGACCTTGGAGTTGAAAGTAAAGTTAGAAAAAGGGATGTGTGTGTGTGTGTGTGTGTGTGTGTGTGTGTGTGTGTGTGTGTTGTGTACTTTATCTACTGGAAAAGTGAGTTCTGTAAAAAGCTCTCAAATGATATTCTAAAGAACACTGCATCGTGTGTTGCAGTCAGGACACCTGGAGGAAACCTGGGATCTCCCAGGCATCCCCAGCCCAACTCTCCAGTGATTGGCACCTAGCAGGAGATGCCAGTGAAGGAAGGTATGACTTAAAACAGTGTCGGGTCTTTACCACATCTTCCCACCTTCACCTAGCTAGAGTCCAGTGATTTGCACATTCTAGGCAAGCATTCAACCACTGAGCTTCACCCTCAGCCCCTATCCTCAGTCGCTCTTCTCCGAAGACAGGTGTTTGTTGTCTTCTGTGTTTCTCACTGATGTGGTAGTGGTTACAAACCACCAGTTCAAGCATTGTAACCCTCCCTTTTGTCATTTGGCATAACGCAAAGATTCCCAGTGATGAGGCTGGTTAGAGCCACCTCCCAAGGCCTTTTGCAGTCTCATAACCTAGCAGAGTCTTGATGTATTCTGCAAAGTGAAAGTAGGGAAACTGTCACCTCTTTCCCTCATAGGGTGACCACATGCAATAGAATATTGAGAATACAGGGCACATACCTACTCCCTGTATTTGTACAGCTTCAATAAAATAGACATGAAACATCCCCCTTCAAAGTGGGGAACTGTTCCTCTATCATATTGGAGTTGTTATTTCTTACTTTGAATTTTTTAGGGGAGGAATTATTTTGACTCTTGATTTCTGATATCAATCTATGTCTGTCTGCATCAACACTAATGCTGGGAGACCATCCCTCCAGAGGCCACAAGAGTTAAACATATCCTGGGGAAAGAGACTTACAATAGCTAACATTTTCTGAGCTGTCCATTCATGCCAGGCTTTCTTTTCACCTGGTTGGTGACTCCATGAAGCCAATACTATTATTGTTCACTTTCCTAATAAGAAAACAAAAGCATTATGTTGTCTACCTAAAGCAGCAATAACATAGCTAGGAGGCATCCAAGTCTGTTTGATTTCCAAGCTCAAATAACCTCTGTGGAAGGCTGATGGACTGAGCTCCACAATGGTCCCGTGGACTTGAACCAGCTGAACTCACTGGGCCCCTGGCATGTTCCCCAGTTCTTAAATATGGTGAAATGTTTGAGGCAGACCTGAGCAGAAAACTACAATTGTGTTGTATACTCAGATGAGAGAAACACAGAAGACAGGGCTTTATAATTAAATCCAGCAAGCATCTGACTATTAAAAGAAAGATGCTATTAGAGATAGCAGAACCTGAAAAGGCAAAGTTGAACATGGCCAAACAAGAGTGCAAGCTCAAATTCTAATTTAAATTGTAAATCAGCCATACCAAGTAAGCCAATGTGTTAACCAAGAAGTAATCATTAGAATTAAGATCAATAAAAATATTGCAGTATGAACTTATTTCTCATTTGAAAGAGAGAAATTAGATAACCCACAGGCAACCATGTAAATATGTATGTAACTCTGTAATTCTCAAAGCCATCATTCAAATTGACGGCAACGTGACCAAACCCTTTGTTGTTGGACCAGATACACCTGCATAGGTATTCTTGGTAGTTCTGAATGCAAAGAATGCCTTTATTTTTATTTTCTAATTTGGTTTGGTTATGCTGTGTGTGTAGGTGTGTATTTGTGATGTGTGTGTGTGTGTGTGTTTGTGTGTGTGTGGTGTGTGTGTGCACATGCATGTGTGTGCATCAGCTCTTTTCCTCGGTGACTCTTCAGGGTACTTTTTTTTTTTTTCCTTTTCAGGGTACTTTTCTTTTTTTTTTTCCTTTGTTTTTTATTTCTTCAAGTTACATCTCAATCGCAGTCCCCTCCCTATTCCCCCTCCAGTCCCACCCTCCCACCCTCAACCCCCCATCCTCTTCCCTTTTTTTTTTTCTTTTAAATTTAAGGTATATCTTATCTCCCCCTACAGTTTCCCCTTTCAGTCCAACAAATGGCTCTTTCTCTTATAATAATAAATACAATACAAAACAACAGAGGTAATTAGGCCACAGTTATGAGGGTTATATGGCTTAGCATACATTCCCAATGTCCAGTCCATATGTATTTGGTACCTGACTTTAACATTCCACTATCTAACCGTCTCCATGAGTTTAAAGTTCTATATCTGACACAACATTCATACTAACTTGCAACACAATTTTAAAAGTATCTTCTTAGATCTATAACACTCTCTTGACTCCGAAACAACTCAAAATTTAATTATGAGACTCTAGCTATCTGTTCTTCAACCACCTCAGAGACCTGAGAGGGATAAATATATCTGATTTTATAGGAAGTACAGGGCCTGCAGCTTCCCAAACTAAGAAATGACATACCAGTGGCTGCCTGGACAGTTCCCATTTTCTCTCCATATATTACAGCATCGATCTTCAGTCATTTGGCCCGTTTCTCTAACAGACATTGTAGTTTTCAAGACAAGGTCTCATCTCTGCACCTCGGACTCACTGATTTTTTTTTTTTTTTTTTTGGCCGGGGGGGGGGGGGGGGGGGGGAGGGCTGCCTGACAAGCCAGTTCCAGGGACCGGTCATCATGTCTCTGTCTTCTCAGCACGGGGACTGCAGAAGTGTTCTGCCGTCCCCAACATTTTACATGGGCGCCAGGGAGCTGAATTCAGAACCTCATGCTAACAGGCAAGCAGTTTACCAACTGACCTATCTCCCGAGCCTTTCTCTTTAATGTATTAGTAAAATAGTAAGGAAATGTGTCAGCATTGTTGTAGCTTAACCAATAAAAAAAAAAAAAAAATCAATCCATCCATATGTCTACCAAGATAGAGAAGCTCAGTTTCTGAAAGATTAGTGTTGAGGTGATGCAGGAGGATGGAAATCTCACTGGCTGAAAAGGTCTCTGTGGAACTGTACTGAAAAAAAAAAAAAAACAAAAAAAAAAACAAGAAGTTCAAAGGAAAAAGTGAAGGACAGTTCTGCACAAAAACTGTGTGCAGAGGTTCCTCTATTGGCTCTGTTTCCAGGCCAGGCATAGTTGAATACATAGCTCCTTTGGAAAATCACTCTGTAGCCCCTACCTCTGTGATGGGAGTGAGGATGGTGGGACACTTAGACAAGGGTTACAAGGAGGTGGTGACTTTCCTGGGAGTATTGGAAAGGAATCCAAACTTCAAGGATTTCGCTTTGACAAGTGTGGTGACTTGAATGAGAATGGCTTCCATAGTCTCATAAATTTCAATGCTTGGTCTTCAACTGGTTAAAATGTTTTGGGGGAAGGATTAGGAGGTGTGTGGCCTTGTTAGAGGAGTCTATCACTGGGAGCAGAATTTGAGATTTCAAAAGCCTGTTTCCTGGTTGATTCACTCTGTCTCATGCCTGTGGATAAAATGTAGGCTCTTAGCTATTGCTCCAATTCCATGCTTGCCTGCCTGCCTGCCTGCCTGCCTACTGCCATACTCCCCATCATGATATTTATGGAGTCATCCTCTGAAAATGTAAGCAAGACCCCAAATACAATGCTTTCTTTTATAAGTTGCTTTAGTCATTGTTTCTTCAAAGCAATAGAAAAGTAACTAAGATGTTAAGGTTGCACAACAGTCCTAAGAAATAGTTTGGTTCTTTACCTTTGAACACTTCACGAGTACACTACAGTTCTTTGGATATCATTTTTGCTTTGTTTTGTTTTGTGGTTCTGTTTTGTTTGGTTTGGTTTGATTTCTTTTTTTGTTGAATCCACAACTGAAGATGGAAAGGCATATATGATCACGTAGGACCTAGAAAAGTCTTTCACTGTGAATGACTACCCAGGACATCTACGATCCTTGGTTCTCATAAATAAATGCCAGTCACATGGTACTTGATCACTAAAATGCCTCTGCATTTCTGACTGCAACTAGAAACGGTCTGTGGATCACTCTCTTCCTTGAGAACTGGTGTTGTTCAACAGTGCCCACACCATCCTGTCACTTAATAGTTCTTAGCCTTTCTGAAATTTCTCTACTCATGCAGCTTTACCTTCACATACATGACAAGAGGCCACACACCCTTCTTAGCACTTAATGTAGATTAACTCAGATCCTCACAATAAACTGATACTGTTAATATCCCTGGTTTGCAGTTATGTGCCTTACAGAAGACACAGAATGACAGTACTGTATTCAAGCAAGGCTTTACCCCTTTTGAACTCATAAACAGCCTTAGGAGATAAGCAGATTAGGGATGATTCACCCCAAGTCATTGATTCAGAGACTGAAGTTGCAAGAGGTGCAAAGATCATCTTAATTAGGTCTTCTACTTTTTTTTTTTTTTTTTTGGTTTTTCGAGACAAGGTTTCTCTGTGTAGCCCTGGCTCTCCTGGACTCACTTTGTAGACCAGGCTGGCCTCGAACTCACAAAGATCCACCTGCCTCTGCCTCCCAAGTGCTGGGATTAAAGGCGTGCGCCACCACCGCCTGGCGATCTTCTACTTTCTTATCTGCTATGTTGCTGCTAATAAGTTACAAGAAACTTTGGTGAATAAAAAACACACATATTTATAATATTATTACATTTAAAAAGCATTTTTGTTTCTGTGTGTATCTACATGCCACTGTTAATGGATGGAAGTCAGAAGAAATCTTGCAAGAGTCTGTTCTCTTCTTCCACCGTCTATGTCTCAGGATCTGATTTCAGGTTATCAGGCTTGGCCTTGGTACCTTTATCTGCTGCACCATCCTGCCAAGCCCACATTAATCATCTTACAACTTAAAAATATATTCATTTACTTTTATCTTATGTGTGTGTGTTAAGCCTGCATGTGGAGTGATTAGCCTGCATGTATGTATGTCATGCATGTACCTAGTTTGTAGAGAGTCTAGAAGGTGTTGTATGTCCTAGAACTCAAGTTATAGACTATTATGACCTGTCACATGGGTTACAGGACCTGAACCTTAAGAACAGCTCACAGCACATGCTTAACCATTTAACCCATTTATCCAGTCCCCAAATTTACCACTTTTAAGTGTGCAGTCAGAAGTGTGCAATTAAATGGGTCTATAGGATCTAAAACCAGGTATATCTGCTTGCTTTTCTTTCAGAAGGCCCTCAGAGAAAATCTGTGTCTTTGCCTTTCTAGAAACTGCCCATATGCCTTAACTATTGGTTCTCCCTTTTTTTTTTTTTTTTTTTTTTTTGAGGGGGGTGTTCAAGACAGGGTTTCTCTGTGGGTAGTCCTGGCTGTTCTGGACTCACTTTGTAGACCAGGCTGACCTTGAACTCACAGAGATCCACCTGCCTCTGCCTCCCAAGTGCTGGGTGGGATTAAAGGTGTGTGCTACCACATGTTCTCCCTTTTTCAAAATGCCTCTAATGGGAGGTTGAGTTCTTCTCACAACATTCCACAACTTTTCTGTCTTCTTCCATATCAAGGACACTTGTGATTATCTGATTATACCAAGATGATTCATGAAAATCTCCCTGTTTCAAGGTCAACTGATAACAACCTTAATTCCATCTTCAACCTTCATTCCTCTTTGCTATATCTGGTAATTTGTTCACAGGCTCTGGAACAAGAGTGGGAGCATGTGTAAGGAGGGACGTGATTCTTTTGGTCCAATTAATTTGCTGAAGTCGCAGTATGAGAGAATATCCAAATAGCTTTTTGAGAATGTCCTCCCACTTTTGTAAATAATCCCTTTCTCCATCACTGCCACAAAGATTTGCATTGCATTTGCATGTTTATCCCCTAACAACTAGTTTACCAGTAACAGATGCAAACAATGAAGATTCTTACTGTCTTTGAGCCACCATGATAGTCTATGGTAGCTCATGAGAAAATCACCTTAGAGAGGGGCTACCCAAGGCAAATACTTAAAGGAACACACACACGCGCGCACACACACACACACACACACACACACACACACACACTCCAAGCATGAGGTTGTCAAGGCATTAGATGACTAAACCAGCACACACACACACACACACACACACACACACACACACACACACACACACTTCAAGCATGAGGTTGTCAAGGCATTAGATGACTAAACCAGCTTCTATGGTCCACCCATAAGCACTGAAGCTAATCTTCCCATCTTAAATACAGCGGATAGAGTTCTTTCAAGCTAGGCCCTACCAGGTCATTAAAGTTACTTTGCTCACACTAAGAATTTATGACCAGGTCAACCTTCAGTGGATAGTTGGGCTGGGCATTAAAATCGCCTTCGGTTCCTTAGGAAGAACCAGAAATTCTTAAGGGCAGTGACTTACCTTGTAATTTATCTTGTCTGTGATGGGGTTTCTACTTTGATTATATAAGCAGTTGCTCAGCTCAACCTGGTGCACACACTAAACAAGCTCAGGAAATTATGCATTGGCAGAAGAAAGCCAAAAAGATGTCGGCCATGAACCTTGATTTCAGTGATCTAAAGCAATCAGGCTGTTAAAGGCTGACTGTGACATGTCTGGGATTAGTTAGTAATAACAAAGTGGCCTGAATTTTAGTAAGAACCAGTGTGACAGAAGAATAGTGCCTGGTGCACATCAGGCTATTAAAGCACATTAGAAAAAAAAATAACAGAAGGGTAGATTGGTAGAAAGTAAGAGGAAGAGAAAAAAAAGTAAGGGAAGAAAAGGAGAGGGAGGGCAAGAAAAGGGGAAGGCAGGCAGGAGAGAGGGGGAAAGAGGGAGGGAACAGGGAGTAGTAGTTAAGCCCTTTTTATGACTGGCTTCGCCCACCACTCACACTATTATGTTACAGTAAATAGCACTCTACCTGGTTCCATCCACAATGAAGGAATGTCTTTATAAGCCAGAAAGCTCTTACTCAACACAGACCATTCTGGACAGACAGCTGAAGAACATGGAGGTAGATACGAACTTAAACATTACAGGCAAATGTGATTAATCTTTTATTGTTATATTTATAACCACTTTTCTCCCCATACCCTCTGTATGGGGCCCACAAGTCTGAATATGTAAGAACACTTTCACCTGGGGAGATGAAATGTCCGCTTGGGTATTTTAACTGCTTCCTTTTTAGGCTTCTGTGTCAGTCTGAGGATTCAGACCATACTCCTTTATGAAGCTGATGCGAGCAGCTCTTCTATCCCCTCCTTGTGCAACAGTGGGTAATGTTCTTCATGTTCATCTATGTGTTTTAGCAGTCACCCCATGGAAAGTGCAGTGAGTTATTTTTAATATGAACCCCATGGGGTGAGTGTTTGTGAAAGGTATCTTGCCAAAGCTTCCAGTGGTCTGCTTTATTGAAGGAAAATTATTCTCCAACAGCTACTGGCCTACTAAGCATTCTATTTTAAATGATGCATTTCAAAGCAGTTAATGTTAAAGAAAAGCCAGAAGTTCCTTTGCATTTATACCAAGCGTTTTATATACCAAACCTCATTACCCACTTCACTGGCCTTGATCTATAATAGTACTTGCCTTTAGCTCTGGCCTGCAGAGTGAGACCTAAGCAGAAATGTATATTACTCAGTATGAAATCGAAGTCCTAACAGACCCATGCAAATGAGCCACACTCTCAAAATGGGCTGCACACAATGGAAAAGTTCCAAAGTCAGGGCACTTGTAATGGAAAATAAAGTGATGACCCATACCTAACCTCAGTATTTTTTTTTTAACTACTGCTCATCCTGTGGCTTATATCATCATTCTTAGCATTCTGGAAAGTATGGGAAGATTTGTCTAAAACTTGACCATTTGCTGAGTGTTACTGTACTTACACGGAGTTTAATTGTATCATTGTTCACTGGTCTCTTTCTTTCTCTCACCTTGTTTTTGTTTGTTTGTTTGTTGTTTGTTTTTCTCTACAGTGAATAGTTTCTTTACAGGGTGGATCTTGGGTTTACTCTGCCTAGGCTTAAATTTGTATCTTACCTCTTTGTAACTGTGTGAGCCCACTCAAGCTACTTCACAGTGATTCCCAATTTTTCAGTGAGTAAAATTTGCTCTTTGATTTGTCATGAAGGGTAAAGTGAGTATATATGAAAATCAGTTAGCCCACTACCTGGAGCTTAACAAAGAGTAAATGATTGCTAACTGAACATCACATGACATGCTTATCTAAGAATTATTTTCAGATAGAGCTCAATAATCTACATTAAACAATTTAGTTATGTGCTGGATAAATCCTGTTGCAAGTATAAGGAACAAATGGCTGCTGTAACAGATGCCTACCAAGAGTTCACACTTTAAAGGGACCCAAGTAATGACCCACACAAGCTCATGTGCTTGATGAGTTTTCATAATTCACCTTCTCCATCAACCACCCCACAGTGCAGGCTGCTCTGGTTTTGGCTGGGCAACAGTGGGATATGCATTAGAATGCTGACATACAGCATTATGCAGGAACACATAGAGAGAAGAGTTTTGTGAAGAGAAGGCCAACAAGATTTTCCTACACAGCAAAATTCAAACTTCAAAAAAATTATAGTAATAGGAGTATGTTACTGCTGAAAAAAAATCAAAAGTTTATTTTCCTGAAACTTAAATTTTATATAGCTGTTTTATGCAAATTATATATATATATATAAAACTGCTATTAAACCAACATTTATATTCTACTAGTTATTTTATTCTACTAGTTATGGAATCCAAGAGGTTACCCAATAGAATGTATATTATGTTTGTGTTTCTATAAGAAAGAAAGAAAGAATTGTCTAAGATGAGTTACATAGGGTAGCTGGCGGCTTAAAATCAGGACCCCAAGGGGCTTTTCCATTCTCTACTTGGTAAGAAGAAAAAGACATCCATGCTAGAGAGAAGGATGACAATGAAACTTGTCAATCTCAAATTTGGTACTTATAAAAGACTATCCACTTTGAGGATTTTGGAAAACAAATCAGTTCTAGTATATGTTTAGATTTGATTTTACAATGTCAGTGTTGTTGTGTGCTTAGAAAATACTCACACAGATAATGTAAAGGGGCCTCAGGTTGAGTTGCTCTAGATGGGTGACAGAAATAGCTGTAAATGGTCTTGGATAACTAAGTTCCCACACAAGCACGTTCATTCTCAAAGTCAACGACAATATAGAGCCTATGTAAATTATTGAGCATGTTGTGTAGCAAATATACAATAGTATTAAAGTAATGAAATTCTATTCATGTTTTTAGTGAGTTTCAACTTTTTTGTTTATGTTGTTTTAAATTTTTTTATTTAGCACTCAAAATATTTCATTATTGAAATAATGAAAATAAATATGTCATTTTCACACATATTTAATGCTGTATTTTGCTCATATTTCTTCACAGCACCATTCTTTTTCTTCCAGCTCCCGTCCTGACAGTTTCCACCCTCCCTGTAGATAAACCCGTTATGCTTTTATGTCATATGAATGTACGTATGAATGAATGGGTGGATGGGTTGGTGCATCAGTAAATTCTTCATATGACAGATATGTGACATTTTTCTCTCTGTCACTTATTTCATGTAATGTGATAAATTTGTTATATGCAAATGACATTTCATTAATCTTTATATATTAAGAAAGCTCCATTGTGTATATAATACTATATTTTCTTCATCCTTTTACTTCCTGATAGACATCTAGGCTGATTTTTTTAAATGTGTCATCTTTGGTAAAATGATTGAAATTGTATACTGTTTTTCTAAAACAGAACATTTCAGAAAGGAGACCAATGTAGAGAGATTTTTTATTATTTTTTTTACATAAATTACATATGTATCTTATAAAATAATAATTTAAAATGTCAGGAGAGTTAGTCTCACCATACAACTTACATAATGGCCAAACAAGGTATTAAGGATATCAGAAGCTGAAAGAAACACATTACAAAAGAAGGGATAATAATGCTACAAAGCAAAGGAAGACAAAATGTCTGTAATTGCTTGGCTATTTTGGTTCCTTGCATTTCAAACACTGCTACCTGAAACATTCTTTCATCTGTGATGAAAATTCAGGTTAATGTTTTCTTTTTTGTTTGCAATAGTCTCATACTTCCTTTCTGTTCTTTGCTTCATTTTTAGAAGATATGTAAGTTAAAATATTTCCTGCTTATAGCATCCCTTTGCCTACGCTTCCCCACAGCCCTTCTTGCCTAGAATGTTAGTATCTATCATGTGTTTCCAGAACACAAAGGCTAGAATGTTAAGATGTAATAGTGTAGTGATTTAGTATAAACATAATTGTTTTAATATCCCCAATAATGACTTAGACTGCTATTTTTTGATGGAGCATACTTAAGCACTAAGGACCAAATTGGTCAACGTTTATAAAATTATGAGCATGCCAATATTGTTCTAGTTTCTCCCTGAAGCCCTCAGTCTCTGACTAGTCCCTTCTTGGCTTGGTGCAAGAGTATCCATGCTCCTCGGGTTGCCCTTGTGTCTGTCTCTGGACACACTGTCATGCATGCACTTGGTTTACTCCTTCATCTCGTGGCAGCACATTCTCCAGTTGTTTCCTGAAAAGGATGTTAGAGACAATGCCCAAACATTTCTGAAGCACTCCCTTACTCCATTGGTAATATGGATAGAATATTCGAAAGAAGATGGCAATTTTCCTTCAGGAGTTTCCAACAAACTTTTTTAAAAGGCCATTTTTATTTTATTGCTTCTATGTGTGGTATTTGTTTTTTCTAAAATGTATAATAACTTCGTTCTGTCACTGAAACGCTAAAGTTTTATGCAGTGTTTACTTCATTCTGCAGATTTCATTCATCAATTTGCCAAGTTGTCTATGGGTGCTAGATGGCTAAATGTGCCATTCATAAGCGGGTGCTCTAGGGTCCAGCGTCTTAAGCTATAGGTCAAGACTCTCTCAGGCATGTCATTGAATGTGGGGGCTGTAAAATTCTTGTATCAGTGAAAGAAATCTGAATGTACAACAGCCAAAAATGAATTATACCTAACATGTAAGGAATCTGAGGTGTTTCTTCAGTGCTCACCGTCTTCCATCATGGAACTTTATTGCGCCCTCGGTTCTGACCCACATGACATGCACTCTTTGCAGTGAACATTCTTTTTTTTAAAATTTATTTATTTATTGCTTCAGGTTACATCTCCATCATAGTGTCCTCTTTCCAGTCCCGCCCTACTACCCTGCACTGAACATTCTAGCACACCTTGCAAACCAGCCAACGCTGCATGAAATACTTCATCTCAGATTGGGTACTATTGTATGCTATGAACGGGAGAGTATTCACTGGACATGGTTTTCGGCTCTTACAGAAATGTCGTGGTTGCATTACAGGGAATGAAACACTTGAGTATCTTTCAACCATCCATTCCTCAGTATGAATGTTTCAAATTAGTGCATCTCTGCATCCATCGTGTTGTGTTAAATTGTTTGATTTTTGAGACTGAGTTGCCGACCTGGGTTTTGTAGCAATTCTTAAGTGAATATCGACTTGACATCGGGACAGCATTAACAGTTTCTGAAATGACTCTAAAAATACCCCTGCCATTTTGTACTATGTATTTATGCAAATCAGCATTTTCAGCATTGATGATTATAAATATCCATCAATATGTGAAAAATGTTGAAGATGCTTTATGTTCTGCAGTATCAAATATTCAGGAAATATCTAACTCTTTATGCAGAAATAACCACATCCTTCTCAATAGTGTGCAAATGTGCTTTCCTCTTCAATAAGACGTAAAATTGAAGTATAATTTTTTTATTGTCAAGACTTAATGTTATTTTTATTTGTATGTGTGTGCATACACATGTGTGCAACATGAATTCAGTGTCTTCAGAGGCCAGGAGAGAGCATTAGATCAGCTGGAGTTGGAGTTACAGGTGGTTGCAAGGTGCCCACTATAGATCCTGAGAACTAAACTCAGGTCTTCTGCAAGAGCAGCAATCACTCTTAACTGCTATGCCGATTTTGCTTTATAATAAATTTCTTTATATTTTATTATCAGTAAATGTTTATTTTATATACAAATATATTTATTTTATATGCAAATACATACAAAGTCATACAGTCAACTCACAGTAGTGTCATGGAATATTTTAGAATTTCAGGGAAAGCATGATAATACCTTGTTAGATACCACCCAAATTCCTAATTCGGCTTTCCAAACATCACTCAGCAGTCTGACTCTGGCATTACTATGTCAGCCTCCACCTTAAGTCAGCTTAAATTTGAGGGTTTCTCCTCAGGCTCAGGGCCTAGCGTCGCCCACCACCTGCTTCAACGGCTCTGCATGGAGCAGGCTTCAGTCAGCCCGAGACTATCCACTGACACCTCAGTCCACCATCTGAACTCCCTGAACGCCTCAGGTCAGGTGCCAGGCCGTGAGGCTCAGTCCTTGGCTTGGAGGCCTTTCCAGGGCTAATTCGATTGCCTGGGCTTATGTCACACCCTCACGTGACAGGGGCTACCCTCTTGCCTGTTTTTGAAGTCTTCACAGTGGCCTCAAAGTTCTGCTTGCCTCCTTGCACCTCACTCACTTGTTCAGCTGTTCTCCGGCCCATGGACGGATGTCTTCAGTGCCCGGTTTTCATGAACTTTCTCTCAGTAGGTTCTATGCCATGACTTTTCTGCCAGTCTTCTTGGGCTGGCTCGCGACAAGAGTCTCTCTCTGGGACTCCACCTCCTGTTTCCTCAGTAGTTCTGTTTGCATGCTGACGCTTCCGACTGCCTTCTTATTGCCTCAGGGCTGGTGTGGACTAAGGACCAGTTAACGCATCTCTGATTGAAGTCCCAACTTTCTGTCAGCCACTTCGCACCTCTCTACTGCTGTACTCAAGTGGGCCTCTCTCTCTTTCTCTCCCTCTCTTGGGTTTAAATAGGGTGTGGTTCTAGCCCTAGCTGACAGCTAGAGGCTCTCTGGAGATCTCTGAGGCCCTGTAGCCACACCCCTCAGCAAGGCATCATCCCTGTCTCTCATGGGACCTTGGCCCCCATGGTTCCAAAACTAACCTTCATGTTGCCTCATTCCCACTTCAACTGCAGTCTTCAACTAGAATCTTTCAGAGTGTGGCTGCATTGAGAAGCCCCTTTTCAGTTTCCTGGGCTTTCTTTCTTATGCCCAGGACCATGTGCTCTCCGCCAGGTGACAGGCTACTCTGCATTCCAAAAGCCCTTACTCATTCACTACATTCTTTCTGTGATGTGAGATCTTGACAAAGCTAAGGCTTTTCTGCAACAACTGTAAGTAAGAGATACAGCTGTGGTGTGGAAGGTGTAGAAACCAACGTTGGCCATAAGCATGTCACTATCCAGTATAGTCACAAGGTTTGAAAAAATGGGTACTGCTCAAAATGTACTAAGATTTTAGGACATAAATAAATTCTTACAGTTTGGGGGCTTGGATCTCATATAATAAAGAAAATAGGCAATATTTTATGGGAGGTACAGAGAGAGAGTTAAGTATTAAAAAAAAAAGAACCCCAGACATAAGAACATCATTTACAAAAGTATCACTACTGCCAACCTACACCTCAGTTCTAGAGCATGTTCCAGTGTGATTTCTTGGCAATTCTCCTCCATTTTCTTTGCTCTCTATGTGTGGAAAGCCTATTTAGTTGAACGTTTGACCCTATGTACTGACTCACCACAAATCTGATTTTTGTTACCATCTTACTGGTTTTTTCCCTCCAATTCCCTGCCCAGCACACACACATACACACACACACACACACACACACACACACACACACACTTGGAATGCTATATTCTTTTTTTTTTTTTTTTTTTGGTTTTTCGAGACAGGGTTTCTCTGTGTAACAGCCCTGGCTGTCTGGCTGTCCTGGACTTGCTTTGTAGACCAGGCTGGCCTCGAACTCACAGAGATCCGCCTGCCTCTGCCTCCCAAGTGCTGGGATTAAAGGCGTGCGCCACCACGCCCGGCGGAATGCTATATTCTTATCTACAATTCTTACACTGATTTTTTTCATCTGTAATGTATACCTCTAAGTTTCAAAACAATTTTCTTGTTCTCTGATTGCCCCCTTTCTATATAGCAGCTCTTGTTGTTTTGGGAGTGCAATAGCTCTGCTTGTCTCTTGAAGAATGTTAATAAAATTTTGAAAGTTTTTTTTGTTTGAACTAATATTCACTCAGCTATCTTGGAATTCTTTTCTATCTTCTCAATTTTGAGTGTGCTGTGTCTACTCAATATTTCTTATATTTGAGAGATTTTCTATCTTTGTGAACCTCAAGAGTTATAATCAGAGATCAAAATTAAGTTCAAGAATTTTTTTTTGTTAGAAAGTCATAGGGAATACTAGGAGTACATTAGGACCTGAGTCTATAAAGGGAAAGAACAAATGATACCCATGCTGAGCAACCCCAGCCCCTGGAGCTCAGCATAGTCTGACTAACAGCTGAGGAATCTGGACAAAATTTACCATCCATCTTTTTGGTAAAGCATATACTTCTGAAACGTTATTATCTCTCTCTGGGTACTTCTAGCTAACATCACTGTGAGGGTTGTGTGTATTCTCAACAAAAAGATGCCCTAGGGTACAGCACTACAGGTCTTCCCAGCCAGATCCCATATGCTGAGTACAGAGGAGGTAACACAGTAACTTGGGGCTCCATTGTGATCTTTTCCTAATATAAATATGCTCAGAAGAGATCATGATCAAGGGGATATTGTGCACATCCCTAAGCACATTTACAGTTTCATCTAAGATCTTTTGTAAAAGGCTGGTTTAGACCAAGATTGATCACACCATCATTGGGAAGCTTTACAAGGTACTGTCTTGGGCCACTTATACTAGTTTTTAAATTTATTTGAACATGTGGCCATCAGGTAGCCTTCAGATGTAGTTAAAGGTTGATCGCACAGTTCCTGTGTGCTGATGATAAAGAAGTTGAGTGAGTTGGACTGACTGAAAGGTGGTACTGTACCCATCTAATTTTCTCAGTCTCAGCACTAGTGATGTTTTGGATGGATAGGTTTTTATTCAGAGGTGTCATCTCTACTGAAGGATATCATCTATTAGTGGATGTTTAATAACAGCCTGGACTTTAGCTGCAAGTGCCACCTTTTCTACTAGTTCTAAAAAACCAAAATGCCTCCAAGTGTTGCCACATATCCTCTGGAGGGCAAAAGACCTCCCCTTGAGAGGCACTAAAATAGATTTCTAGCACTGGTTCAAAAAGCTGGCCAACACTTTCACAATTCCTGGGAAGCTTTAAAATCCCTCTTGACTAGGTCTTTCCCAAAGAGATCTGGGGTCCATTAGTCTGGAGACCATTCTAGGCATTACAAAATTTAAAAGCTCCCCAGATGACTCTGTGTATGTGTGTGTGTGTGTGTGTGTGTGTGTTGTGTTCAGGACTGAGAGACACTGATCAAATCTATCTGTTCATGAACTGAGAAGTGGTAAAGGAATGTGTGAGACAATCACATATGTAGGGTTACTTGATAAAGTTATCTGCTACTTTAAAAATGTAGTATTACCTCATACCAAATACCACATGAGAAATGCTGAAATATTTGTTGCTTTCCTGTAAGTCACATGGAATTGCATTTTCATTTACTATTGCATTGACTGGCTGAAGTTACTGGAAACTTCAGCTGAAGGTACTGAAAGTTTCAGTCAGCCAATGCAATAAATAAGGGGTCACTGGAGATAGCAATAGTTTTCAAATGGTTTTGTAAAGACCGATAGTTGCCCAGAAGTTATGGCCATGTCCCTTTTGGGATAGAATTGAAAAACAGCAAATGAGGGAACTACTTCTCCCTAAGACCTTGGCTACTCAGAATCTTAAAGGGACCAGAGCAGAGAGGAAAAGAATAGAAACAGGGTTCACTGCTAAAAAGGACAATGACAATAAATCTACAAGTAGCCCCAACTAAATTACCATTTAAGAAAATTGTGACTCATAAAGCTTAGAGTACTTACAAACTGAAAAAACATGAATTAGCATATTGATGCTGTAGTTCTAAAACTAGCAAGATTGTCAGGAATAATAATCCTTTGTGTCTTTATCATGATTTCTTTCTAACACACCACAGCATATAGTTTTATTGTATATAACATCTGTGAAGATGTATGTATATGTATTGTCAGTTTCCCCTGATCACAACTATAGTCCCCAAACCCAGTATCCAGAATTGAGTGTGCACTCAATAAATACTTGTTGAGGGAAAGAATGAATATCCCTCTTTAGGTAACCTAAGACTTTATAGAAGGTGTTGCAATTAGTCAATTTGAACGAAAGAGTTTGTACTCTGAATTTCCTGTTCACTAATTTTTTTCTAGCCTCTGAACTGTTTGTGTGAAAATCTGAGAAATGCCAACTGTTATAAATTAGCGTGGGCTGGTGCTTCCTGGGAATGGTGGTAAGGGAGGTTTAGAGAGAATGGTCATTTTTCCAAAGCCCTTCAGCGTACATACTATCGTCGATCCTTGTCTTGTGTGATGCTTTGGGATGTTCTAAGGTCTAAAGGACTTCTTGATGTCTTTACAGTGTTCTACTTACTGCCCATAAAATTCACCTTTGTAATTCCAAATTCATCCTTCATTCTTCTAGTTTGATTCCTAAAGGGAAAGTGAGCTATGCGGAAAGAGAGCTTCATTCACTGGGCATCACCCTGTAACTGCTGTAACTAAACAAATTTCAGGATTTTTTTTCCCTTTCACAGCATAAAAAATTATCATGCTTGACCTACATTAAAATACCTTGAGGCATATATTTAGCAATAAGAAAAACACTGTGAGTTAGTCATACTTAGAAAAAAAATTTCTTTCATGTGCTTTAGAAGAGATAGGAAGCTTTTTTAAAGTAATGATTTTTGTTGTATCTAGTAGCATTAAAATTCAGATTAATTCTTTGGCTGTTAATGTGCTCTAGAATCTTGTAAGTAAGAATTTTTTTAATTCATCTGTTTGAGGCTTGTTAAAACAATGTGGGGTTTGAAGTTAAATAGGTTCACTACCAATTACACACCTCCTTGAACCCCAACTACCCAAATATTTATGATCGAAATTTCAAGAGGCCTGAGACAGTGGAAAAGAATGGAAGAGTTGGAGTTGGTTCCCTGATTGGAACACTTAATAGAGGGAATGCTGGGAGATTTTGTTAGAGAACAGCATTTTTTCATGGGCAGCCCATGCCCTCCCTCTTAGATTGCCACTCATCTAATCTTGGAGCAGTGCGATTACAAGTGGTTACTGCAATTGCTGTGGGAAACCCCACCTGGAGTTTATCATATTTAATGTTTCAGAAAACTTGGGTTTGAAGGCGATAACAGTATTTCTTAATCACAGTGCCATTGGGCAAGCACAGGTGTGTTGCATATCATTGGATCTCTTTCCTGAGGACATAATGTTGTTCTTTGAAAGAATTTGGCTCTCTCTGCAACTCTCCTTCCTCCCACCTTCTCTTTAGGCCAACAAAGTAACATTTCCCAACCTTACCCTCCATACCCAGCAAGGCAATTCTTTCAGATACCCTGAGTGCTTTTATTCTTCATTTTAACACACTTCACCCCGATTACATCGCTAACCTTGTGGTGCATGTTTCTCCTGCATACATGTTTTCTGTATATTTCTGGAACACTGAAGTCTGGCTGAGAACCTTCAAGAAAGAGGGGCTGTGGCTGCAAAAAAAAAAGAAGCATATTAGCAAAATTACATATCTAGCTGAAAAACTAAACCTACAGGGAAGTTCTCTTTTCTTCCTTTAAGGTTTAAAGGCAAGGAGAACTACAGTGTAACACAGTTTAGTCCAGTAGCAAAAAGAGCAGAAAGCCAATTGCTTTAAGTCTGTGCTGTCCACAGAAAACTGCTAATATTGAAAGAATTGTGATAGAAAAAGAAGTCTTGTTAAGATATGTACTGGAAAACCTTTTTACACTACTCTTTTAATTTTTCTGAAATTATAGTGTAATTGCATTATTTCTCCTTCCCTTTTCTCCCTCCAACTTCTCCCATCTATGTACTCCCTTGCTGTCTCTCAAAGTCATGGCTTCTTTTCCTTCAACTGACTGTGTATATCCAGAGATGTGTGCACGAACGTGTGTGTGTGTGTGTGTGTGCGTGCGTGTGTGTGTGTTTATTCCAGTGAGATTTTTAACATCGTCTTCCACCACACTGTATACCAAAAGTATATCCAAATTCCAAATTCTTCGAAGAGGGACTACTGGTTTGTCTGCCTGGGTCAGGGTCTCGCCTTTGCTTATAAAAGCTGTTTTGGGGAAGTCAGAACCCATGGCCACAGGATCAGTCAGCCAGAACTCCCAGCACTCCCTCTTAGAAATTCTCATGGGTATGATCTGCCAGTTCCTGGAGTGGTTACAAGACAGAATTCATGGAGAGAACCACATAGAATCAGGCCTCTGGGTTACCCAGCTAGTAACAAAGCATTGGTTAATTGTTTTCCTTTGCCCTTGAAACTTGTAACAAATTGAAGGGGACCTTGTTTCCAAAAGTTATGAAATTATAATTTAGGGGAAATCCAGGCCTCTGTCAGGACAAGTAGATGGAAGAAGAAATATTTGAAAAAAGATAGACAATTAGAATTTTTTCATAAAAAAATGATTGCTTTATCATGTATTTGGGTTATAGATATTGGTATGCTAATTCCTATTATCTCAACCTGATTTTATATGATATAATGATATAATATAATATAAACTGACTTGTTGCTGGGGGGGGGGGGCGCCCATTCCCAGGACTCTTGGGGACTGGGATGAGCTGGTGCAGAGTCGACAACCCAGACTCCAGGGATCTGGCAAGTGGCAAAAGCAGACCCATTTATTTCAGGAAGAGGATGCCCCCTTTATACCCTCTGCCCAGAGTCCCATTGGCTCCTGAACTGCAGGTTACTGCGGCTCTTCCTCATTGGCTCCTGTCTCATGTCCTGGTGTGTCATCATCAGTCTCCAGGCAGGTCTGGGCAGGTCTCAGGCTGGGCATAGCCAGGCAGGTCTTAGGCCAGCTCCATGCCATGCCGAAGCCCAGCCACCCACCCACGTATGCGCTGTTTAGCAGCAGGCCTTGTTCCTGCTCAATGGCAGGCCTTGTTCCTCCTACACTGACTGAGAACACATGTTGAATGCCTCGGCGAAATGTGAGTGAGTAATGTCAGCCACTGAAAATGGATCCATGAGGAGTGAGAATTAAATGCTCCTGGAAAACTTAGTTTTCTATAATTATTCAATGAAAAATATTTTGCTGGCAGAATTTGTATTCAAAATTACCCCATAATCTCAAAGGGGTGAGGTTACCAACAGGCCCACCCAGCTATGATGCCTATGAGCCACATCAACAGCTAGCATAGAGTGATAAACCTAAAGGGTACAGTAGTGGCACATGTGCCCTGGTGGCAACCAACAGCTCTCTAATTGGACTTCAGATCCACTCAACACAATGGAAAACATGACTGGATAGCTAACCAATAATTCAATGCTAGTAAAGTCACAGATATTGGAGGAGAATGTACAACCTCCACTTTACTATACCAACCTAATCCCTAATATCAATGTAAACATTTGCCCTTATACCCACAGATAAGTGTGATCCTCACCCCTCATGAGGAAATGTCTCATTGCAGCAGATTGGAGACCACTACAGAAAAATCACAACCAATCAAATTCAGAGTTGTGGAGACCAGTTCTAGTGGATACATCTATAAAACTTTCCTGCATCTAAGGCTCAGGGAACATTGAAGAGCAGGGGGCAGAAGGATCATAAGAGCCACAGGATGAGGGAGTTTGCTGTGAGATTGTGATTCCTAATATGACAGAAGCTACACCCATACAGTCTCACTATCATAACTATCTATCTAAACATGATCTGAACAAGGACAACAACAATAGACATGCCAAAGTGAACTGGGGAAAGCTGTCAAGGCTTCAACCACACAAACAACGAAACAAAACAAATAACCTAAATGGTCAGTCCTGAAAACATACATGAAAGCAATATTAGGCAGATTGAGGAGTATAGTTATAGGTAGGAATAAATATGTATGCACATATGTACATAAAAACAATGGAATAAGAGGCCATGAGTTTGAAAGAGAGCAAGGAGGGCTATATAGAAGGCTTTGGGGGCAGGAAAGGAAAAAGAAGAACTGTTGTATTATAATCATAATTTTAATTACCCTAGAATAATTAAGGAAAGAGAAATCTTTCCATACCCAGTAAGAGTAAATTCTCTCCCTCTTAAACTCCCTGTGCAGATGTATCTGTGTTTTAGAGACATGTGTGCTGAGATATGAGTCAAAGTCAAAGGCCACCTGTTCTTCTTGTTTTTCTTTATGAGTGAAAAGTAAGAGGTAAATATCACAGCAGAATGAAAAAGTAAATTGTATTTTAAAACTTTATGTTACTTTTCCCGCATGAGCCACGCAGACAAGTTCAACTGGACAGTTAAAATAGAGGAGACAGCTAAAATTTCTACTTAAGGTTTCAACTTTTGAATGTGTCTGTCGAGTGAATATTTTTACATTGTTGTATGTTAAATAACATTTTTTCCATTTATAACATAACATTATATGCATGATATATCTCAATACTATAGTATATAGATATACATATAGTTGCATTTATTTACATTTTATAGTATTATTGCATTCTTTAATCCTTGAACATTCTAGAGAACACATTTATCTAAATAAGATAAAGCTATAATTAGCATTATCCAGTTAATTTAACAGGTGTTTTAAAAATAAGAAAGGAGACCCTGGGCTGGAGAGATGGCTCAGCCATTAAAGGCTAGGCTCACAACCAAAAATATAAGAAATGAGTTCCTAAGAAATAAATCTTAGTATCCACTTAATTTTAACTTCGGATGGGATATAGCCCCATCAAAAAATGTTTTCAGCCATCACTGTAAATCTTTAAAGGCCACATTTCAAGGATCTTGTTTTCACTAGGTGTTACGACATAAATTGTGCCCACCTCTAAGCAATATATTGAACTCTGGTCACTCAAAAGTTAAACTTAATTGAATGAAGGATTGCTGTAAATATCATTCATTAAGATAACATCTTTCTAGAGTAGAAAGCCCTTAACCCAGTATTACTGTTATCCCTATGTAGAGTAGATATTTAATGTGACATGACTAAAAGAAGATGGTGAGCCATACATTAACTATGGGAAGAAGCCGGGACCACGCCCTGTGTCCGTAGCCTCTGCCAGGGAACCAGCCTAGCTGACAGCCTACTTTCTGCTTTTAGCCAGCAGAACCATGAAACTGAGTTTCTGTTGATCCAGACACTGGTTTGTGATACTTTGATATCCCAACCATAGAAAACAAATATCCCTGGACAAGTGACCACACCAATGAATGGTACAGCCACGCATACACTAGGCCCCTCTGACCGCTACCTCCTTGAAGTTCACTTTGTAAACTTCAAGTCCACGTCTGGCTACTGAATCTTTCTTCATTCATCATTTGCATTGGAATTTTTTATACAGCCTAGGGAGGCTCAGCTGTAATATAACAAATTTCCAGGAGGGCCTATAGAATTGACTGAAAGTCCCTGGATAAGAATGCATCCAGTCTCTGATCTTTGCAATTCTGAAAGGCAGACTGGGGTTGGAACAAAACACAGACCTAGTAGAGCTGCTACATTCCCACTTTGGTTCTATCCCAAAGGGAGAGAACTTTGGGTAGATCCCTTAACTTGTCTCTCAGTCTTTTAACTTGGAAAATAGCAGAGATTCTGCCATTTATGACAAGGTAGGCATACCTGTACCAAGAACTTTTTGTCCGTGATTTTTCCTTACCACTATTATGTTGTCCAACAGCACATTTATAACACAAAGCATGGTCTGTCTACAGCCTCGGTTGTTGTCTAACCCTCCATCCTCAATCTCGAGTTCACTTCTTTGAACAGTTTCCACATTTAGCTCTTCCTGTGGTCACCGTCCTCCCTTTAATAATGTGCTTATGCTACATTTCCTTGATCAACCCTACACATTATCTCTTTGCTCTCTACCTCTTGCTAATTTTAAACAAAATAACCACAGATTCAGCAGACACGACTGATAGCCTGCAGGTCAACAGTCCTCAATCAGAGAGAGCCTCATTCACTGTGGATCTGGTTTGAGTGAAGAGATTTAGAGATTTGGCTTCAAAGTGAACCCAGGGATTAAATATTTCCACAAGGCACAACACAGGGAAGAAAGGAGTTTGCTTCAATTCCTCAGGCTCAAATTGAATCTTCATACTTAGGTCTTTGCTCCCATAGAAAAATAGATAATTGAATAGACAGACAGACAGACAGACAGACAGACAGACAGATAGATAGATAGATAGATAGATAGATAGATAGATAGATAGGTAGGTAGGTAGGTAGGTAGGTAGGTAGGTAGGTAGGTAGGTAGACAGACAGACAGACAGACAGACAGACAGGTAGACAGAGTGACAGACAGACAGACAGACAGGTAGGTAGGTAGGTAGGTAGGCAGACAGACAGATAGATATGATAGAAAGATAGAGAGGGGGAAATAAAGGGAGAGAGAAGGAAAGGTAGGGAGAGTGATGATAGATAGATAAATAGATAGATAGATAGATAGATAGATAGATAGATAGATAGATAGATA
>CAJQZJ010004888.1:2537796-2562078 GCA_907164525.1 Lophiomys imhausi | reverse complement strand
ATAGATAGATAGATAGATAGATAGATAGATAGATAGATAGATAGATAGATAGATAGATAGATAGATGTGCTCTGGACACTTCTGAATGCATGATTCAGACAATCATTAAGCATTGATTCTCCAAACCTAACCATCATTCACTCTCTAGACACTTTTCTCTTTTTCACTGTCTCTTAGCTGAGTAACAGCTTTACACCCTTCTCCATCTGCCAACCCAGTGAGCTACACTCTAGATCTGCCTCTGTTCACCTGACCATGGTATTGAAGGATTATTACTATTTAATATTGATTCATATAATTATCAAGGTGACAGTTATTCCTTAACCCTCTTTATTCTAAATAAACACACCAAAGCCTGTTGGATTTACTACAAGCCTTCATGCACTGGGACTGGGCAGATCTTAACCAACTAAGCTATCTTGACGGCTTCCCAGCCAAAACCTCCATGATTACTTGCTTTTGTTCCATTTGGTCTGGTCCTCAGAACAGGTTGCTCTTGGCCACATGTGCTTAACACCAGTGCTAACCCACGGCCTCTTTTCCTTCCTCCTCTCTCTCCCCGGCCCTTCTCTTCCTTCCAAAATCCTGGAGCCTTAGCTCTGCCTACCTCTCTTCTGCCCAGTCCAGGGCATAGGCAAGTTTATTTCCCAGTTAGGGATAATTTGGGAGGCAAGGCTTACACAGCATCATTTTGGATACATGAACATTTGCTCAAACAGTAAGGAAGATGGGGGTGGGCAATTAACATTTGAGTACATAGTAAGTTCCAAATCAACTAAAACACCATAGTTTTCAAATCTATAGGTGTTTTTCCATACCCGACCCCATGACCTGCCTATTCAGGTTTTATTTGTCATCAGTTTTGGGGTTTTTGTGTGTATGTGTGTGTGTGTGTGTGTGTGTGTGTGTGTGTGTGTGTTATACATATGGAGGTCATAGGTCAACCTTGAATGTCATTCTTCTGGAACTATCCTTGCTTTTTGAGACAGGAACTTACTGTGACTTGCAGCTTGCTATTTAAGCCAGACAGGCTTATCAGAGAGTCCCATATTGCACACAATATCTCTCTCTCTCTCTCTCTCTCTCTCTCTCTCTCTCTCTCTCTTTCACTGAAATTTTAAGTGTGTACCACAACATCTGACTTCTTACACCAGTTCCTGAGAATCTAACTCAGAACTTCATGCTCATTTAACAAGAACTTTACTTAATGAGCATTCTTCCAGGCCACTTTTAACCCCCTATTTTTAATGTTTCTATTTGACCAGGACTATTTTGCATAATGGAGGTTGTTATCATGTTATTTTATTGCCCTCAAATTTCTTTGATCAGAATCCTCATGACTATCTGTATACTACTCAAGCTTAAAATCCTGACACTTTTTGTCAACTGGCACCAGTGATTTCCTCTGTGCTGTATATTCAGACCCACATGGAAAATGGTATGTACAGAAACTTGATGAATAAATGCATCATGAATAAATGAATTGGCTGAATGGATGGATGAACCAACATCTCAACAGCTATTGAGCCTGCCAGACATGAACACATCTCATACTGTCAGGAAACCTATTTTCTTCCTTCTTAATGGATAAAATCCTATTCTATATGTCATTTGTTAAGGTTCTCATGGTGATCTCAGGCTCAATCAATTTCTTCTCATTTGTAATTCTAGAGCATTTTATTCACCTGCAGTTGTACCTATTAATACATCTGTGTTGTGGTTACTTACGAGTGTGTTGGATGTCATCAAAGATGGGGACATTTGACAGGAATGAAGACTCAGTTCCTCACTCCAAGTCTGACACACATAAGAAATCATAACTCATTTCTATTCCCACCACTATGAATTCTATTCTGGGGCTCATTATATTGTTCCAGGAGGTCTACAATAGCTTTGCAAGGATATGCAACACCTCCTTCTAAACACCTTATCTTCATAGCCCTGTCAGTTGAACCCCTTAAATTCTGAGATTTAAAGATTTGTAGACATGCTAGGACACTGGTGAAGCTCATGTTCAGAATGCCTTGTTTGAAGGTCATTAACTTTCAGAAGTGGCTGGCATGTTGGCACACACCTATAATCCCAACATCTGAGGACTGAGGCGTAGGATTGTAAGTCAGCAGTCATCCTGGGATACATAGCAAAAACCTATCAGAATTATAACAATAACATCTCATGAAACCTCCCCATTTTTGCCTCCCCGATCTTTCAGCATTTCTGACACCCTAGGTTGTAAAACAGTATATCATTTTGGTGGGTAGGAGAGCTCATTTAGTACTTTTTTGGCTATCTGACTACTTCAAATTATTCATATTCTTGGAGTAAATAAATATATAGTCAAGATGAAATGTTCCAGGGAACAGGAGGAGTCATGTCTAAACCTAAAGAGAACTTAATAATTCTAGTTCCCCTGCTGAGAGCAGTCTCACACTCTACCTGAGCTGTGTCAAATAAATAAATATCATTATTTCTCTTTCACTGGGTCACAATCATGGCACACGAAGTCTAGATGTGGCCAATTTTAAGGAGACAGTCACAGAACCGTATTTTGCAAAACAGCTTTGTAAGTTCAGACTCTAGAGGAAGCTGGCTGAGGGAAACAGTAGTCTAAGCCAAGCATTTCTGCTCCCACTGTTAATGCTACCATTGATTGCATTGCCTTGTTTCAGTTACTTTCACTAGCACATTGGGGAATACTGTTGCTCTCACATTGTCTAAACCTGGTCCCACCACCAGTGCCTGGACAAGCAACACAAAACAGTTTAACAAGCATCCTATTGCCTGAGAACAGGCATCCAGTTTCCCGTATTAGATGCAAGCAGTTCTCCTGGGATTTATTTTTCTGTTCAAAGCTTGAACCATTTTGGCAGGGAAAAAAAATGTAGTCTTAATAATGTTTGTAGTCACCTGTGGCTTGCAAAGTAGTTAATGCTTATTAACTCATTGATCCTCTTCATGAATGGTATGAGGAAGGTAGATATCAAGTTGCACTGTCTTCCCTCCAAAAACTGGAGGTCTGAAACATAGGCTGGCATAAGCTGTGTGGGACACATCTGCAGCAAATCTCAAGAAATGACTCTTCTTATGAAAGATATGAAACCCGTATTTAGAAACTGATATCTTTTCTTCCTTCTCTGTTTTGCTTTTGCTTTAACTCCAAGAGGAAATATCTTCTTTGCACCAATATCCCAAAGCCTTTCTCATGGAGTAAACCTAGCAGGAGGCACGGGCTGAAACAGAAATCCTGGGCTGGGAAGATGGCTCAGTGAATAAGCACACTGGCCACCAAACCTGCCATCCTGAGATCCGTTCCCAGGACCTACAAGGTAGGAAGAGAAAAACAACAGATTCCCATAAGTTGTCCTTTGATTTCTCCATTTGGGCTGTGCCATACATACAAGTGTACACGCACACACACACATACTAATGTAATTTTAAAATATAACCTGAGGGCAATAACACTTTTTCAGTTGAGTTGAGAATGGGTACTTTACTCATCCACAACATGATATGCTCTAGTATTTTTCAAAATCCCACATCTGACACCGTTTGAGACTCCTACTTATCCATGGGGCAAATAGATTTAGTAAAGCTCCAAATCTCCTCAAAAATATTTACAAAGCACACAACAGAAGATAAAATCAGTGGAAGGTACTCTTAAAAACCCTGAGCCCTGGCCTCTGGCAAGTCCAAACATTCCTCTTTCTATATCCAGAAAGTAGAAATGTGTCCTAGTTGAGAAATAGCATTAGACACTTAGGGTCGGAACTGGAAGATTAATCCTATTCTTGTTAAGGTCTATTTGTTTCCCTTAGATCTATTAGTGGGAGATGGTTTCTGGGGATCTTCCCAGCCAGCAGGCCTGATTTGAATCTGCATGTTTCTCAGAGAACATATTGCTACCTTATTATTTTCATAATGAACTATGCAGAGCCCAAGGACATGGAGGCTGTTTATTCATCCATGTCTGCATTTATTCATTTAACACATACTTTTTCATTATCTACCATTTGTCCAATGATGTGCTAAACTCCTGGGGATAGTGAAATGACCAGGCTTATGAGGAGAAGCAGGTGGGCTGTTTAGCATAAGGCCTCATGTTTATAAAAAGTCCCTAGTTGAGACTGTTGGCATAGTTCTTAAATGACATTTTACTTTGATCATAAATAAATATAATCTGAGAATATAGGCATTTATGCATTTGTGACCATTTAATACTTCTGCATCTGCATTCTCAATTCCATAATATATAAGATTTTTCTGCAGTGGATGTGGCCTGACTCCTTTTACTTTTCTCTATGATTTATAGAAATGGGTCAGATGTCTTCTCTGTGTCTTATCACTTTGTAATAACTGAGATGTTCTCCTCAAGAAATATGGGAGGCAGTCTACCAGGGCAAGCAAACATCTTCTGAGAACAGCATAGCATAAAAGGTTAGACAGCTGTTAAAACCCACAGTGCATTTCTAGTATCAGTTTAAGGGAATAGAGCTGAAGAGGAAGAAGTATTCTCAAGCCCTACAAGTAACTGATGGGATAAGAGAGTGGAATGGAGATGTCCTGCTCCTTCATTCATTGTATGGGCCTTCAATACGAGGAAGGCATCAGTGATGTGCTTGTCCTTGTTCTGTGCTTGTCCTTGTTCTGTACACCTTTGGTTTGGTCCTTGGACATTTGGCTTCGTTACTTTTCTTTCTTACTTTCTTCCTTCCTTTCTCCTTCTTTCTTTCCATCTTCTTTTTCTTTCTCTCTCTCTCTCCCTCTCTCTTCCTTCCTTCTATTCCTTATTAGTCTTTTTTTTCTTTTGTTTATTCTCTCTACCTACCGTGTTGTGTCTCCATCTAGTTTCTATCTTCTCTCTCTCTCTCTCTCTCTCTCTCTCTCTCTCTCTCTCCCTCCCTTCCATCCTTCCTTCTTTGTCTCCCTGACTTTGCCATCATTGTCACTGCCTTTTTACTAAATGCCCCCATTATTCATTATTTCTACCAACAGTAGAAGTTGACTCGCCCCACATCAAAAGCAGAAAGTTTGTTTTTAATCAGAACAATATTTGCATTGTGAGCTTTGATCTTTACTTCATGTGCCTCAGGCCAGAACAGAACTCACCACAACAGAGAACTCCAAAACTCACATTTTGTCCAGAGCCAGGGTCACTGGGATGTAGTTAGTTGTTACAGAATTAGGATCACTTAGATTAAGGTTGGTTTTTGTAGATTTCAAATACACAAGGAAGAAAAAAAGGAGGTAAACACACACACACACACACACACACACACACACACACACACACACAATAGAACTCTCTTCTAAAAGTCTAAACAAAAACAAACAAACAAAATAGGCCAGAGTAACTATTTACCTGCCTTGTCTTGATCATATTATTTCTTTGAGTTTTAGTTCAAACGTAGAGCAACAAAAATTTAACTTCATATTTTTCACAAATTTCCAGAATTAACTGTGAACTGTCCCATATATAATCTCTTTCTATACCAAAGCCTTTTGAAATTCAACATGCCAAGGTTGAACTTACTATTTCTTCCCAGAAAATTGCTATTTCTCTTAAATTTTTGCAATCTGCAAGCAGGCTCTCAAACTAGAAACCTTGGATTCATCAGGCACTCCTTGCTCTCATTCACTGGATTCTGTCAATTCTGCCACCTCAAGGAATTCAATTATTGCTTCCTCTTCACTCCATATGTCATAAGACTGCCAGGAAGATCTGTCTAAATGCAAATAGGATTGAGAATTTCCCTGTCATAAACAGCTTCTCGGGTCCCCTAGACACAGAGAATCACATTCATATCTTTGAGCATGGTAGAGCCTGGTGGTCCATCAGACCTGATGCAGCTTCCCAAGGCAGCCCTGCCACTACCCGTGGGGTACCCACACCACACATCTCACCCACTGCTCATGACTGACTCTTCATCTTTCCTCCAATTCATTACACAGGTGGAATTTTCTCCCCTTCTTGACAGCAGCTACAGTTTTACTGTTTCTTTTCAATCAGATTCATCTCTCTCCACATTTCCTTAGTTGTCTGAGACCTCTCAGGATAACTGATCTTTCACTTCCGTCTGATCTACTGGAAGGAAGATGGGGTTCAGGGTTAGACAAACACATCTGAAGAATCCTTCCCATTCTGAGTCTCCACTGCCTCACACATAGCATGGAGACATATCAACCTCAGGAAGAAATTAACCTAGCGTCAAGTTTTCAGTAAATGTTAGTTCTTCTCCTACAGAAAAATCATTTTCGATCAACTGAACAGGTTAATGGATATGACCTCAAGTCCTGAAGATGGGACCTTGAAGTTCATCCCCCTCCATATTCTTGTTAAGGGATCTTGAGTAATAACTTTTGAATGACTAAATTACTCTCTTTTCCATGCCTTTATCTATTACAAAGGTAGATACTTCACAGAGTGCTTATGAATAACAAATATTAGAAGAGACAGAATCCCTATTTGGTGCAGTAACCATACAGGAGATGCTGGCTGTAATCATTTTCCTCGTGTTCTTGCCTTCCTCAATCATAATAGTTTTTCCACATGTTTTTCTTCCTTTAGGATCTTAAGGGTTCTTAAAGGGGCCAAGTAAGGTTGTATTCTTATCTACTACCAAGAGACATCTTATAAGGTTTTTAAATTGTTTCTTCAAATGGTTGAAGCCTAGGATAGTCTATATGAAGCTTCAGTTCTGGACTAACAGCACATCATAGGTGCATCACACAATGCTTCCCCTTTCTCACATCCACACCAGTTATTCCAAGACCCATCCCAGCCTTCTCAAGGAAGGTTTCCAAGAGACACCCCATGGACATGCAGACCTCTGTCTTAGATCTCAGGGAATGCTGTTCAATTGATTTTTAAAAGTTATTATTTCACACAAGTGCCCTTGGCGGCTTGTTAGATGTCTAAATGACAGGGCCTGTCTTGTTCTCTTGTTTCCTGAAAGATCTTGGTACCATCAACATCTGACACTTGGTGAAGATTCCTTGAATAAATGGAGAAGAGGGCCTCCATAGAGCTGTTTTTGCCTATTCACTTTCCTTCTCTACTTCCTAGTCTCTTCAAAGATATTCTCCAGCATTGAGTGAGTATGGTTCACCTCTTCTTCAATGAGAGCTTCCTTTCCTATTTCATATAACAATTTGTCAACTAAAGACCTTATCTCTCCCTTGCTTTCTGCAGGGGACACACAGAATTTGAGGCATTTTCAGTTTTAAATCACTTCCCCATTAAGGGTGTTCTTCATCTTTATTTCACATTTGTTGTCTTGGGTGATTCCGAAAGATATTCAATCCAGCATTTTAAATAACACATTCACACACAAACACACACACAAACGCATGCACACACGCACGCACACATCTAAAAGCAAGCCCCCACTCCCTATCTGAGAGGCTACCCAGGTAATATAACAGACATAGGACAGAGAGAAAACATGTGCTAAGATATTACTCAACAGAACTGAGAGTAGCATGTTTTAGAAGGTTTCACTTAGTTGTGTCACATCCCAGTATAAAAGGTGCTCAGAGAGCTTAATGTAAATTTTATGATCTATGTCTGAGGTTCAGTTACAATGAAAAAAAAAAAACATGTGATTTGGTTCTATTGAAAGCACATTTTCCTTATGCTTCCAAGTCAGGACCTGGAATTGAAAATTATTCTTACCTAGGAAGAATTTAGAAACCAAGAGAGCCCCGTCTGTCCAAACTGATTGAAAGCTAGAATGGAAGGCCAACAAAGTCCACTGATGCGTATACAACCTGAACTGCAGTTGTTTGCACAGCCGAACAATGAAACGCTTTGTAAGAACCATTTGAAAGATGAGGGAGAGAAAACCTTTATGTGTTTTCTTATAATACTGTCTCATTTTTGTACAAAGCTAGAGTCTTCCAAATGAACAATGGTTCCTCCACTCTTCCGATGACAGAAACTGCAGAGATTAAGAGACGTACCCCACCTCAAATTCATTGACTCCACATCTCAATTCTGGATACTAATATTCTAATTATTGACTCGGTCTCTGTGACTTTCTCTTTTCCCCTAAGCCTTGTCCACCTACCACTGGGATGAAGCAGTTTCCTTTCTGGCTATGCTGATCTTGGGTTCTAATCTATTGAAGTAACTCTGGTGCCATCGTGTCCAAACAGCCTGACCCCCACATGCTACCTTCTCTCCCCTTCCACTGAATTCCCACATTCTTGATGATGACGTTGCAGTACAGCAGGACATGACCCAAAGTGGCTGTGCCCGCTGTGATCCCAAGGTCGTTCTCTGTACCTCCACTTGTCCTCCTCATTCCCTAACTGATGAGCTGAAGTGTGAGCAAATCCTGGACTCAATCAGTAATTTCAAGTTAAGAATGATAACTGAGTCTAGAACATCTGTCAGTTTCTAAAACCCAATGACAAAAATAAATAAAATAAAATAAGAATTAATAGCAGAAAGGAAATGTATGGCAAAACAAGGATGGTACACCTAAATTAGAGGGTGGTAGGTAAGTGATAAGTTGATAGATACAGAAAATACATGATAGATTTATAGGTATATAATTAATGGTTAGATCATTGATTGATGGAGAGATGACATAAAGATAGATGAGTCCAAAGTTAAAGATCTGAATTTTAAGGGATATATATTTTTGCAGATTTTAAAATTCTTCCTGTTAATAATGAAGGTCATGTTGTTTTAAGGTTCATTTTCTTTTTTTAATAATTTATTTATTTTTATTTTATGTACACTGGTGTTTTGCCTGCATGTATATCTGTGTTAGGGTGTCAAATCTTGGAGTTACAAACAGTTGTGAGCTGCCATGTGGGTGCTGGGATTTGAACCCAGGTCCTTTGGAAGAGCAGTCAGTGCTCATAACTGCTGAGCCATCCCTCCAGCCCCCAAAGGCTCATTTTCAATTAAGTACTGGAAATAGGTGAAAGAAATACTCTGTTCTTAGGCCCTGCTTCCTATAGCGAAGGAATGGACAGGTAGAGGGCACAGTGGTTGCTTTTCCTAGCTCCTTCTCAATAATTCTACCAGGAAAATCTCCTGCTTAGTTTTTATTGTCATCTTGACACACCTGGTAGTCTCATAAGAAGAGAATCTCAGCTAATAAATTGTCTCCATAAGATCAGCCTGTGGGTGTGATTGATGTAGAAAAGTCCAATCCACTGTGGGCAGCACCATCCCTAAGCAAGTGGGACTGGGTTGCATAAGAAATTTACTGAACATGAATTCCCGCCTAGATGCCCGTCAGTGATGGATTGTGACCTAGAAGGTTAAGGTGGAATAAACCCTTTCCAACCCTGAGTAGCTTTTGGTCAGAGTGTTTGATCACAGGAACAGAATGAAACTACACCAGGTCCGTATGCTTCCTGAGAGCAAAAGCTACTCAGCCGCAAAAGATTAATGTGTTAGAGAAGGCATCACAAGAGGGATTGATGTAGTGACTGAAGTTGAAACTGCTACAGATATCAATTGATATGAAGAATGCATTCCCTGGTAGGAAGGACTTTTTCTCTATATCCTTTCTTACCATAGTACATAGACGTGTTGCCCATCTTCTCCTCTCTATAAAATCTGCTGCCATGAAAATGATGTTGCTAGAGTACAAAAAAAAGGAACAAAGCTAGTTTTTTGTTTACAAAAGATATACAATATTTCACTGTGTGTCCATCTGTCTATGTAGTATTCATTATTAAGTACTAAGTATGAGTACTGAGTACTGAGTAGCACTGCGTGGCACCTTTAAAATGTTCCCTTGATGAAGCCCTGAGGGTACAGTCACTCCTGGCCTTGGACTCTAGACATTTGTGTTGATTCATTGGAACTCCCTCGGCCAGGATGAGATGCTCCACAGAAGATGGGATTAAGAACATGTTAGAGGTGCAAGAGTGTCTGCCCTTGGAAACGTGGTGGTTGTGGCTTTCCTGCTGTTTTCTACGGCCACTTTCCCAGACAGGCACACCTAACACTGCACATAGAACATGAAAACAGTCGTCCAGCTTTTGAGCAGGTCGGTAAGCTCATTGGACGCAGCTGCAATGAAACAACCTGGGTTGTGGAGATGTACCCTTCATGGCTGGGTAGTCTTCTACCAGGCTGGATTCGCAAAGCAACCCCTGCAAGACACTAGGGGAAAAGAGAGAAATGCTGTGTCCTTTTATTTCTCTCTCACCAGAATCACCTTTTGGAATCCATAAGGATCAGAGGGTGTTAACACTATTAAGTTCAGAAAAGTACAAATGGTAGCGGCCTGTCTACCACCAAAATGCCACTTAGATATGTTTAAGGCAGAAAATAGTCCTGTAAGTAACTACTGTCCTTGCTTTGCAGATGAGGAGGGGGGACTGGGCCACAGGTAAGCTAAGTAAGTTGCCCCCCGAGGTCACACAGCATCAGATGCCACATTTGAACCAAAGCAGTCTGGCTGGAAAAACCTAAGTTCTATATAACTGCACCACATAAACCCACTTCGTTGTATTGTTGGCACTTTTAAGGTTCAGGGTGTGTTTGAGCACACTAAGGAATGCTCCTCACACCCAGGCTCTTTGGGTTGCTGATACATCTCCACAAGGTGTATGCAGGAACACTGCAGGTACACCGCCTGCAGTTATAAAGTGCATTGGGGTGGGAAGGGATTGTAGAAACAGTTTTAGAAACGGTAGTGGGATCTCCGGAGAGAATTGTCGTTCAGCTTTGCTTGAACTTTAAGGTCAGGTGAATAAAAATACGAAGGGTCAGCATAACAGCAGATGCAGATAATTGCTGTTACTATGGAAACGAAACACAACACAAAGGGCAATAAAAGAGTGCTCTTAAAAGAGAATGCTTAAAGAGAGAACACTCAGTCCGTAAGGTAATGAACAGGCTTGCGAACCTAAATAAATCACTAAGTTCCAGGAGTGGGGCAGGAAGAGAGGAGAGAGAAAGCTAAGCAGTGTTTCTTGCTCTCCATAAAACAGTCAGACATATTTTGTTTGTCCATTTGTTTTGATTAAACAAATAAGATTTCTGTGTTTGCGAAACAGCTTTATGGTACCTGATAACCATCATATGAGCACAAACAGGATGCTGCTGTCTTGAGACATGGAATTTTCTTAAGCTGGTTTATCTATTATACAGCCTCTGAGAGATGGGGTTCAGAAGCCAGGATGATTTGAGGTGCTTATGTTTCTTTCTTTCTTTCTTCTTTCCTTCCTTCCTTCCTTCCTTTCTTTCCTTTATCTATTTATTTATGGATTTTTTTTACATAGGGTCACACTTTGTAATTCATGCTTTTCTGGGACTTGTTTTATGACCAGGTTTACCCCAAACTCATCCTATTCCTGTCTTGGCCCCTCTACTTTCCTGGTGTGTACCACCACATCCAGTTTATAGTTTGTTTCAGTAAATGAGACCTAGAAGACACATTTGTTATCTACCCAAACAGTATTTCTTGGCTATCTTCCCACACCATAGTTAGAAGCTGCCCCTTGTATGTAACAGCTGCTTGATTATCACAGCCTGGATGTCCTGTTTTAATTATCTTGATGAGTCTGTGTATATCCTAATTTAATTGACTAGACTTGTTTTGATGGACAGTTGGTAGAATCTAATGTGTTACTATTTTAAACTAGATAATGAGAATTCTTAAAGATGTATCATTTTTTGTCTATGTGCAAGTGCTCCCAGAAATAGAATTTGTTTTCCTCAGAGAATATACATTGTTAGGACTTTGAGAACATTGCCCCTCATGTGTTCACCATGAACTTTGTACTAGGAGATGCACCAATAGTGGTGGACTACAATTTTATTTTTTCTCATTTCTTTGTTGTTTTTCTTATTTAAACTGCAATTTATTTTATGTATACCAATATAATTTTCATGCAAAATAAAATTTTCTGATGAAGTTTTAAACAAAAGAAAAATGGATTACAAACAGCACCACCAAACAAGTTTTAAAAAATCACTTTTTCTAAGTGGGCTAATGTGACAGCTATATTTAGTGACCAGACTTGTCTATTTCTTGTTGCACTCACCCATGGTCAGTGTGATGTAAAGTGTGCTAACTTTCACAATCATCGCCTCCAAGCAGCAATACACACTAGCTTCTTTTGGAATGCAAAAATGCTTCCTGATGCCTCAAAACATAGAGATCCGAATTCACATACCCACGATTAAAAAAGAAAAAGTCTCCAACAGGGTTAAAACTAAGAAAAAATGCTGGATGTCTCCTCTCATGATTCACGCATGATTTTGCCTACAGCTCTTCTTTCTATTCACTTAAACTACTTCCCAATTCTTGGACTACAGTCCAGTACAGCACCAGGGATCAAACCTAGGGCTTCCTGCTTCAGTCACAGCCCCAGCCCTGATTTCTCTTCCTTAGTCATACTCTTTGTCCATTCCCCCTCGGGTTAAATCCTGTAGATACTCTTTATAGTTTAAGGAAATTAGCATGGCATGAGTTCAGGTAGTCTTTCCATTTGTCTTCTGGCCTTGTTTGAAGTCTTTGTTTCATGCAGAAATAAAATAAATTTTTTTCCTTTATTTTTTATTTCTTCAAGTTACATCTCAATCGCAGTCCCCTCCCTATTCCCACTCCAGTCCCACCCTCCCACCCTCAACCCCCCATCCTCTTCCCTTTTTTTTTTCTTTTAAGTTTAAGGTATATCTTATTTCCCCCTACAGTTTCCCCTTTCAGTCCAACAAATGGCTCTTTCTCTTATAATAATAAATACAATACAGTACAACAGAGGTAATTAGGCCACAGTTATGAGGGTTATATGGCTTAACGTACATTCCCAATGTCCAGTCCATATGTATTTGGCACCTGACTTTAACATTCTACTATCTAACCATCTCCATGAGTTTAAAGTTCTATATCTAACTCAACATTCATACTAACTTGCAACGCAATTTTAAAAACATCTTCTTAGATCTATAACACTCTCTTGACTCCCATACAACTCAAAATTTAATTATGAGGCTCTAGTTATCTGTTCTTCAACCACCTCAGAGACCTGAGAGGGATAAATATATCTGATTTTATAGGAAGTACAGGGCCTGCAGCTTCCAAAACTAAGAAATGACATACCAGTGGCTGCCTGGACAGTTCCCATTTTCTCTCCATACATTACAGCATCAATCTTCAGTCGTTTGGCCCCGTTTCTCTGACAGACATTGATTGTAGAGCAGGGGTTATGAAGGACTTGCCTACCCTGTTTTGGCAGAGCTAGGTTGTCGACTTACCTGTTTCCAGGTTTTGTCCTTTTTGGACAGCATTCTGTCTACAGTTGGAGCAAGGGGCTTTTCCTACCAAGAGATAGGCTTGTGACTAATTCAATCATCTCCCACTGGAGATTCTTCGATGCTCATCTTCTACTTGGAGGAGAATAGGGGGTGCTGTCAGGAGTTGATATGTCTTGATATAAAAAAATCTAAAGTTACGAAAACATCTTTTAATGGAACTAGAAAAGCTCATCCTGAGTAAACTAACCCAGACGCATATGACATCTAGTCACTTATAGTAGGATTTTAGCTGTATAGTAGAAGGTATCGATACTACAACTAACACACCAAAGGAAACTTGGACATAGACTTCTTATTTTTAATTTTTATTTTTTATTTATTTTTTATATATTAGTTATATTTTTTTCTATTTTTTAGTCTTTTTTATCTATTGAATGCTTATTGGTTTGTTTGTTTAGTAGTTCTCTCTCCCGGGCAACGAGACACTTTTCACTGATGGTACTGCTTCGTAGATCCCCAATGAATGAAGAGGCTCTTGGCCCTCATACAACCTCTCAACTGAGATGAGGGACTGTTATATAAGGACACCCCAACCCAGAGAAATGGGATGGAAGGGTTAGGAGTTAAAGAAAAAAAAATGAAATGTGATGTTTCGGCCTTTTACTACTAATTGTCATAAAATGTTTAGGATAATTAAGAAATGCAAACTAATGGTTATGCAAGCCGGTCATTCTGTTAGGTACTATGACAGCCTATTATAGTTACTTGCTAAGCTAATCAGAAATAAACCTGCTAAGAGACAAGCAACATCTGATTACCCTAATATAAGAGATAGATAGGGCCTCTTCAAAAACCTCAAGAGATCTGCAGAATAAGGCATTCAAAATAAATTTTTATAAAGTCAAATGTACTGTTTTTGAAATGATGTTCAAGTTCAACGTCCTGTACAGGAAGGCCTACTCACCTTCAGATCATTTAAACAGGGCATCTTCCTTTTGGACGCACTATTTGTTTGCACTGTGTTCCCTCTGAAACTTTTTTCTGCTGTAACTTGTTGTAGTTGCATTTTTAAGTGACCTACAAATGTGATATACTAAAAATAAAGGATGCTCTTTGTTTCTATGCATCTGGCATATAAATGTATCCACACAATTCCCAGATATCTACTAGGTGGTTATGAAAAGAGAATTATTTCTGTCCTATACCCCTCCCATCTTCTTCCCCCAAGGTAGGACAGAAACCAGCTAACAAGGAGCACAATTTCAGCTCCTCCAAGAAGAACAACTTGAGTCCCAGGATGGAACTAGCCTCTTAGCTGCCATTTTCTTGGAGGCTTAGTGAATAACCATTTCCCTGAGTATTCCAGGAAGCTTGCATCCTTACTCTGCGATACTCTTTACGCATTTCATAAAGAGCTATCATTGGCACATGGTTCTTAGAAAACCAGTGTTGCGTCCCCCTTGACCAGCAAGGATGACGCAACTCACAAAAGCTCTTCTCCAGCAGTTTATTCAGGTCCCTTGAAAACAGTGTTCTGAATTCCGAATTCCGAAATGCCCAGGCAGACCCAACCCACAGGCTAAATACTAAATGAACAGCCAGTCAAGTAAAGCCAAGTGGTGCTATCTTAGAGGTCTACGTATGCGGAAGCAAGCCAGATCAGCGGTCTTTGCCAAATATGAACTTATTATCATAAAGAGCACTCACCGTCGGGCTGGTGGAAGGCGGAGACCAGCGCCATCTTTAGGGCGCGGCACTTCGCAGCTCTCTACAAACCAGCACAAGTAGTAAAGAGATATGCCAGGCTGGTAATGTCAAAATATCCCAGGAGACTTCATGTCAATTGCATTGTTTGTGCTAGAGAACAAAAACCGCTGAGGTTGTTCAGTGTTGTGGACAGCAGTGGAGCTTCGGAGGCCGGTTCTGTCCCACCTGTGCACTTATTGGACTGATAACCCTCAATTTTCTCATTCACTAGTACTGTTGTTAATATTAATACTATGTGCTGAGATTGCCGTTAGGTGTTCTTCAAGTTTAAAAATTCTATGTAGGTCTTTTTATGAAGGATTATTCAATAAATGTTATCAGTCTTTATTATTATCCTATTAAGATAAAATTCCACTGTCTAATGTTTTGCTTTGTTTCAAGTGCTCACCATGTACCAAAAACAGGATTCTGGTGCATAAACAAAGAAAATCAGCAAGATATCTGTTCCCAAAGGCCGTAGCTGGAGTTGTACCAAAACATGGAGAGAGCTATTAATGAAATCATGTTAGGCAATAAGGCTGAAAGCAATATACACTGTAATCTGAGCCAGGGAATAAATGGAACATATGGCAGGTAGCTTCAGCCAGCAACAACCCTGTGAATAAACAGCAGCAGGATTGGAAAATCAAGAAACTAGTCCAGTCCTCAAATCCAAACAATCCCCTTCTTTCATGCAGGTAACAAGAGGTGACAGCATGGGGTTCAGCCCCAATGCACAGTCTTTCACTGTCTGCTGTCCCTCTTTTCATCTTGACTCAGGGATAAAGGAAGTGGGTTTCCTGCCTGGTTCCATCCTGGTAATCGCTTTTGCCTGCTTTGCAGAACTGCCACCCTAGTGAAGTACACTGTGCCGGACCTGCAATTGGCTGGAAACAGCAGGGCTTTTGTTAGTGAATAGAGCTGTGGTGACAGGAAGGACATTCACAGAAACGCTGTGTCCCAGGCCAGCTCCTGCTCTCATGCCCCAGGCCAGCTTCTGCTCTGAGTGCCCTTTTATGTACCTCTTAAAATCCAGTTTTTAACCTATAAAATAAAGCCAGGGCACACAGGGGACTCAAAGTCTGTCCTTTGGACGCCACAGTCAAGGAGGCTTCTAAACATGAGTGTTGTTTCAGTAGCAGTAGAGAACTTCTGAGAAGTTGAGGGAAATGGGTTGTTTTTTGAAAATGCATCAGACATATTCTTGGTAAAGAATCGTATCAAATATTTTCCAGTGGCCTTACTTTTATAGAGAACCAGTAGCTCACAAGCTAAAATACATAGATGCTGGAAGCCAGCCTTGATGTGATTTGTAATCTGTTACTATTTTGATATAAAGAAACCCTCCTATTGCAGGTGTCTGGCTGCCCCATTGAGCAATCCTGTACCTTGTCAAAACCGTAGTCATAACAAGTCAGAGACATGGGGAACAATGTCTGGGAAGCAATAACTTGGAAAATATGCTCACATCTACCTTCTGATTGCCACTCTATGGATATGGAAGGATCTAGAAGATACCTCTTCAAATAAAAATGCTAACATGTCTGACTATTAGAGAAGATGGTCACAGGTTGGAGAGATTGCTCAGTCAGTCAAATGCTTGCTCTGAAAGTATGAGGGCCTGAGTTCTATCTGCCAACATAAAATATCAGCCTTAGTAGTAGATGCCTGTAATCCCAGCACTAGGGAGGTGGAAAAAAGCAAAGGCCAAGGGCTCTCTGGCCAAATAGCATAGCCTACTTGCTATGGTCCCAGGCCAGTAAGAGCATCTATCCTGAAAAACAAGGTAGACAATACCTGAAGAATGAAACCTAAGGTTGGTGGCTAGCCTTCAGGCATGTATATGCAATGCATCTCACACATACTCCTGAGGGGTCACACAGACATATACATAAAGAGGGTGTGTTCTGAGGTGGGTTTTTTTTTAATTTTGTGTGTTTTCAATAAATGATTAAAAGTGAAAAGACTGCTAGGTATCTCTCCAGGCCCTGTCTTCTCTCTCTAGACCAAGCCCTGCAACCATCATCTCGTATGAGATACGGCTTCCCATTTGCTGCTGTGGGGACAGAATGGAATTCTGGTGCTGCTGGGATCCAGTTGGGACAAATGTCATGGTGCTGAACCAGCTCAGAGTGTAAGGACAAAGGTCGGTTAGCTATCGGCTGTATACCACCTCTAATTCACCTCCTGTTACATACTTTTTTTGCCTCTGAGTTAGGCTGTGTTTATTGCTTGTTATAGTTGTAGGTGTGAGAAACTAAGATTTCTCCACATGTCCTTGATTTTGTCTTATCCATTGTCTTAGGTTCCCTGAGACTATAATATAAATAAGAACTGAGCTTTGAAGTCCTTTTCAGCTGTCATCAGCTACTAACTGGGATTCTACTGCAATGGTACTATGGTGAAGGATCAGCTCAGAGGTCGACCAGAAGCACCCAAAAGTCCTATTTGTAAGCCCCGCTTGTGATGAGTCGGTCTCATTACATATTCAAGAGCCTTTTGATGTCTAGTTTATGGTCCTCACTCATTTTTTGTTTACTTAATTAACTTTTATGGTTGTTCTCCATGATATAAGGAAATTACCTTCTAATTCACTCAGATGTAGTTCTTAGACTATTGCTCTTGTCATTATGAGTAAACCTCTGGCAGAAGCAACTTAAGAAAGGAAGGGTTTGTTTGGCTAACAGTTTGAAGTTGCAATCCATCATGGCAGGAAAGGCATGACAGCAAGGAAGGCATGGCAGCAAGGAAGGCAGATCACATTGCAGCCTCAGTCAAGAAGCCAAGAGAAATGAATGTTCATACCCAGTTCTTTTTCACCCTTTAATCTGGGCTAGGATCAGAAGATGGGTCTCCTCAACCAACCCAACCTAGAAACTCCCTCGTGTACATGCTCAGAAGTTTGTTACCACGGTGACTAATTCTAAATCCTATCAAGTTGACAATCAAAAATAACCACCATATTTCCTACATTTCCCATGTGTCTTTTTACTTTGCCATGAAAGCTTTATACACAAAGTGTAAATATTAAATACATTCAGCTTATAATGGCATCCAGTGTGTTCCAATATATTCTTCACCCTAGTTGATATAAGAAGTGTGGTGAGGCTAAGCTGGTAGTTTCCTTCTTCGTGAAGTTTGGTTCTTATGAACCTCATTTGGTTAAGCTGTGATAAATTGTTTCCATTGAGGGCAAGCTATATTAAGAACAGAAAACTTTGGGTTCCTTTAATAATGGGACCTTTTCCTTTCTAACTGCTGCAAGCTTTAGAAGAGTCTTGATGAATGTAGGGAGATATGTGGGTCCCCCCAGAAGATGGCTTTGCAGGACCCAGAGGACTTTGTTACATTTGACCCACACCCATGATGTGAGTGTTCTGATCCATGGTTTGTTGTTAGACTAGTTCTCTGGTGAATCTAGCAGCTGTTGATTTTCAGTTTTTAGTTCCTGTCTTGAGCGCATGAGAGTAATGATGCTTAAGACCTTACACAGGAAACCAAAAGCTAGAGTCCATGGCCTATTTTGTATGGCTTGTGAGCAATGAATGGCTTTTTTGCTTTATAAAGCTAAAAAATAATAGTTTTGTGACATACAGAATTACACCAAATTCAAATGTCAATGTCCACATGTAAAAATTCTCAGTCACTCATTTCTAGAATATATGTATAAATTGCTTATGATAAATGGCCAGGAAGCCCTAAAATATTTATCATTTGACTCTACACAGGAAGTTTTCCAACCTCTAGCTTAGTACACTCTAGACACAGGTTGAGGTTAAATCCCTTGAGAGCATGCTAAACATCAAGGCTGTTGAACACTATTATATGCCAAAGAAAGTCTTGACTGAAGACAGTGTGCCCTCTAGTAGCCTCCAGGTTTGTGAGACATACTGAAGGGTCGGCCCAAATAAGCATTTGCAGAACTGGTTCAGAACGAAAGATGGCAGAGTTACTATTGGATCGTAGTCATTGCAGCTCAGCCTATTTGTAGAACAGTAAGACAGTAAGTATTTGGAGGTAAGGCCAAGCACTGGCACGAGGGAGGGATAGCCCAGCGCTACACTTTCTGACTTAGCTTCAGCTTCCCAACTCTTATCTGTACCCAGGGACCACTGTGAATGCCTCAGGATTCTAATGCCACATTCCAACATGCACATTACATTCACTATGATGTTCAATGCTTAAGCTAACCAAGAAACATTCTTGCTTGGGGATGGATGGGGTTCATTTACCTGGAAAGTTTCAGAAGCTACTCATCATTTTAGTGCTGAGAATTGATGACAGTGAAACACAGGGGAAGATCTGTATCTTGGTAAACTTGATACACGCTTGCATGTTTCGGGGTGGCTTGTTTCCTCTGATGAGGCTGTGTAGCTACTCCCTGAACTCTGATGCCCGCTTTGAAAATAATATAAGGAAAAGAAGAAGCTGTAGCATAGACTGTTTGGCTCATGCGAGTCTCGTAAACATGTCCACTGAGAACCCCAAGAAAAATGAAAGCTTCGGAGATCTTAGCTATGACCTCTATGTAAATTCTTTTGATCCTTATTGTGCATAACTGGAAGATGTCTGAAATACTTCCTTATCTAAAGGCAATGCTGAAGAGGTTCCAGGATGAGATTTTTGTGTAGGGTAGAAAGCAATCAGCAAATATGTGATGTACATTTTCGTATCCATTAAAGGAGATTTTCCTAAACTGAGAATAGCTCAGCAGTAGATCACTTGCCTGGCATGGGTGAGGTCATGGGTTCAACCGTTAGTACTGAAGAAGAAAAGGTAAAGATTGTCTTAAATACGTAGCATCTTTATAAAAGTCAGGTGACCACTTCGGGACTCCTTTGAGGATACAGTACGAAGTTTAGCCTTGTTCATAATAGAGTAGTGGTTTGGATTCTTTTTTGGCAATGTTCCAAAACTACAAGCTTTATTGTGTACTAATTACACAATGGTTTAGCTTGGGAAAAAAGGCACGTCCTCTATTATAGCCTTCCTATTTTCTTAATGAGAGTAGTTGTGAAATCCACCAGGAGGTCTTATAAGTGAGCCATCAACAGATCACATTGCATGTTAATAGAGTTGGGAAAATACTGAAACAAATGACCCACGTAAAGGTAGCCGAGGTAGACGCGAAGAGCGGGTTCTCTTGTGTCTTGTGTGCTTTCATAGACTTTAGGCTTGATGAGAACCCCCAAGCCAATGTGAAGATCATTTTAATAAAATCAGTCATATTAGCATCATCCAGACCCTTCTTAAATATGTCTCTAATGATGAAAAAATTCATTTCTTCACTTTGATCCACATGCATTAGGGATTGACCAATGCTATTGTGTCACACTAAGACCCTGTGGCTGCAAGAGACAGAATTCAACTCAAAACTTGTCTGAGCAAAGCAGCAGTATTTTTTGGCTCTCTTGACAAAACTTGAGACGGATTAGATCCTGGGACCGATATAAACAGCATTGAATGCTGTAAATCAATCTTTCGTTTCTCTCCCTCCCTCATTTGTTTTACCCTTTCCATCTCTGCTTGTCTCTGTATTTTTTTTTTTTTTTTTGCTTGTTTATCTTTTCATTATTCTTTAAGACTGACCTGTCAACTTACTGGAAAAGACAACTACCAGTGGCTTCTCATGTTCACATGTCTCTGCTTCATAGTCAGAAAGGTTTAGGCTTTGGCTTTCGGTTTCAGTCTTCTTCCTGTGGGGGAAAAGATCAGATTAGTTTCACTTTCATCTGTGTGGGCACTGTCACTGAGACTAGAAAGGAAGGACAATCTCGCTGAAACACTATTGTTAAAGTAGAGGGACCAATTTTGAAGAAATGGAAGGCCAGGGGAGTTAGTGATACAGTTAGGCATACAGAGGGAGATCAAGATTGCAGTCACATATTTCAAATTAAGCTCTTGTGCTTCTGGTTTTTCTCTGCCTTGAAGCCCAAGGTGAATCCATTCTCTTTTAGGGACCTTCCAGACATTTAGATACAGCTGCATGTCCGATCTTGTGGCTTATTTCCAAAATCGCCTGCCCTAAGTGACCAGTCTCCTAGTTACCTTTCACTCTGGTTTTTTGTTTCTAATAGGACTCTCTTAAATTTTGTTCTGAATTCTCCTTGCCTCTACTCTCCTCGACCCAGGCTATCCCATTTTAACTCTGCTCCAACCCAGGGAAATCCCCTTAAACATGGCTCACCTATCCGTGATCCTGAAGACCAGGCCCTACTCTCTCTCTATGTAAGAATATAGTCTTTTCACTACAAAACAGGTTTGGGAGCCTGAGAGATGTGTTTTTGTTCCTGTGTCCCTCTCTGTCTCTCTCAGTGGTCAAAGTGAGAAACTGACTGAGCCTTTGCCCTGTTGTTCAAAGGATTAGGGATGAACTAAGAACCTAGCCCAAGGCCTGCGCACAAGAAACACATAATAAACAATAAGTATAGTGCTGTTCTCTTTTCACCTCTGACATCACACAGGAAAGGGGTCTGTGGCTACAGGCATCTAAGTACATCCTGTGGCCCTCAGAAAAACAGACCAGGCTTCTGCTAAGCTGAGAGGTACCTTGACCACTATGGGCCTTTAGGCTTCAGTTTTTTCTCCCCAGTAGGTCTTAGTGTTCAGTCAGTCCTATTGCCTAAGCCACTATAAATGTAGCAGGTGCTTTCTGCTTGTTTTCCACCTCAGAGCTTAAGCCAATTGTCTTGGGGAAAATAAAAACCCCATTATCCCAAGCCAGGGAATTGGGAAGAATGTGAATTCCATCCAGATCAGCTATTAAAGGCCCTAAAGGTGGAAATGATTCTACCCTGGGGCTTTATAGGGAAGGCTAACTCAACTCTTTCAATTGCCTGAAGACAGGTAGTTTTCATGTTATTACTCATGCTAAATGTCTTGGCATTTGGGGCTCTCTCTGCATGTAATGGTTGTAGCCTGCTTTTTTCAGTATTAACTCCCCTTCTCTTCTGTTCCCCATCTAAGCACCCAGTCTGATTTGTTGACAGTTCCCCAGGGCTACTTTGAGAATAGTCTCTTTTGAACATCGCACCACAGTGAGTCCCTGTACCTCCTTTACTGTCTCCGACACAACCCACTTATCTACACCTCTCCATCCATCACACAAAGTTTTCTGGTGAATCCACTGAAGATATAGATGTAAACAAGGCCAAGAACCTGGCCTTGTACAATCCTCACACAAGTTTAAGAAACAGACAGCAAACATATAAGCCAATATTGGTAATGAGGTGTTAAAGGAAAAGCAATGGATCTGGTGTCTCCGCAGGCAAGGCTCAGCCACCTACCCCAACACACCAGCTACAGAGAATGGTGATGACAGAATATAGGAAACCAATGTGGCATACTGGGAAGAAAGATGGAGGCCCAGTGTACCCCCAGATCCATCTTCAAGATACTGATATGTAGAGTTAAATGAAGGAAAATTGGAACAAGGATTGTGCATAATTAAAAAGTCTAAGCCAGCCGGGCAGTGGTGGCTCATGCCTTTAATCCCAGCACTTGGGAGGCAGAGGCAGGCGGATCTTTGCGAGTTCGAAGCCAGCCTGGTCTACAAATTGAGTCCAGGACAGCCAGGGCTACACAGAGAAACCCTGTCTCGAAAAACCAAAAAAAAAAAAAAAAAGTCTAAGCCAAAGTGTAGTCTCAGGTGGATAGAAGAAATCCTTATTCCTTGAGGGTAGTGACGTGGTTCCCATAAGCTGATTGCCCTGTTTGCTTGGTGGTCTTATCATGGGGTGATCTGAGAGGCTGCACTGCTGTTCCTGGAATTCAGTAGGACCCTAGGTCTACTGGAGACCTTTGGGTACTGGAGCAGGACATTGTAATAGCTGATTGTGAGAGACCTCAGCCTTTGACCTTGAAGGGAGATGGAAATAGATTATATATTATGGTTTGGGGACACATGCTCCTTGAGGGATCCGTATGCCCACTGCCAAGCTAAGCACGTGACTGGGCCAAAGTAAAGGAAGCTTACAAAATGAAGGCAGAGATTCCAGGCTTTTATCCCGCTTTTAGTTTCCTTGTAGACCCAATTGAAGAGTTAATGTTTTTAACAAAAATGGTGTCTAAGTGCTTGTTGTAATAGTTGACTACCAAATGTGTTAAGCACCAACCAGATTAAGAATTAAAGCAAAGCGAGGGAATGGAAAAAAAGAAAGTTGACAGTGGAGTGAAGAGATAGCACTTGGCCGTGTGCATTGTTGTTGACAGAAACTTCTTAATTTGGAGCAGCAGGAAAGGGAAGGCCATCTTGTCCAGAATATCCCTAACTTAGTTCTTTCAGGTTGTTATCTTTCACAAGATAACAATCCTCAGAGGTAACACAGCATTGCTCCCAAGAGCAGCAGCCTTAGAGCCAGATTGACCTGACTTTCAGTTTCAGTGACAACATTGACTACCTAGGTGACCTTTTTGAAATATTTACCATTGCAGTGACTTTCTATTCCTCGTCTGTAATGTGACTGTTAAAATAAACCCCCTTCCCAGGGTTATTGTGAGGGTTAAGTGAGACTGTAGACATAAAGGTGTTACAGCAGGACCTGGGATATAGAATTGCTCGATATGTGCTGTCTTTGTATTACCACCACCCTGGGTTATCAAGGACCGTAAATGAGACAGCCAGACTGGCATGCTGGCTGCTGTCACCATCCCCACCTATGCCATTAGTATTTTTCTTTTATTATTATCTCGTGAACGAAGGCTTTCAACACAGAAAGTTTGCTCTCCTATGGGTAACTTTCCTTTTTTTGGTTGCCTGTTCACTGAAAATACCCTTTTCCTGATGAATCCACGTGTCTGTCATATAAGCTTTTAGTTCAAATCCTCCTCTTCCTCTTTCTCCTTCTTTTTATGGCCATAACTTACAGAGCCTAGCATGTAGACCTCAGTGCATATAGTTTACACTTTCTGCTTAGCCCACTCTGGTTCACACCTTCTTCTTGTCAACTCTCCAAGTCATTTTTGTTAAAATTACACTTTCCTGTTCTGTTATCAAGTGTCATATGATGTTGCTATGGAATTGAAAACACATCCAGAATGTAATGTCCTTATGTCATAATGTTAGGGATATTCCAACATTTTCTTATTTTTCTTTCCAAATTATCCTTTGTATCTCTCTTCTCTGTCTCTGTTTCTGTCTCTCTCTCTCTCTGTCTTCATCTCTCTCTCTCTCTCTGTGTGTGTGTGTCTGTCTGTCTGTCTATCTGTCTTCATCTCTCTCTGTGTCTGTCTGTCTATCTGTCTTCATCTCTCTCTCCTTCTCTCTCTCTCTCTCTCTCTCTCTCTCTCTCTCTCTCTCTCTCTCT
>CAJQZJ010004888.1:2494945-2537786 GCA_907164525.1 Lophiomys imhausi | reverse complement strand
TCTCTCTCTCTCTCTCTCTCTCTCTCTCTCTCTCTCTCTCTCTCTCTGTCTTTGTCCTATCTCCTCATCCATGATAGAACAGGATAAACATTTTTCCATATGACTTTATTGAGTCTGCTCAAGGCCACTAACCAGACTGGGCAGCTCTGAACCAGACTCAGTGCTTAAATCTAAACACTGTGTTTAAGTCAGCTTCCTCCACATGCAAGTCAAAATTGTACCCAACAAAATTGCAACCTTTTATTTTTCCTTTGATTCCTGCTGAGTTGTCATCTTGCTTACCATATGTTTCCCTTCATTTGCAGTTCCACAGTCCATAATGTATTAAATAATGCAATCCTCTGGCCTAATGTTAAGAAAGGAATGGTTGATATCCCCATGTATACCATCTATATCCTATTCTTGGAGTGTTGTCTTTGCCTGGTCACAGACAATATAGTGAATAACATTCAAGCTTGTTTGCTTCTACTGTTCTCCAAAGAACCATAGAAAGCTTCACTTCCATATGACTTTATTGAGTCTGCTCAAGACCACAACCAGACTGGGCAGCTGGGATCCAGGCTCTTCTTCCTCATTGCTCTCTCTTCATAAATACTTATACATCTATGCTTCATATACTTGAAGTCATTCAGTCCCCCAGTCACTTTCTAATTTGGAACAATCATTCTTACTTCAAGGATAAGAAAATTGAGACTCAACAATATTAAGAACTTCTGCCTCAGACTAAGTCTTCAACCGCTTGTGTATGCACGTCCATAGAACTTCTATCATGTATAATTGCAAACATAGAGTGAATCACTGTTATCAGATTACGTGTAAAGGACTATGGGGAAATTCTTTCAGGTATGCCAATTCACAAATTTTAGTTTTATATACACTTGCTTCAAGTAAGCATTATGTTCCCAACTATAGGCTCCTGGATAAATGGATGCAAATATGTTTCCTTTTGCAAGATCAGTTGTAGAGTTCTTAGTCTGACATGTTTCCCTTAGGTTTTGATATTTATTTATATTTTACTTATAAAAGTTATTATTTTTGTAAAAAAATAATTATGGTATGCCCCAGTTTTTCAGATACCTTGCTTTTGTATAAAATAAGAGTCATGGGTTGTCATGGTTTCTAATGTTGGGTGGTGACTCATTTCATGGCTGAAGTGCCCTTCATGCAATAGCTCTTGCTTCCCAGATGTTCAGCTATCCTCCTATATTCTGCCTTGACCCAACCTGACACTCTGCTTTTATCTGCTGCTACCCTGCCTCATTTACTCCTACGGGTGTATGCTGCTGTTTACATGGTACCTCCCACTGACAGACTAAGGCTCACTTCCTGCCTTGAAGGAACTTCCTGTTCAGTTGTGTGACAGAGTTGGGCACACTGGATTGTTCGCTGGTGGCTCTGCTCACATGAAGGGTAGGACTTAAAGTGAAAATGGAGCCAGTCAGTAGGAGAAGATATGGAAGTGGCTAGGAACTAAAGCAGTGTAAGCTGCTTAGTTCTACCCTACTGTGTGCCCACCTACTGTGTGCCAAGGAGTCCTTAAGGCATGGACCTGCAAGGGGCTTATCACAAGGAGCTGGTCTACAACCTGGACTGCTTCTCTTCTGATGTATTTGAGATGGGTTTCAGAAGGGAAGTATATGTTAGTTCTCTAGGACAGAGGTTCTTAACCTGTGGGTCATGACCTCTTTGCGGTTTGAATGACCTTTTCACAGGGGTTACATACAACCATCAGCAAACAAAGATATTTGCATTGCAATTCAGAACAGTGACAAAATTGCAGTTATGAAGTAGTAACGACATAATTTTATGGTTTCGGGGGTCACCACAACATGAGGAGCTGTACTATGGGTGACAGCATTAGGAAGGTTGAGAAGCACTGCTCTAGGACTTAGAGGAGACTTCGAGTCTCATATTACCATTGACTGTCCAAATGTGTTGTCAGTGCAGGGCTCTGAAACAGCCACATGTGATCAGACTTAGTGACTCTAAAAAAGAACACATTATTTTATTTCTTTTACTGTGTTAAGAACAACTCTTATAAAGCTGGTCAGGGTACTTTTCAATTTATAGAAGAGGACATTGATAATCATATGTATAAGGATATGACCTTTAAAATTATATATGTATATATACAATCATGTGTAGAAAATTTTATAAATTATATGTTTGCATGCAAACACATATAAACACATGTATGTATGTATGTATGTATGTATGTATGTATGTATGTATATATTAATGAACTAACTCCAGTCATTCTGGAAGATTTAACCTAGCCAAGGTGCTTGACCAAAGATCAAATTGGCTTTCTCATTACCGTTATGTCTAATGAACCATTTAAACCTGTCCTCCTTCTTTTAGGCTTGCTTCTGCTAATTATCTCTTCTAATCTGATTGTCTTCCCTTCTTACTATGTATGTTATATTAAATGAGATAAATCGGTCTGTATGGGAGTTTTAAGGTATTGTGGGAAAGAACCAACCACTGGTGCCAGGCTGAAATACCAAGGCTGCCTATGGCTTTTAAAATTCATTGAGCAATATGGGAAGTCATGCCATTATAGCTGCTTTGAGATATAACGAGGTGAGCAAAAGAGAATGGCTTGGAAAAGCTACCCGGCTAGAATGTCTGGTGGTTATTGGGTACCCATTGAGTGCAGGCCCTGCACCCAGCTCTTCTTTTTCTCTTGGTCTTCATCATACTGGTATTCTTTCTGTTTTATTAAAAAAGAAATCGAAGGTTTAGAGGTTAAATAGGTGGCCGTTGGTGGAGTAACTAGCAGGTAATGGAGCTGTTAGGATTGGTTTTGTTTTCTCTTTTTTATAGAATAGTTAATTGGAAAGAAGCTTTGAATCATGAGACAAACTCGTAAAGGTAACTATAAATTGGGACAAGCTGTAAGACCAGATGTTTTCTCCCAATGCCAATGCCAAAGTTGTCACCAAGGCAGGTGCAGATATGATCATTGAGACAGGCTTCTTGCACATAACCTGTATCTTGGAAATTTTAAGTCATGAGGATAGCAGAATGTGCTGCAAGAAAAAGAAGTAGAGCTAGGCACAGAAAAAAAAAAAAAAAAAAAACTGCCGAGGCTTTGTAAAACCCATCCTGTCTGAAATGACCTCTTCTACCCATTTGTCATTCATTACTACGTAACACTTTTGCATAGACTCCTATATTCTGTCTTAATATGGGCAAAACATTCTTGATCTAGATGAATTCATTAAACTTCAGAGGCTGTATTTTTTTTTTTCTTTTTCCACACTACCTTCCCCCTACACACATGTATTTCCTCCTTGGTGTAACTGAGCTCCCTTACTTGGCCTTTTGCTGACATATGAAACCTCCTTGCATTATCTAGCCTCGTCGAAACTTCTCTGTTCTATACTGTGACTGTATCCTGGCCAACTTGTTCTCTTGGAAATAATAGGTGGGTAATGAGATGAAATCCAGGAATCACAGATAACAAGATTCCTCTCCTTGGGAACTTGCTGTCATATTTAAGCTTCATGCTGATTCTGTGAGTTTTCAACACCTGAGTTGTAGTGTATTGGAGCAGAGCTCCAGGAAGAAGGGTTAATTTATATTCACCAGGATACCTTCCCACACATAAATCAGAATTCCCTTTGCTCATGCATAAACCTGGTTCTGCTTGGAAGATGGAAGCCTGCCCTTCATTTTCCACCTGACATTTCATGACAGATAGAAACGTCCCTCCCTCTTCTCCTTATCTTTTTGCATCTTTCCCTGAACAAAGGAGCATCTATGACCCTTACTTAGTCCATTCCATTTGAGCAGAAGGCCAGATACACCTCGGTGTATTCAGTTATTTCATAATCAATTCTCTTTCTATACCATCTTCCTTCAGAAAGTCAGAGAACATTTTACAAACTGTACTGGCAACATTTTCACAAGTCAGAGCAAAGTGGCCTGCATCTGAGGACCAAGATTTAGAACAAGTGAATACAAAGTGCCAAATTCCATCTTGATGAATGAGTGATAAGTATTTTGTGTGTTGTCTGAGCTATGTGACACCTTGAAAAACCAGCTTGACAAATAAATCACTAATGAAGGAATTTCAAGTGAGGCAAGTGTTGTGAGACAGGGAGGAACACAATTATTTCACATTATAGACATAATGTAGCTCCACTGAATGATTGCTTAGATAAATACACAGATTTGGAATATTTGTTGTACTCATGCAATATGGTAGACACTGGGCTCAGTCCTGTAAGTATGAAGGTATTAGGGTGTTGCTGTAATATACAGTGGAGTGGTGAATAGACCCTAATGCTTGCCTTCAAGGGCCTTCAAGGAGTCATCATAAAGACATGGGACAATAGGTGTAGTAAATTCTTAGGTGACATTGGATAAGTATAAACAGGAAGATGTAATCTATAGAGCAGAGATTATAGCATGTTGTTGGTGGCTTCATCTGAGGGTTATTATTGTTGTTGGTATTATTATTATTATTATTATTACTATTATTATTATTGTGTTTTCGAAAGGCTGAAGAGAAATGGCTCACAGCCACCTCTGGTTTTATTCCAGGGCATCCAATATTCACTTCTGACCTCCTCTGGTACCAGAAAAATGCTCACACACACACACACACACACACACACACACACACACACACTTTAAAAAATCATTTTAAAGATGTTATTTTGAGGGAATGTTTCAGAAGACTATATGCATATATATATACATACATGTATACACATATAACACACACACACACACACACACACACACACCTTAGATTTTTAAGTCTTTTTGAATAACTCAAATCTGTTGGCTCTCTAATTCCCGTTGGAGCACACAGCCCAGGCTGTTGGTTTTTATATGCGTTCAACCTGCAGCTCGTCACACCTCCCACCGTGTTTTTCAAGACACATTTACTTGCTCACAGTTCTTTTGTATCCACTTCCTTGACTCTAAGTATTTGAGTTTGACAATGCTCCAGAATAGTGCAGTGTAGAGTAATGAGGAGGACGTATGAGGCCATTTTGAGAGAGGAAGTGATCCCTGGGTGTCCGCAAAGGTTGAAGTGTGAATTAGGTGAGGTGTAAAGTGGTGGATGGACGGACATACCATGCAATGGAACTGGAAAGGAAGGTAAGCAGGTATGTGAGGTGTGGGTGAGAGCTGAGGGTTCTTTTGTTGAAGCACAACTTTAGAGAAGGCATGGGAGAGATAGGGAAAGGCAGACCATGGCTTGTAGCATTTACAGCCTCTTTCCCTTTGCAACTCTCTTTTCCCAAAGGCATTAACCAGTGAATTAAAAATTTGAAGATAATAGAAAGCAAAGTCACTTTGTTACTAGGGCTAAAAGGCTGCACCAACCTTCATCGTTCTATCTATATGAATTGATCCTAGTGCATCTTTTAAGTATCCCTTGATTTTCATTTCTTCCCCAGCCCTTGTGTTCTATCCATGTAAGCCTTCTTCATAGTTTCTTAGATGTGTTTCTTCTTTCATGCTATCTCCCTGCCTTGGTCTTCATTTCCCTAAGGCAAGTTCCTTCTTTCCCTTCAGGTCTCCAATTCTGTAGGCTTGACCTAGTCCTGTTGTCTATTTCTTCTTAGACGACACAAGGCTTCCTCATACGTATTCTCACATCCCTCTTATCTTCTCCTCCATAGACAATTTTAACAGGTTAAGTTCTTGTGTAGCCATCAGAATCTCTCAGGCTCATTCCACTGTACACTCCAGTAAAGTTGTGTTGGACTTACGGCTGCATTAGTCAACACCCCAGGAAGCAGAGGCAAGAGGATTGTCATGAGTTCAAGAGCAGCCCAATCTTCATAGTTGAAAGGTGACCTTGGCTCCATAGTAAGATCATGTCTCAAAAAAAAGTAATACATTATAATATTTTCACCATAGAGTAGGACCTATAAAGATAGTTTATTTCCAAACAGCAATACTTTTCATATTAGTAATATAGAGTAATAATTCTGCCATATCTTTGCTGAAGAGTAAGAACAAAGTGACCATGTGAGCAGTGGGATATTATGTATTCATTTTTTTAAACAAACACTGTGGTATGTGTAGGATTGTTTTAGGAGTTAGTTTCTGCTTATATGAAACATATGCTGATGAATGAATAAATTACAGAGTCTAGAATGGATGATCAGCAAAGAGGAAAGAAAGCAGGGAGGGAGGGAGGAAGAAAGGAAGGAAGGAAAAGATGAAAAGAAGGTTTTTAGTCTTAGAAATGGAATAATCTGTCTCTAGTAGGGACAGCTGGCCATGCTACGTCTCCCTGGGTTTCTTAGTGTTTGTTAACGATTAAAATAATCTATTGTAGAAAACTTTCTTCCTAAACCCTGATGTCTAAAGGCTTATAAAGCAAAAACTGAAAAACTTTGGAAGAACCATGTGATTGCTTTGACTCAAATATTCAGGGAGTCTGTTCCCCCAAAGAGAAAAGAAAACCCAAATCCATGAGGAGCTGGTTCAGGTCACAGCCAGCATGTAGCAGCATCGAGCCACCAAGGGGTTGTGGAGACACACCCAGCCATACTGTGTAACTGTAAACCTAAGACTGATACTTGATTCTAACTGCCTCTTAGTCTGTTTCGGTTTCCTTCTTTGCTAATCCTTATCAACATTTACACATAAGACTTTCATAACCAACCCAAAAACTCAACAGGCAACCACAAGACAAGGCCTCTTCCCTGTACAGAGGCAACCACAGGCCATGACCAGCCACCCTGAATAAACTTCAGTAGGTGGGTAAATACAGGAACTGCAATTGTACATATTAAGCATATTGATCCAACTCTGAGGCATGGAAAAATCAATACATTCAAGTAGACTTCTTCATAATGAGAAAACTTTCAGTAGGTCAGCTGCTAGCATCCGGTGAAAGAGAAAGTTTAAAACATAGCCTTGGTTACAACTGGGTCTGAAACAAACAGAAGAAAGACTGTTTTCCTTTCTATTTACTGTTCAAGTTTGCCCAAGACTTTTTAATTTTAAAAGTTGGGAAAAAACAGATTGTTGCAAGAACTAGCTAGAGATAGGGTGTAGTCAGACTTCTTAATTAATCCCATGAATACTCCAATCTAACGGTTTTCAAGACCTGCCACTGATTCAGTGTTTGAAAATCCAGGCAAACTAAGATAATTATTATAACCAAGGGTAAAAACAGTAATTTTATTTATAGCATGTGACTTGTATTTCCATTCTATTGTGCACTTAAATTACTGATGACCTGTATTATTTTCTTATTGAGCACCAGGTATCACACCACTTGATACAGACATTATTACTAACAACATCAAAAGTCACATTAATGCTACTAGTGTTCTCTTCTATGGAGAACAGTAAATGGAAGCTCTGACAGGTGCTTGTTATCCAGACCCCACAGCTGTCAAGGCACATGGCTGGAATAAAGATGCCTGAGTCTGTCTGCCTCTCATATTTCCATCCTGTAATGTTTAATGAAACCAGAGCATTGTCACCGCACAATGACAAAGGCGTGGGCCATCAAGTGCCATGCTCAACATTTGCTGGGCACTAAAATATTAACCATTTTGCTCCCGGAAGGAATTTCTATGTTTTTATGTTTCATCTGGAATTCTCTGCCTTGAGGTAGAAGGTAGATTGAAGATCTATCATGTTTGTTTTCCAAAGTCCACTCCCAAAAATGATTCCTTGGGGCCACGGAACTCCTGAAACCTGAGACTGACTTGCCCAGACAGCTAATGGCTTTACCATCCATTCTCCACCATTACTGCATGTGCCAAATGCCTCCACAAACAGAGCCTTCATGCTCAATTTCCAGACCACAGAATGGTGATGGCCACTTTTTTTTTTTTTTTTTTTGGTATTCCTTCATTTTTTTTTTTTTGACTAGATGCATTTTTAGAGTAAGTTCAAAAAGAAATGGGGGAAATCCCACCACAAACAACTTCCTGGTCTAATACAGCGGATGCAGGAGTCGAGGATGCAGGAGTTTTTGCATCGCTGGTGAACAGGATGTCGGCTGTTGCTACAACAGAACTTGTTTCAGTAGTAGACTACAATGTGTCTGACAAAATGGCTGATTGTAGGGGAAAAGGGGAGCCAATGGTTCCAGTTATGTAGGAATCCCGTAGATTTTCCTTAATAGGCACTGTGCACTGCAAATGCTGAGAGCCATATCTATTAAAGAGTTGACCAAACACAAAATAGTTAGTAATGTATACACATATTTCCTATGGGAAATGGGAAGAAAAGAAAGAGAAAAATAATCACTTTGTATCTCTCTACTCAGAGACAACCATGCTTAAAAATTACCACAAGGCTCTGGTTTATTTTTTGTATGTGAATATATGTGTGCATAAGTGTGTGTACATACATGTGTAGGTATATATGCATATATGTGCAAAGGTATGTGTATAGATGTGTGCATATGTATAACTTCTGGTTTTCTAAACAAAAAACTAAGATGTTAGCTCTAAATCAGACATGTTCTCCTAACTAGTTTTTCACTTGAAAATACACCATGGACATCTTTCTCTGGGAAAAAAAACCTCAAAGCTCCAAAAAATACCCGACTTTATAAGTTGCTGGCTGCTTAGATTATTTTCTATGATCAGACTATACATAGTGACATTTAAGTAACTCAAGTTTTGTTAAATAGCTCTTGTTGCCACAGAATAAATGAATAAAGGAGGCTTTAATAGACTGCAAGCCTTGTACATATTCAAAGAGATTAGACCATAATCCAGGGAAAGTGACTTAAGTGGACAGTCCAAAAATAGGAAACACCATTTCTCTAATATTTACTAATATTGAGTGTATATCACATTCAATAAGAAAATATGAACCATTATTTTAAAGGCTAGCTATATAATTTATCTTAAAATGGTGAAAATTGGCACTATTAATCTTAGAAAAAGAATACAGCTTTTCTTTAGAAAAATGCCTGCTTGGCTTTCTGTAGTTGTGAAAGATTAAAGTGGGAGATGGTCATTTCTTTCTGCAAAGAGCCTGAGAGTATATACTTTGGATTTGTGGCCTCTAAGATATATGTTATACTTTACAGCAGTGTGAAATAGGTGTAGATAATAGATATGTGTGTGTTGCAACAACAACAAAAAAAAAGTATTGAAACCCAGGGGGACTTGACTGCTTGACTGACAAGCTATGGTTTGCCTGCTCCTAAGATAGATCCTTGGAGGTCTTTACAGATAAAATTGAGAAAACACAAGGAAATGGTACCCTGCATAATGACATAACTTAGAACAGTACTTTGAGGAAGTATTTTAAAAAATGAGGGGTGAGTGGAAGATGATTTGGAGGTGTGGCAATGTCTAGTATTGTAAACCTGTGTAGGGATTATGGAAAGCCTGTAATCCCCTGTAATGTGCGTGACTAAGGAACTGCATCATGTCTAAAATTACTTTTAACTTGTTTCCTGTTGTGCTCTAACTGTGAGCCCTTCTGCATCAAGGTTTCTTAAACCAAGTTCACTTGGTAGCCTGCTCTACAGGGGTGAGGTAAGAGAAGTAGATCCCCTGTAGATGGAGGAAGTGCAAAGAAGACACCACCCACTAGCTGGGGAGGTATGGCTCAGTTGGTAGAGTTCCTGCCTTACATACGTGAAGTTCTGAGTTCTGTCTCTGTCACTGCATAAAACTGGGTATGCTGGTGACACAGTCCTATAATGGAGGCAGCTGACCACAAGCTCAGAGACATCTTTAACTCCATGATATGTTCAGGGCGGGTAAAATGCAAGCACAGAAAGTCCCATAGTGACTGAGAAATTGAGGGGAGTACCCTAGGAAAAATTCTGATAGGAGAATGTAGTTCTGTTGCCTAAGTCTTCTGAAGTCCCAGGAAAAATTCTGGCATTTTTCCTTGTCTTGTGTGTGTGTATGAGGCAATGTCCTAATAGGAAACAGATAGGTCTGTGTATCCTGGACCAAAACCCATGCTGGACAATGGGAACTAATCAAGATGGTGAGAGACCCAATGATAGTGGGAAGCCATGGGCACCAGAGGCTTGGAGACCAACTTGGAGGGAGAAAGTTGTCACTAATACTCACTAGAGCCATGGAAGGAGAGGCCTCTGCCTGTAGTCCTGTACAGCCACAGCCACAGAGGACGTCTAGGTGAATGAGACCATTGAAGTAACGGCTATACTCTTTATTTCTATCTGCCTGTGGAATCAAAGTGCTTAGACAACATGGAACTTAAAGACTGAGTAATGGAGTCCATAAATGTCAGTCAGCTAAGCTACTGAGAAGGACAGAGTGGGCTCGGAAACATGGCGCCGTGATGGAGACCAACCAGCCACTTTATTATTTGGGTAGCCAAAGAAAGAATATTACCAAAGATGTGGTGAACTTGAGATCCCAGAAACTGTAGCACTCTGCCAAATCATTTCATGAAAAATGGTACTCTGTTACTCTAGTTGTTTGGTTTAAACATGCCAATGGCATTAATGCTTTGGCGGTCGATACAGATACATGTGGCTCGCCCTTACTGCTTGCTTTTGTTTGGTTTTTAAGAGTCTGATAAATCCACTAAGTTAATCTCCATGGGCATCTCTGCAAGATTTCCTTTTTTTTTTTCCCCTGGGGTGGAAAAGAAAGTATTGAAATGGAAAGAAAACATGTGCCCTCCAAGTTCCTCAACATTTACAACAAGTGTGCTGTACCTGCTGACAAAATGGAGTTGAATTTAGGCCACATCAAACACTCTGAGAGTAACTGAAAAGTTTTCATTTTGAGTATGTGTATTCTGAGAGAGTGAGTGGGGGAAGATGTGACTTCTGTAGATGAGTCAGCTTCCAGGGTTAGAGGAAAGTCTGAGACAGATGGTAACTTACATGTGTCTCCTTGCACAGACATGTTTTCTGTCTCGTGACCACCAAAGAGCTTCATTTGCTGAAATAAATCTGCTGGCTTCTTGAGGGTCGTGCAGACACTTCCCCTCTAATTTAATTTTTAGTATAAAAGGTCTACCTGTACTGTGTTCAAGAGTTAAATTAATCAAATTTATTTCCTAATGATATTAGAGAGGAGAAAATAGAAGCAAATACGTGAACTTTCCCATCACTTTGGCTTCTTGTGTGACAGATTTCCTGGTCAGAAAAAAATAAAACTTTTTCTTTAAAAAAAAAAATGACATCTAGAGCTGAATGTGGTGACCTTTAACCCCAGTACTTGTGAAGCAGAGGTATGTAGATCTCTGAGTTTGAGAACTGCCTGGCCTACAGAATGAGTGTCAGGAGAATTAGGCCTACACAGAGAAACTCCATCGTCCAAAAAAAAACAAAACAAAACAACAACAAACTGCATGTAATAGTACAGGACTGTAATCCCTATACCTGGGAAGCAGAGCTAAGAGGATCCTTGGGACTCAGTGGCCATCCAGTCTAGCCAAGCTCATGAATCCCAGGTTCAGGGAGAGAACCTGTCTCCAAAACTGAGGTAAGAAGCAGATAAAAAAAGACACATGTCATTATATATGAAAGCATACACACAGAGCCATGATATTTTTGGTATTAAATTCTTGGAAGCAGAAAAAAATTGCCCTCTGCCTTGTCTGAGTCACTGAATATCAACAGTCTGAGGAAGTTCCATATCACTGGTCAATATAGCCATGGGAATACGCAAGGATTCCCTCCTCTTTTCCAAGTACCTCAGACCTTAGATTCAATATTGTACAATTATGTAATCCTTTATCCATAGATTTTAAGGGGATCTTGCTTTACCAGGAGCTATATAGTTACTACTTCTTCTGTTTCTACAAATCAAATTCCACTTGTTAGGTTTCCCACCTCCTTTGCTTCAGACCTTCTCATTGACTGTACCCTTCCCCCACCAGCTTTCCATTCACATGGCTGTTTACTCCTGTCTACAACCCTGATATCCATTAATAAAGATGATGCTGGCAAAGTATCAGGTGCACCCATCAAGCAACCAAGAAACAGGCGTTGATCCTGTTTTTGTAATTAACTCATACTCTATGCAATTACCAGGCTCCAGACGATAATGAAGCAAGCACAGCCAGCCAGTCTGTTAAGATGTGTGCCCTGCAACCTAGCTTCACTGGGACTACCTAACATTATTTGTCTCTACTAATCAGAGGTTTCTTGGTGCAACAACTGAGCAAAAGTACTCAGAAAGAACTTCTACTTTCGCCGGGCGGTGGTGGCGCACGCCTTTAATCCCAGCACTTGGGAGGCAGAGGCAGGCGGATCTTTGCGAGTTCGAGGCCAGCCTGATCTACAAAGCGAGTCCAGGACAGCCAGAGCTGTTAAACAGAGAAACCCTGTCTCGAAAAAAACCAAAAAAAAAAAAAAAAAAAAAAAGAACTTCTACTTTCTTGGTCTAGTCACCAGTTTATATCTCAGGAATGCCAGAGGAAGCTTATCTTTCAAAGAGAAAATCTATTAATTTGCACTATGGTTTTTAGTAATGAAACAGCCAGAAATATCCAACTAGCAGGTGGCTGTTAGGAACACTGGAGACTTCATTGGTCTTGCAAGTACAGCTAGAACAATGATAGTTACCTAAAGAAGAGTGCTCAGACATCTGCTTGTAGAATTTTCTTCTTTCTTTCTTTTAGTTCTAGTGTTCTCAGGACTGGGACATACATAAGAATTTAGAGATTTATATATGCAAAACTATACAGGATGCTTTGAGAAGTTTCTCAGTAGCGGTGATAGTCCTTCAAGGTTTCACCTTATACTTTAGAGCAAAATGCCAGTTCCCTAATGGGTGTTGGTCCTTGTCAGTAGAGCATTTCTGTAGTTTGGTTTTGCAAACTCTTGAAGGTCTCCAAAACCCTGATTAGTGATCACTGACTATGAAACAAGAGTATCCCTGAAAAGCGTCATAGTCATTTCATTTTAAACTGCTTTAGAGAGTGTGTGTACATGTGCGCGTGTGTCATGTAGCAGACACAAAGAGAATGAGAGGAGACTGGAACACATTGTCTGCTGTACTGAGCTTTCTCTCCATTTGTGTGGAGTATGAGGACACAGCATTGCTGCTTCTGGCCTGCTTTTGTGTGACTCTGAGGAAGATGGAGCATCCTTTCTCTGCAGTCACTGCCTTCCCCCAGTGCATGGCTCTGCAATTGTTCTGGGGACGTGCAGGCCTCTTTGATGACTTCCGCAGGAGTTCAGCAGAGCTTCCTGTAGTTTATTCCCATCTCACTTTACACATTTTTGACTGTCTTCTGCACACTTGAGAATTTCTGTACAGTCTTTCTTCCTGTTTTAAGATAAGGATTGAGATCTGCATTTGGCTGGTCCCTGTCCCTCCTTCCTGGAACCTGCAAGGTACATGTTTCTCTCTTTCACTTTCTCTTCTGCAAGGTCCACAGAGGACCATAGCTTAGTCCTCAAAAACTGATGGTGTGCCTGGCACCGCCACCAACACTTGGACTCTTCTATTTCTTAGTATAAGAAGCAAATCCATTATTCTAGACTGTAAAGATACCATATGAAGCTCCATAAAGGAAAAGATTGATGAAATGCTACCTATAAGGCTTGAAATAGTTAACCAGTGGCTTAAAATTGGAGAATTTCTGCCCTTAATTGTAGAAAGTCATTCAATATAGGAGTCGTGTAACTGGGGTAGGGAATCTTGGGAAACTGGCACATCAATCAATCCCCCTGTATTCTGAAGGAAAATAAATGACCTCAGATCAACGTGATACATCCATCCAATTGGACACATCCTCTAGATTCTACCACAAATGACCTAAACATAGTCTGTGGATTATAAACCTGGATTGATACACGCTCCCTGGAATTTCATGAAAATCTGGTTTGATTGCTTTTCAAGCCAATGGAACACAAAGCTCCAGAGATACAAGTAACTATTTGCAACAGTGGCTGCTTTCTACCTCGGAATGCTGGCACTTAAAGCCAGGGGCCGTAAATTGGCAGGTGGTGGAAGTGACAAGGGCAAAGGTGCTCTGGGCTTCATCTGGTCTTCAGACATGTATATATACATAAATGGGGCATCACTTCCTCCCCCTCCAGCTTTCCTCCTGCCACTTAAATTAAAGAGCTTAGGTACCCTGCCTATGGCAAAACAGATTATAGAAAGGAAGCAGGCAGCTGCCTTCCTGTTGAATTTCTCTTAGGGCCATTGGCTGATTTCCCCTGGGAGAAGATTAGTTACCCCAGGCGGCTGGGGTTGTGCAGAACTGTAGGGTGTTTACTCGTGCTGGCTCCTATTAACTGTGAAATTTGAATAAGTCACATGATATTATGATATTCCCTCCCCTACCCATAAAAGAGGAGTGATAGCAACACTTCTCCATTTGTGTAGAAAGCAAAAAAAAAAAAAATTTAAGAAGAATTAGGAAGCACTCTGCAAGCCCAAGTGCTTTGTAAATATTTAATACTTAGTTACTGAGGTAAATGTCAGGAGGGTGTGGAACCCAACATTAGTCTTTTTGTTATGACAACTTTTTAGATGTGTTCCGTTCCCCAGTCCAAACACTGGGGGTCCAGAACTTGTCTGAGGTGACTCTTATTTTTCTTTTTTCACTATGCCCAAATATTTCCTGTCCAACAACAAAGTCCACTCTACCTCCCCGACAATCGTAGTTTTAGTTCTTAGAGTCCCCAGTATGCCACTAAGTAATCTACCAGGTACCTCTAAAATTTAGAGTCTAAATGCTTATGAAGGAAAACTTAAGCTTCTTGGGGAAAAACTTTTTTAGATTAAAGGACATCTTTGTGCCTAAGCTGGTCCGTATGATTTTGCTCCGGGATACCTCGCCTCTGTCTCCCCACTGCACGCCCCAGGTTTCAGGAAGCCGCTCTTCTTATTAAGGAGAATCATTTTCAACAAGTGGGCTTATGTAGTTCCCTTTCAGCTTCACAACCCTATGGGTGCTTGTAATGAATTGAATTCTGCCTCTGCTACTAGGAGTAAGACTTGCTGATGGACAGGAATGGGACAGATGAACCAAGTGTAGAAATAGGCAAAAGGGAGATTATTCCAAAAATACTTTGATACAATGTATGGAGTTCTCCATGTATCTCTATGTACCTGCATCTATATAGGGAGATATAGATATATAAAGATATAGAAATAAATATAGATGTATTAATATATCTGTACAATAAGCTTTTCCTCTACCATACCTAGAACCAGTCATGTTTCTTTCTTTCTTTCTTTTAGTTTAAGGTAGGGGGGAGGGTATGCCAGCCATGAGAACCCTGTAACAGGTAGGGACTGGGTGATACAGGGAGAACCTGGCAGCTGGCTCCACTTTGATATGTTAAGTAGGCACCTCAGCCACTTGTCCCAGGTTTGAAACCTAACAGCAACATTGCCCACTAGACAAGTCACACTTCCAAAGACAGTCTAAATAAAATGGATGTAGTCTCTACTGCAGAAGATGCAAAACACTGAAGACAAACAGGATAAGAGTTCAATTGTCTTTGTTATTTAGATAAAGAAAGCAAGTTATTCTCTGTTAGCTAAAGAAAGTGAATCTCTGAGGCTAAGTAGCTGTCTTCCCCACTTGATCTAGCCCTTTTATCTTAAGGTAACACAAATATTCCTCTCTGACTACACTCACCCTTCCTCTGCTCTCTGAAACTGTCACCAGACATCAAACAGAAGCTTTAGAACACTGTGAGATGATGGTACTCATGGAAGTCCCATGCAGTTTGCAAAGCTCAAGATGAATACATGCCAGTCTCAGAGAGCTGTGCACACGTCACTTTTATTAAATAAAAAAAGTACAGTATTTATATTTATTTTCTCCCAACACATGGCATCTCAAGAATTCCAGAGTGTAGTCTCTGCTTTGTTCCAACAAGAATAGACATTTAGGGGGGAAAAAAACTAAATCTGAGAAGCAAATCTTGGTTTATAAGAATTGTTCTTCTGTTAGGCAGCTGAGGTGGGTGTGACAAAGGGAGAGCCGTGAACAATGGGACCAGAGCAGTCTTTCCACAATGGCGGATCTCTACTGTGAGACCATGAACAGACAACTGTTTACTGAAAAGCTCCTGCAGTGCCAAGAGAGAGAACAGACCTTAAAACTTTGATGCTGTTAGCATTTCAAACTCTGGACAGATGACTGAGGTGCCCATTAACATATCAAGGTAGACCTAGCTACCAGGTTTTCTATGCATCCTTCAGTCCCTACCTGTTACAGGGTCTTCATGGTTGGCATACTACACCCCTACCCTGAACTCTTGAGCCCAGGAGCTGTACTGCTTTTCCCTATATAATCCAACCACTTTGGTTGCTCTTTTTGAACCTTTGGGCCTCTTGGCTGCTGCGCCTGATTCCCCTTCCCTCCCCTCTCCCTTCACCTCTCCACATGGTCTAGCTCAGTCTGGTTATGTCCACTCTGGACTCCCCCAGATATTTCTGTCTCTGTCTGAGCTCTCCCACATCCCTATAATAAACTTTCTCCTCCAGCATATCTAGGACCAGTTATGTTTCCTTTCTTTTTTTTTTTTCAATCAATTTATACTTTCATGAGTCATGAGAATTTAGTATGGTAGTGTATTTGCATTGCTTTAACAAACACTCCCGTCAGCTAGCTGGCTTTTATGCAAGAAGTATCTCTCTCAGTTTTGGTGACTGAGAAGTCCTTGAGGATGATGTGCCTGCCAGGTCCTTTCTGGTGCACTGATGGTGACTTTTTCTGTGTCTTCACATAACAAAGGGGGCAAAGGGCCTTGGATCTGCTATGGAGGTTCACTTTAGTCATGAGGGCTCCAACCACATAGTCTAATAGCTTCCCCAAAGTTCTCCCCTCCTAATGTCTAATGCCATCACCTTTAATGTTAGGATCTCAACGTGTGAATTGAGAGGGGAACACGGCATTCAGACCCTGGCAGTTAGCTCACCCAGCTGTTTCATTCACTAACCTGTGTATAGAATGTAACACTGTAACTCCCTGGCCTCTACACGACTGGTTTAGCCACATGCATGATGCTTTCTTTGGAGTCTTGATATGGATAAAGAACAGGAAAAGGCATGATGGTCAATGGGAAAGGGGTTGAGAAAAATTCTGAATAGGGAAGGAAATGAGAACTGCCTTGCAGGAAAAGAGGAGAGTAGGTTGAAACTAGGCTTCATAGGTCTGACCATCACATACTGGTTCTAACTCTTTCCTCAGCCACGGAAATCAGTAGCTGTTCTGTTCCCTTAAGTGACTTATGAACTTCAGTATTTCCCAAATATCTGGGAACTGCTTACAATTAAGTCTGTCTGAGTTTGCTTCAATCTAGATTCTTCTGTCAAAAACTGAGAGTTTTATAGTGTATTATGTCAGGTTTGGACACAATTTTTCTTCCCTCTTTTCATGGAAAATTCCAGGAGAATGAACATACACTACACAAGTCATGGACTTTTTTTAAAATTGAAGACAGATGTATAAACGACTACCAGTTATTAGATGTTTCGTAGCTGACATTTTTTTTCAGATATTATGCCGTTTATTTAGAACACTAAATAGCTATCCACGCAGCCTTATGGGATTGGACAAGGGAACTAATACCTACTTCCACCATAAGACTGAGAGGATGAAATAAGGTATCATTTGTGAAGGACTTTGCATACCATCTAGCTCTCAGAGCACTCACTTCTAAGGCCCATACTTTCTATCTGAAAAAACAAACTCAGAGACCAGTTGTTATGTGATATGTGCATGGTCCCAGGACAGGTCAGTGGTACAGCCAGCACAGGGTTATGCTAAGTAACATGTTGACAAACAGTCAAGCCACTTATTTAAGTTTAACATCACAAGCTACTGAGGAGATTTTAAGGTTTTAAATGTCAATGCATTAAGACACAGGTGAGAGGTAATGATTACCTCACCCAGGTGTAATTAAGATATCATGTAAAAATTACATATGCCTACGATATAGGTATGACTGTGTAATCAATGTGGCTTATGGGAATCAAGTGCTTTTAATTTTGCTCTAGCTTCTAAGTCTTCCTTGTCTCCATCTTGCCACACCATCTTTAGCATATTAATAAGTAGATAGCAAGCCTTGGAGTATCCAGGGTGAGAAAAAAAGGGGCTTCCATAATAAAAATCTGCACGAGTAAGAGTAACTCATTGAAACTGTTCATATGTCCTATGCTTCCTGTCACCCCAACATAATATCATGGAAATGTTTTTATTACCAGGGGAAGTTATCTTCCTATGAAAAACCAGGTGTTATGGTTATGAAAGGTCTTTGGAATAGTTATCAACTTTTGTCTTGGGCCTTTACTGTTATCTCGAACCCACTCTGGTTCGCTCATCAAGGGGCTCCTTTCAAAAGAGCATCATCAACAGCAACAATATTTGGGACTATACTGAGAAGTACCTTGGAACTGCCTATGTGACCTCTCCTTGACTCCTGCCACTCCTTCCTCCTTCCTGGAAGAATCTCAGGATGACTCACCGAGTTCCCCTGTGCAGAGCTTGCCTTACTGAGGCTGCCATAAAAACATTCCACAGAGTGGCTTAGTCAGCAAGAATTGCTGGTGGTGATATAGACTGGAAACCCAAGATCAAGATCAAAATGTTGTCAAGTTTGGGTTCTCCTGAGGCTACTCCCCACGCCTTGCAGATGACCACCTTCTCTCTCTGTCTTCATAGTCTTCCTGGGAGTGTGTACTTACTCCAGGATCACCTGTGTGTGTACACAAGGAAGACCTAATGTCATTTGGTGATGAGAGCACTAACCACGCTTATGGTGTAGTGTCTTTTTTTTTTTTTTTTAAACATTCATTTATTTTTTATGTATACAGTATTTGCTCTACATATATGCCCGGGAAGATCTCAATGTAGATGGCTGTGAGCCACCATGTGGTTGCTGGGAATTGAACTCAGGACCTTGGGAAGAACAGCCAGTGCTCTTAACCTCTGAGCCACCTCTCCAGCCCTGGTGTAGTGTCTTAATGAGGGTTTCTACTGCTGTGAAGAGACACCATGACAAAGGTGACTCTTACAAAGAAAAACATTTAATTGGGGCTGGCTTAAGTTTCAGAGGTTTAGTCCATTATCATCACAGTGAGATGACAGCATGCAGGCAGACATGGTGCTGGAGGAGTGGCTGAGAGTTGTGCATCCAGATCTGCAGGCTGCAGAAGGATACTGTGTGCCACATTGGGCAAAGCTTAGGCATATGAGACCTCAAGGTCCACCCCCACAGTGATGCACTTCCCTCAACAAAGCCACACCAACTCCAACAAGACCACATCTCCTGACATTGCCACTCCCTAAGGCCAAGCATTTAAACACATGAATCTGTGAAGGCCATTCCTATCCAAACCACCACTACTAGAGTCTAGCCTAATAGACTCATCTTAATGTAGTCACCTTCTTAAAGATCTTTCCTTCAAAAAGTCATGTTCTGAGGTACCAGGGGTAGAAATTTAAACATGCAAATCTCTAAAAAAGGACCCAATTGTACCCCTAACCTGCTGTCAATCATTTTTCATCTCCAGGATTTGGTGCCCTGGTTTACCTACTTCTTTGATGTGTGGCTTCCATTCTTCTGGCTTCCCTTCTGGTTCTAGGGATAATCTCTAGAGTTTCCCTGATTTGAAATTCAAGCCCCAATTTCCTGGTTAACCCTGTGACACCTTTTCAGCACTAAAGATACTTCACCACATTGTCATCTAGCAAGCTGCTGACTGAAACTACAGCACTCCTCCACCAGAGTAAGGATTCTTTCCTCAAGACACAAATTAGACAGATTCTGTTCTCTTTCCCAACTTAATGCCCTTATTTTGGTCCCTTCACCTCACTGAATTTATTTTGCGTACTCTCCTTCAAACATCATAAATTCTTTCATGGGCTGGACTGGGAAACAGCTGGGACATATTCACCTCCAAAACTTCCCTCTCGCCATGTAGATCATTATCCTTCAATCACCTGCAAGATACAAGAGCTCTCCATGCTAGACTTTTTGTTGTTATTGATGTTTGCTTGTTTATTTTTACACCACAGGATTTCCCAAATAAAAAAGTCAAAACTCTATTCCTCACTGTAGTACTGATCATACGGTCTGAATTATCCAATCAGGATCTATTGTCGAAAGTTCTACTCTAGCTCAAGGATTAACCTGTTCTGAAACCTAGAATTGCCATTTGCTTCTTTGATGATCAGTGTCTTAGCTTCTTCATCTATGAGGGTATAATCATGATAGTAACTAATTACTGTCATAGGCATTAAATAAAGTTATATAATGCTTGACCCACAACAAGTACCATGTACCTGTCAGTGTTCCTGAGAAAATAAAGATGGACTTGAACATAGGTTGTCAATTTCCTTCTTCTTTCTTCTCCTCTGTTATTTGCATTCAACAAAATATTTATGGAGTATCTGTTATGTTCTAAGTGATATGCTAAGTTCTTTAGAGCCATTGATCTTATTTAGTTTTTCCCAATAAATTTCAAGGTTGTTATTATTATCCTAGGAACTTTATTATCATGGTGCTGTAGCTTTAACTAAGAAAGATATGGGACCTTCCTGCCAGAGCTTACAGTAGAGTGAGGAATTCAGATGTTAAAACTGGTAATTACATTAAAGTAATTACACCAGCCTACCCCTCGTTGGGGCAGTGCCTGTTGTTCTATAATGACTACCAAATCCTGTAGTTTAAGCAAAGTCTGCCATTGCTAAGACATTATGTCACCAGCTTCTTATGGCCCCAAGTAGGTCTTATCAATAAGAACCCTAAAAGAGAGACGGGAGAAAATGGACACTATATCATTATTTCCATTGTTAGGTGAAAGCTAACAATTGGTGACCACTGTCCACGTTTCATTCCTCCTTCGGAAGGGACAGAAATGCTTAGAAATAGCAGGCAGCAATCTTAGGAAGGCAGTGGAAGAAAGAGAAACGTGATTAGGCTGGCTTAGTGGGAGCGTAGGAAAGACCTGTTGCTAGAGACCATGACTTCTGAGTGTACGCCCTGCAGCTCTATGGCTCGGGCTGAACAGAAGACTGAGGTTTTATGGAGGAAAATGACACCAACACCTGTGTATGTGGCGTCTTCTACCAGCCATGCATCTGCTCGAGGCGGCCCTCGGCCAGTTTCCTAACACTAATTAAACAGTCTTCTTCGTTCAAAGTGATCCCTGGGGTGTGCTGACTCACTGTAGCAAAAGGAAAACAGCAGAGCACATGAAGATCCTGAAATCAGTTTTCGCATCACTGATTTATTCCTCTAGCCATTGTGTGTATTTCTAATATTTTGGATACGTGTAATGTGTAGTTTTATATCCAGTCAGGGCCTCTTAGGTAAAATTAGTCCTCTCTGTCATCCCTGTGCTTTTAGTCCATGGAATAACATTTTGGATGCTGTCTAACATCTACAGTTCAGAACAGCAGGCTCTAATCACAACGCACGCTGCACCGGATGTGTTGTGACACAGTTAGAACTTCCGGAAGGTGCAGGAAGACAATGGATTCATGTCTGTCAAGATGGATACAGTACCCCATGGGGTAGCTGGGAAGTGTCCCTGAGAAATACTTCGTGTGCTTCCTACTCCTAGAGTCCTCTTTTGTTCAAAGTAAAACTGATCAACAGGGAAATGAAGTCAGTGATGAAGTCAACGGTATAATGACCTGAAGGAAGGAAAAGGAAAATTATTTATATCAAGACTGTTGCATCCACACCCTCAAAATGAGATTCTGCCTTTTCTCCCCCCTCAGATACAAGGAATAGGCAGAAAAGTCCCTTCAAGGGTGAGCTCTGCTAAAAAGAACTAACTTCACTTTGCAGGCCATTACTGCTTTCCTTTTTTCTTTTCTTTAGTTATTATTCTTTTAAATATCAAGACTGTAATAGTTGCTGCCTTCCTCTCCATGGCTCAAGGTCACAGAAATGAGGAGAGTTAACATATAAGCCACAGGACACTTATAACCAGTGGAGAATTGAGAAAAGGAGCTGATTTTCCCCAAGTCATGTCATCACTGTGCAGAAAGGAACACAGCCTCGGTGGCCTATGAAATGTCACCAATAACACTTCTCAACGATCCCGAGCTCTCCAACTTTTAATTTTCATGCCCTTGTGGAGAGATAAGCATCTTGAATGGGGCCAAAATGCTTCTAAGGCTGTCAGAGAAAGCTCTTGTCTTGAAACGCTGTTCTCTGCCTATATAGTCCCCCATTCCTATGAAGTAAAATTCCCTATTCCCTATCACAGAAATTATACAGCATTAGAGAATGCTGAGTGTTCTCAGATAAAGTTCATTTTAGAGCAAGTTAAAAATTCAACAAGTCATAATCATAATGCAGAATTAAGCCCATGGTAGCCAGTAGCAGCTGGGGTTGCTGGATGCCAGAGGAAAGAGAGCCATGCCCTGAGGATCTGCAAGTCTGGATTCTTCTTCTGGGCCTGATACATCCTGGTTGAGTGGTCCAGGACCAGACTGCTCTCAATGGGCCCTAGTTTCCTAACCTTGTTTCCTGCCTGTGTCTCTCATCCACATGACCGCCTGGGTCAGTGATTCTCTGCCTGTGGTTAGTGAACACCCCCTCTTTGGAACTGGATGGCCCTTTCAGAGGGGTCATATATCATATATATTGCATAACCTATATTTACACTATGATTCATAACTATCAAAATTACAGTTATGAAGTAGCAAAGAAAATAATGTCGGGGGGGGCGGGGGTGTCACCACAACATGAGGACCTTATTAAAGGGTCGCAGCATCACAATGCTTGAGAACCATTGGCCCCAGGTCCATGTGTACACCAACTTTCTGAGTGTTAGGATGAAAAGGGACCTAATGTTTCCTATTAAAAATGTAAGCAACCAGACTTGAACATCCTAGAACTTTTCTCTTCAAAACCTGGCCCATCATCCTTCCATAATCTGCCTCAGAGCTAGGGGATTGTCCTACTCATTCTAATTCTAAGCTTTCCGCCACTGACTGTATTTTGTTGTGTCTTGATTATATGGAAGATATCTGGCTCCTACACACACAGCTGGGTTGGGTTGTTGGTTTTTGTTGTTGTTGTTTAAAGAAGTGAACATTCCCTTTACCTCTTTTCCCCCTTGAGCAATCTAAAACAGGCAGCATATAATTTAGCTTGGATTATGAAACTGAAGTTTATTCAGTTAGCTGAAAATACTCGGTACTTTTTCTCCTGAGCTAGTATTTATTAAACCACCCCAAGGCAGGTACAGCACTAAGTACTCTCTCTGGCTCTCTCTAGCTTTCTCACTACCCATCTATTTCTTCGTATATTAGTTGAACACCTTAAGTCCCCATGAAAGTTGGGTATTCCCTCTTCACAAGATAAAATTGAAGTACAAAGACATTAAGGGGCCCACTTAAGGTTATCTCACTTGTCCTAGTGCTCCAAACATAAGAGGCCAGTAGAGTAGAGAAATGGAAGAGCTAAATTTCCATTTGCAAAATAAACTCATTGGGAAGTCCCTTTTAGGGCATCACTTGAATGGTTAGAATTCATTAGAATACTTCCTGTGATGTAGTAGCTACTCAGTTTGGCTGAGTGGACACCTGAGTTTATGAAAATGGCAGTTACATATGAAACACCCCTCTAGTGCTGTTGATAGACTTGGTAGCGTGTGGTCATGTGTTAAGAGGACTGCCTTTGTAGTCTCTGTATCTTCACTTTGACCTGATCTCACAGTGGTACAGTAGCAGAAGCTATGATATTCAGAGTCTGGTCAAAAATATGTTGGTGGGAAAAATGGATGTAGTAAAGCAAGTTTTATCATAGATGCATCTTCCATGCTTCCATGGCACATTTGTTCTGTGAGCTGATGATAAACTGGGCATGGTCTCTGTCCTGCTCTTTCAGCTTACTCAAAAAGTAGTAAGCTTTCCATTTCGAGCTCTTTGATAAGCGCAGATTTGGTGATACTTAGTATGATTATAACTACATAGAAATGACCTAAGATTAGCCTTAAGTAATTAATGCATGCATAGGATACATAATTCAAAGGCTCCAAGCCTCGGCTCTGGCCTTATTATCTCTTATTCATCCATTCCCCACTTAGAACCAGCCATAATTATCAATTTCTTTCAGGCCCCTTTGAAACAACTATAAGTACTTACATATTGATGCAGTCATTTTCCATACTGAGTAAAATACTTTATGCTATTCTGTACCTTGAATAAAAAACAAAATTTTTAAATAGTCTGCCCAACATGTTGGGATCAATTCATAAATTTGATTTTATTTAAGCTATTAGTCCACAAAGGCAACTGACAAGTGAGATGGGGCAGAAATCTCCCTGGTAGTACCATCGCAATGTGATATTCAGAAAGATTTGCCCCAGGACTTAAAGCTCTTCTCCATCATAGCAACTCTGTGGTCAGGTGATATGACCACACAGAGTATGCTGGCTACTCAACTGGCCTGGTAATCAGCAAAACAAGAACAGTGAGGAGGCACTCCTCAGCTCGGCGTTGAGTACTTGGCGAGTTTGACTCAGGTATGGTCAAAACATCTGCTCTCTCTTGAATCTGGACTGTAGTCATTAGGGTTGCCTCCAACCGCCCCCCCCTAGTCTTGCTGCAGTACTTGGCATATTGTAGGGGGAAAGTACCTGAGGAGCACTCTCCTGTGTTTACTGCATACTGTTGCCACCCAGCACCCTCCATACTTACGGTCATAGCTTAGCATTCCCATCAGCTCTGCATGTAGGTACCATGATGGTCATTATTTTAAGGCTTTTAGAAACTGGACAATAAAATAAATTGCTCACAGTCATCTTTCAGGAAAAGGGCGGGCCATAATTTTGTGTAGCATCCACTTGCTTATTCCTCATACCCCTCGCCTGCCTCTTGTGGGTATCAGAGGTTTTAACTCCCTATCAGCATAGCCCTTGGACTCCATAGAACAGAAGTGAATTCATGAACGTCAGCAGTTCTGGCCCTTGTCCCCACAGATTTTTTGGCAAATTTTAAGTTTACTGTGACTAAAATAATAAGAGGAAGCTGACGTTAACCCACAGGCCACATACTATTCGTCAGTGTGCTGATCAGCAGGTGAGAATTTGACCAGGTGGGATTTCTGTGCTCTCCCACTCCACTCTCCCAATTCACTCTCCCAGAGAACCTTGATGCCTCTTGATCTACGGATCACAGAAGGCTCTATACAACTTCTGCAGTATAATGACTAATAAAAAGAGAAAAGTGTTGCCTGAGATTTCTGGCAAAAGTTATTTAAGCTGAAGAGGGCCACTACAGATTGACTATTAGACCATCAGCGTAGGTAACGCCTGGTTGTGGGCCTGTCAGCCTTCCAGTTTTGGATTCTTATGACTTTCTAATTGCCAATCTTATTCCATATTGCCAGAATGTGCCTCTTCAAACCCCAACTGGAAGTTCAATGCCGATTACAATCAGCTACATGCGCTCGTACACTGTGGATCTTTAATAGCTTTCATCTTGGAGCACGACAGAGCAACTCCCCAGATAATGGCTCTAATTCCTTTGAAAACTCACGCTTTCACTTATGTGCAACAGAAAAACAAACTCTGATACACTTGCTTTCCTTCTGCCGATTTTCCGTTTGACAATTATTTGAAGAGGGTCTGTTTCAAAGTACTTAACTTTATCCTTACATGTTCTTGAAATCCATTCACAAATTCATTTGGCTACTTGAATAATTGTGGGAATTAGATGTTTTAAAGTGATATATAATTGAAAGACAAGTGTAACTCATGAAGCATATTTTTATCATATTGTACCAGTAATAGATAGGTAGTTCTTGCTATTTTTGTAATAGCAACTAGGTTGCTATTTCTACTCCCTGGTCAACAACGCCTCTTAGAGTGTCTAGGAAACTAGAGCTGATAACCTGACCCCTGAACTAGCCTCATGTTGGTAAGTGGTAGTTCATGACGTCTTAGGAATGTCCAGAGTTGACTTTTTGAGGCTTTGTGAAACACACAGTCCTTATTCAATGGTACGCATGATAATGTTTGCTTCTACAGCATCAGCGAACAGAGAAAACACTTCCTGTTAAACGCATGGGGCAAGCAGCAGACCTTACTGAAGTGGGAAGGAAGGGAGAGAGGTAGAGAGTACAACAGAGAAATATAGAAAGCACCAAACTCTCACGCTTCCTTCTCACTCATCATCTCAGGCGGAACAGAGGAATTCATTACAAGCAAACATCCAGAATTTTTTAATTTTGTTTTTTTCTTTTTTACATATAAAAATCACTTAATTTTAATGAAATCAATCACAAATAAAAACACCACAAGGTTAAATTAATATAGACACTCAAACACCCGCCTGGTTTCAAATTCTATATATCTCAATAAACTTCTCTACAGTTAGTATACCATTGTGAAGGTGTGGAGCTTCACTTAGGGCTTAACACTAACTATCAATTACACTTCTTATCCAGTTGTCTACCAGAAAAAAAAAACATGATAAAATTAATTTACAAAAACAATTGTATCCACTTTCATGAGTCATGTGTCTTTTACCTGACTTCCATCCTTCCTAATCACCTTCTATTACCCTGCCTAGTTTTCCCTTCTAAATATTGTGTACATACACACACACACACACACACACACACACACATATATGCCAGGAGTGATATACCCAGGCAGCTCCATAACCTACCATAGAGATATTTGCACCCCATGTTTAATGCTACCTTATTACTATAGCAAGGAAATTGAGCCATCCTCTTTGTTCACCAGAAGATAAATATATAATGAAAATCTAGCATATGTAAAAAGTGAAATATTATTAAACTTCAAAGAAAAAAACCACAAAATACACATGAAAATAAATGGACTTTGAATGCATAATATCATGTAGGGTCACCCAATCTCAGAAAGAAAAAAGACCACCATGTTCTTCCTTATATACAGATTCTTACCCTATAATGTAAACTGTAATAGTTTTTTTATTCTGTTAGGACCAATGATCTAATTTATTATCGATGTTGGTAGATACTGGCTTAGTAATGTTGAAGACTGACTTAAGATAACATCTAAGAGAGACCCTGCCATCTGAGATGATGAAGAAGCTGCTTTAGGACAAGGAAGCAGTGCTTCGAGATACCTTTCAGCCCTACAATGCTCTAAAGTATTGAAGATTCTGTAGAAAGTTCCCACCGGCAAGAGTTCTATTACCCTGCTGTGGTTATTGCTGTTATAAATTGATTTCCTTTGATTCCCCCCCTACAACCACACCCCCCCACCAGGACTTCTCAAAAAGCCAACTTCATCCGAGAAGAGGATGAAAGTGCAGGTGGTTTATACAGGATGAGAGCTTAAGAAGCTGAAGAAGGGCGGAGAAATTGACAGGGGGTTTCCTGGTAAGTGTATGAAGAATGCTGTAGTGAGCTGATTAACACTTTCGATAACTGGGACTGGGGAATAGAACTGTTCAGCATACAACTAGAGTAACTGCTCCCTCCTCCAGGTTTGAAGGCTGAGGTCCAGCTAATAGTACCTCATTTTACCCCAGCTTCCTCTCCTCTTTCCCAGCCTCCCATGGGCTCCCATGACTGGCTGAATCAATGGAGCTGAGACAATAGGTGACAACAATAGGTGAGCTCTTGAGACCTGAAGGAATTGCCTACCCCAAATGCAGCTGAAGTCAGAAGGTATCCAAGCATTAGCAGGGTTACTCATGCAACCCAGTAGTTGATGCCACACATAGTCTAACTCCCTTTACACCTTGCCCTTCCTTTCCTCCTAATCATAGCATTGTTGTCCCCTCTATGCCCTATGCTTCTAACTCCCAGGCCTCATCATCTGTCCACCACTGTCTCTATTTTTCACCCTTACCCTCACCACTGTCTCCTAGATACTTTCCTAACATAGATATGCCATTCGGTCACTCTCCACCTTCAGTTAATATCATCTTTATCTGGTATCTTTTTATCCTTATCTGCTTTTCACACCATCAAAAACAACAGGTCATCATTTCCAAAGCTCCTAGAGAGTTAGAAGCAGGTTAGCTGGCTTGCAGCTATCTCTTTAAAATCTGGCACCTCCCTTCCTCCAAATCACTCAAGCCACTTCCCCACTCTGTGTTCCCTAGAAGGGAATCTCATCTAAAAATATCTGAGCTAAAAAGCTCAGCTCTGTGCAATGCAGAGAGAGAGAGAGAGAGAGAGAGAGAGAGAGAGAGAGAGATGCTCTGAGAACTGAAAAAAAAAAAAAAAACAAAAACATGTACTCTTGCCTAGCGGGTGATGCAAGAAGATAGGACTGTGTCTGTCTCCAGTTGAGGCATGGAATAGAGTTCATTAATGCATGCAGGTCTGAGCCCATGCTGTTACCTCTCATAGTCTGAACCTTGTCAGGGCATGCAAGAGCTCTCTGACTGACTGTCTAACCCAAATGTTATTCAAGGCCACTTGAAGAATTCCCAAGCTGAGCCTAGAGTGGTGAAGGCTACAGGGCTCCAAAGCGGTTTGTGCTCTGTTCCTTGTTGTGGGTGGGTTTATCTTCTAGTTTTAGGAGCCCAAATTTTGGTGGAGCCTGAAGTGAATGAATGTAAGTTACAGTTTCAGATCCTCAACCAAGATCTATATTGAGTAAGCATTTCTCTTATGAGTTTCCATCCTCTTCTCTTGCAGGGATAGCTACATTATGATATGCATTTACCTCTTTACATACCTGCCACCTTCTCAGCTAGATGACAGCAAGCCATAGCAGGAACTATTTCCTAGCAGTGATAGGTGTCACCTAAAAGATATTGAATATGTTCTACACATGGCAGTAGAATTCTATTATTCATGTCCATTACTATAACAATGTACATGACTTATTCAACTTAGAAATGGAAAAGTTTGGCTCACAGTTTTGAAAGCTCTAGTTCATAGTCAGTTGATTCCACTGTTCTGAGCCTTTGATAATATCAAGCAGAACAGCATGATGAGAACAAGTGGAGAGGAACACTACTTACTGCCAGGCCAGGCCTCAGAAAGTTTGGGTACCACAATTTCCTTCAGAAGTACCTCCAGAAATAACCTAGCCACCTTCCACTAGTCTCTATCTCTCAAACATTCTGCCACCTGTTAATATCACTATCCTAGGGGCTCAACTTTTAGCACATGAGCCTTTAAGAGACATTTATGATTTGAACAGCATCAGGTTGTAATCAAATTTTATTTCTACATGTGTGAACATTTCACTGAATAGATTTTGTAGTCTTTATTTTGTTGAAGGGAAAATTTGAAGCTGAGAAGTCAAATATGCTCAGTGAAGTGCAGCTCTGGGACAGAATTGACACTAGAGTCCAGTTCCCTTTATCAGAGCTAGCACACAGAACCAGCAAGATGTGTGCCACCTCATTGCTTATTTATGTATGTCTCTTGCAATTAATTGACAGTGAGCAGAGAAATAGAGAGCCCTTAGAAAACCCCTGACTCATTACATGCATTCATGTACTTTCTGTATTTGGAAGTTGTTGTGGTTTGAGTAAGAATGGTCATCATAGAATCACACTCACATATTTGAATCCTTAGTTCCAACTGGTGGAACTGTTTAGGAAGGACTAGGAGGTATGGCCTTGCTGGGGGTGGTCTGTCACTGGAAATGGGTTTCCAGCTCTCTCTCTCTCTCTCTCTCTCTCTCTCTCTCTCTCTCTCTCTCTCATGCTTGTGGATAAGATATAAGATGTAAGCTCTCAGATACTGTTCCAGTACAATGCCTACCTGCCTACTGCCATGCTTCCTACCATGATGGCCATGAACCCTAACCCCCTAGAACTAGAAGTCCCAAATTAAAATCTTTATTTTTTTAAGTTGCCTTGGTCATGGTGTTCTATCACAGAAATAGAAAAAATAAGACAGAAGTGTTTCCAATCATTGAGGAACACTGTGACTAATCTCATTCACCCACTACTCAGTTACCATGCTCTATGGATGGTACCATCTTGGATCTCCTCTGAACACAGTTTTTAAAGTGGTTTCTGGGTACTAGAGAAATGGCTCACACCGTAAAATTCTTGCCATGCAAATATGAATGGCAAGTTTGGATCCTCAGCCCAGTGCTTTTCTGTAATTCCAAAACTGGGGAGGAGGAAACAGAAGCATCCCAAGAGCTTGCTTGTCAGTGAGTCTAGCTGAGTCAGAGAGCTCCAGGCTCATTGAGAACCTTTCTCAAAAAAGAAAAAAAAAAAAGTAGGAAAAAGAAAGAGGTCAGAGTAAGAGGGGGAAGAAGAGTTGTTGAGTGATTGACAATAATCTCCTTATGGAGAAGAGTTTCAATGGGGATTAGATAGAGGAACGGGTGAAATGACCAAAATTCATGTGTATAAAATTGTCAAAGAACAATGATAATAGATCAAACTAGGGGAAAGCAACTGAGGAAGACAACTGATAACTGACCTCTGGTCTCCACACAAAACACACAAAAAATATTTTTGTGCTAGGTGGATACAGATGATTTCTTGCCTTTATTCCATAAACAGCACAGTAACAAGTACTTATGCGAGGTATTATGAATAATATAAAAATGAATTGAAATACCCTATGGAGGACACGCACAAGTTACACACAAACATAGTGGTCTTGGAGTCAACTCCTCAAAGATACCAAAGACAGCTGTGTGTGATATATCTAAAATAGCACGCTGTGTGCAGCTCATTTTGTTCACTTAGCAACAATATAACACCATGGATCTTCTTTCATATTAAAATATTTTTATGAGTCATTGGAACAGGTATCATAAAATCATCATCTTGGAAAAAGGTTTGAAGTCACTACCCACTTTTATGTAAACAAGTATTCTTAAAGTTTATTTAAGCATGGCATACTTTAAGAGAAATCTATCTTAGGCACAAGTAAATGCCATATACAAAAATTGCCCTAAAGTTTTATTTAGATTAATTTCATTCTTGAGTTTGAGTATTGCTGTGTCACACACATTGAAAAGAATGTAAGGTTGTTTCAGCCCAACAAGAATTTTTAATTGCAAGTTAGGGATGAAGATTGAAGTTTTAAATGAGCCTCCACATCTTGTTTGCACTGTCTAGAAGTGGAAAAATCATGGCTCATGCTTGTAAGTATTCAAAAGTGGTCCTTATCATTTAACTGACACCACTGCAATTAACTAAATACAGATTGTAAGAGAACCTTAATTTCTAGGTCTCTATAAAAATGAATTAAACTTGAATCAATATTCTAGACCTTGTTTCTCCAGTGTGTCAAAGTCTAATGAAAGAACTATTTTTATGTATTTTATTGGTTTTCTAAAAAAATATTCAAAAGTAAATTTTAATTAAGTTACAATCTTTTAAATAATAATTTTTTCTTTTATAAATTCCACAAACGCTTATCCTGTATTTTCAACATATTTATCCCCTGTTGTTTCACTCTTCTCCTCCCTACACCCATAGCACATCTCCCTCCCAACTTCATGTCTTTTTTTTCCCCATAATGCACTGAGTCCAATTAGTGCCACCCATAAGAACATGGGTAGGCGGTCATAAATTAGTAAAATTGTAACCAAATATTTGCATGATGTTTGTATAATTCTTTAAAGCACATTTAGAGGAATGTAGAGTTCCATGGCTTTCTGGTGTTTTCTAGAATTTATTAGGAAGCCAGCAACCTGGAGTGTCTAAAATGCCAAACACATTCCTAAGAACTTTGAAGACTGCCTCTGGAATACACCTAAGTATTTAAATCCCCTAATTATGGTTGGAAAATTCTTCCTCACGCTGTACTGGAGCTTCTTAATCTGCTACTTAAGCTGAGCATGGTCTGTAGAAGGCTCTTGTAAAGTACTGGATGACTGATGGATTGAGACTCCTGTGGAAGAGAAGGCAACTGGTCATCTTCATTCTCACCAAATAAATATGCTGTATTCTCCCATCCTCATCTCACTTGTCACTGTGATAACCATGATTAGTCAGCAGCATCTTCTGAGTAGCCAAATGTCCTCTCAAAGCAGAATTGACTTTCACAAATCTCCTCTACATAGTAGGCATTTGGTACAAGGTATTTTCAGAATTGGAGTTTATAATTAACACTGCTCAATGTCCTTCATAGTACTTAGGTGGGTTTCTAATATTTGTTATAACTCGGGTTGGAATACAGTTTGTTGTGATGGGTCAGCTGAAAAAAACAAAAAAAAAAAAACTCAGCAATTTGACCTGCCCACTTGAGCCCATAATTGGCTGTTCAGTAGTTCTTTGGGGAGTTGGATTCATCTTCAGCAAATAGAAACAGGAGTTGGAATAGGAACTGGTCACAAGGTCAAAAAGTTGGGGGAACTTGATATTGGCTGCTACCCTGAAGTTGCTTAAGTCTGTCATCCATTTGAGGCATGTGTAAGAACCAGGCAGGATTCTGAACCCTCAGAATGGAGCCAAGTGGAAAGCTGTGTTGGGAAGGAAAGCTCAAAGTTTGGGTTATGGGAATAGTCAAAACCACTCAGCACAGGACTACTCTACATTCACATGGGAGTTTGTCTCACAATCACAACCCATGGGGATCTGTCCATGAATGAACAATCATGGAGTGATACAATTTCGAGTGACTCCCTTGTGTTGCCCCATGCCTTTGAATTCTTCCACATTACTTACTGCACTAGTCAGCTCCGAAGGCTTGATGGTAGCCCACACACCTAAGAGAATTTAAGCTGTGCTTTAAATCTAATAGTAAGTATGGCTTTACCATAAAGATAAAAAATATGAAGTTTTTTTTTAATTGGGGGACAAGAGCTTTAGGCTTTTAGAGCCTCAGAAACTGCCTGTACAAATTCAGTTCCTGCATGAGAGAGTGAGAAAGGGATGATGGAGCAAAGTGAGTGAATGAATAAATGAAACTGAGTGAATGAGTAAGCATGGTAACAATACAGTGGACAGCAGAACCCTGGACTGCTCTCCCTTCCGTGTCTGTCTTTACCCATCCTGCCTTTGTGCTCCTGGCACTACATCTCAAGCAAAAACTCCTTGTTTTGAACTCTTCTAATGGAGGAAATCAAAGTGAAACTGCATTCTAAAATGAGACCTCACACACGTACAAACACACACATATACACATTCATACACATACATACACATAACACACACACACACACACACACACACACACACACACACACACAGTCCATTGAATGTCACAGCTCTGATGGCAGGAGTGTTAATAAGATCAGTCATCTCAACCTGGAAAATAACCAAGAGGCAAAGCATAGCCTACCCCACGCAGCCAAGAAGTTGGAAAAGTAGTGAGAACACAACATTTGTGCAGGGTGAAGGCAGGGAGGACTCAGAAGAGTGGACAGAAGCCTAGCCTTGGAAAAGTTTGATACCAAGCTAACAAGCCGCTTCTCTGTTCAATCCTACTGTTAGACAAGCCATTCTGCAAGTGTCCTGTTTAATGCTGTGGTCATGAGGGAGTTGTGGTCTGAAGCAGATCTTCATTTGACCTTCAATTCCTTTTCCTAGTCACAATCTCGAGGGCATTCTGAAACCACAGGAGCAAGATAGAAAAGTACGTCCACCCTCCTTCTCTCCCTTCCTTTTTCAAGGCAGTGGTTCAAAACCTTTCTTATGCTGTGACTCTTTAATACAGTTCCACATTTTGTAGTGACCTCCTCACTATAAAATTATTTTCACTGCTATTTCATAACTGTAATTTTGCAACTGTTATGAATCATACTATAAATATCTTCATATGCAGGATATCTGATATGTCATCCCCAAAGAGGTCATGACCCACAAGTTGAGAACCACTGTTCCATGGGCTTGACATTCTTTTATTTGGATGCTTGTAATATTTAGAGTTTATGTTGAACAACAGAGGCAAGACATTTCTCTTTCTTTCCAGTGGTTTCAGTTTCTCTTAATGACTTGGTTGGTTCTAGAAGCTACAACACAACTCATCAGATTAACTCTCCTAGTCCCCAACACTCTTCCTTTCCACTGACCAAATCTGGATAAATAACAACTGTTTCCTGTCTTCTTCTCACAGAAAGAGTTAATAAACAAAGATGTGAACAGAACCAGACTTCTGGTGTTTTCAGGGCTCAAGACATCAGAACCATTGGAGGTTCACGAAGCCTATTTATGCTGGTGATATCACCACACATACAGTATTACATAAAACACACGTTTGACTGCCTCTTTTGATGGGTCACACCAATAATCCTGAGGTGCCTTAATGTTGCTGCTCTGGAGTTGAATGGAGACACAGAAGGCGAACTAACTACTAACGGGAAAAATTGCTTTCAACTGAAGCCTAAACCCCCACGCTCTTCCAAATTCTGCTACTATCAATACTGTGGCCACTTCTTGCTCACAAATGTGGATATGTGGATATTCAAGTTGACTCAAACTCTTGCCATTGCCCCACCCATGTAAGCATATCTTTTTTTCCATTTCAGAGTCTAGATTTTGGCCTTCTATGCCACAATGACCCTCATGAGGACAAATAAAAAAAAAATGCTTTCATGCCTTCCACCTGGCTTGTAGGACAATTAGGAAGACAAGTCCAGATTCTTGAAGGGGAAGTAAGGCTCCAATTGTGTATATTCACGTGTCCTGGATGGCATCTCATTCCCTGAGAGGGTTGTGGACCATATGGGAACCCCTTAAATGTAGAGGATTTGAAAGTTTGTCTGGCCTACTCTGAGAGGACTGCTCAAGGATAATGGATAGAATACATCTAATGTGTTTCTTTCCATGCTACTGTCTTCTGTCAGAACCATGCTTCCTACAATGCTCTGTTCTTTAAGTCATTTTACACAAAAAGTACCTGCTTTTAATCTCACTTTTGTTTTCGTTAAACATTCAGAACAGGCCTGTAGAAATGATCAGCAGTTAAGAAATAGCAATGTCTGTTCCTCCAGAGAGAACAGATGTGGTCGCTAGCACTCATGTGGGAGGTCCACAACCTTCTGTGACTCTGTTTCCAGGGGATCTGTTGCCTTCTTCTGGCCTCTGTGGGCGCTGCAAGCATGGCACACAGACAGACATACATTCATGCGAAGCATTCGTACACACGAAAAACAAAAACAATTTTTTAAATTAAAACAGAAGAAATCTCCCAAAAGATCTACCTTTAAAGATGTGGGGATTGAGAAAGCAATTTCTGGTACTGTATCTGTGCCAGGAGCTCCATGCCTGAGACTCGATGTTCACCTGGCTCTCTTGTACTCTGCACACTACTCTTGGCTGCTTGCCATCTGTGTCAACAAAAGGCTGGTCTGGCGATGTGAGTCAGCTATGTAGAACTTCGCTACAAGGCCGGAAATTTCCTTATGTTGAAGGGCAGCCTGAGTGCCCTGAAGTCTCAGCATGGTTTGAAAGCTGAGACTTTCTCTCAATAAAACTGAAATCATAGATGCACTGTGATACAGTGAGAACAAAGCAACTGATAATCAGAAGTTTCTGTCAGCTCCCCAGGCTGTTGGTGTTATCCAAGCACTCCTTGGCTCAGGTCACTTCTCTGCAAGGGCTTCAGGTTTTACCTCTCAGCTTATACAGTGGAACTGTCTTAATATAGAGTAGCCCATTTGACTGGGGTTCAATGGGCTGCATCCTAGGCTTGGTGTTAGCAGGTAATATTTCATATCGTCTAGGTCAAATTGAAAGGAACATTAAATCTCATTTCCATTACCAGTGAGGTCCTTAGTGGCCCGAGGATCAGAATCTCAGCATTCGAATCAACCTGCCTCATTTTTTTTTTCCAGGGTAGCCTCCTGCAGGCCTTTGATTATCTTGGATTGGAATTCTGATGCACCAGTCTTAGGGGAAACAGGCATCTCTTCAATGATGCCTGGAGAGTGATGAGCCGGAGAAAGACCTTGCATTCAGGGTCATTCTGGAGAACCTAAGGATTCTTTTCTTGGCTATTGCTCTGGTTTGGATAAGTGTGTCCCAGACTACATGTATTAAAGGCTTGATCCCCAGGATGGCACTATTGAAAATTGGTGGCCCTGTCATATATGGGACCTGCTGGGCTGTCCTGTCGTTGAAAGTGTTCTATTAAAGGAGACTGGGAGTTCATCCTCTTCCTCTATCTTTACTTCTTGACCATGAAAGAAGGCTTTTTTTCTTTCACTACACACCATTAACTATGGATTTGAAAGTGAAAACTGTAAGCAAAAATAAACATTTTCTCTTTCTAAAATAAACCTCTCCAGTACTTAGTGATACCAATGGGAAGTTGAAAAACAGCTGCCATATTAGATCCTTGAAAACTCTGGAAATGTAGTCAGTAGGAAATTACTATTCCATGAAGCTCAGACTCTGGCCTTGCTGCCCTTTGTCCTCATGTAAATTATTTAGCAGTCCCCAGACCACTTAATAATTCGAAAAAACTCTTCCATTTCCCATGAAAAATTGTATCTTCAAATTTTAGGCTGAAGACAAGTTCAAGGGCACCTAAACTGAGTGTCAGATTAATGCCCAGTTCTTCTACCAGCAAACTTTCAGACTCTACAGGACTCCTTGAGGACAGAAAGGTAATTCATGCTGCCAACTCTGGACTAGTCTGATTGTTACAATCTCATATTACCCTTCGAAACCCTGAATACTAACTATCTCAAGTCAAAGACCTATGTGCCCAACCTACAGTACCCTTCCCAAGTTTGGGCAGGTGTGAAAACCAACATAAAGGGGTCTACAGAGGGGTCTGCTGGAAGAAGTGATCAATTGTAACTTTGCCAAAATAGAGTATCTGCCTATAATATTGGCTAAGAGATCAGCTACTTCTTACACAAACATGTCAATGAAATAACATTTTATTATGCAAATATTTTAATGGTAATAAAAATTTTAAGGACACTAATGTGTGAAAACATTCTGAAGTCTATTTCACATGGGAATTGTTGGTAGTCATTACAATAATAAGAGATTCTTCCCAGAGTATGATCTGCACCTGAGGCAGTCCATCTGTGGAAGATAAGCTTACGGAAGAAAATATATTCCTGCATTCATTCATTTATTTATTTGTACATTCATCAAATATTTATTGACCATCATCTGTGAACTCAGCCCTAGAAAAGAACAGGCGTAAAAGGCCAGAGTTTCTTCCCTGCAGAAGAATCTCCGACCCCAGCGGGAGAGTGGCTGATGCAAAAAACCATTATGACTCACTGGGAGAGGATGCCTGGGGAGCTGCTGGGACAGAGGTATTGTGTCTGGATTGAAACAGTAGGATTTTCCCAAGGTAAAGGAGCCTGGCACAGATTAGCAGCAGCTGCTTTCCTTGTGGATCAGTCTAAGGTCCTTAGTTCCTGGGTGGGTTAGAGATTTTTTTTAATTAACCCAGACTCTTGTCACTGCATCAAGCCTTTCACTAGTTTATAAACAGTAAATTAAGACAAATAAAGAGAATCTAATAATTAAGAGATCAGAAGGGCGAGAGAGACAGAATGGAGATGGTTAGCTCCCTTATCTGTCAGTTCAGCCTCTGACGATTGGATTCTGAGGCCTGTGTGCCTCAGTGTTTGGCTTCATCTGGCATCTTGCATGGAAATTTGAGTTTTACCCACCTTCTTTATTTAGTACACCTACTACACATTGTCTTTTGTTTATCAATCACTCTATTAAAAGAGACATGTTTAGTGTGTGTATGTGTGTGTGTGTGTGTGTGTGTGTGTGTGTGTGTGTGTGTGTGTGGATGAGTGCACATCTATGCTTGAGTATACCCACTAATGTATACCTTTTTCTCTTTTTTTAAAGACAGAACCTCTCACTGCTTAGGCTAGTCTGGCTAGCTAGTAAGTCCCAGAGGTCCACCCATGTCTGACATTGACAGCTCTGGAATTACTAGTGCATAACACTACCATGTCCAGCTTTAAAGGGGACCCTCTACACCATAAGATATTTTCATCTCTCTTAAACACTTTTCTGGCATGCACAGCCTGTGTGAGGGAAACTAATTTGTCTATGTTTTCTGAGATCCATTGAATAACAAATTCAATGTTTTGGGGTTTTGGTTTTTGGGGAGTTTTTTTTTTTTTTTTTTGACAAGGCTTACCTTAAACTCACAGATATCCACCTGCCTGTGCCTCCTGAGTGAAGAGATTAAAGGATTTTACCACCACACCCACCCAGCCTCATGCTTCACGTTTTTATAAGATCCAAGAGAATTAAACACCTGATAAAAAACAGAATGCAAACCACCCTTAGATATATGCAATTTATTCTTCATTAACGGTTAGGATAATGAACCAAATTCCGTTTCTCCCCCAAGGATTTTGTGAGCTTAATGAGACCAAACACATGCTTCGACTTTCTTGCATTTCCACGAGTCTTTTTCTAGAGGAGTGAAGCATTTAAAGGAGAAGGCTGTATGGCCTTGGATGTGGCTTTCCAAAGGAAACAGAAGAATGGAGGTAGAGGGAAACGGAGAAAGAAGAGAGGAGGGCAAGTTAAAACTTAGATACATATTTTTATAACTTCTAAGATCATGTACTGAAAGAGAATTCAACAGTGATGGCGATTTTTGTTTGACAAACATGAGATTTCTCCAATGTGCACTATTACATGGCTCATCTTTTTGTAGAAACCCAGGGCCACCAACAGATGAAGAGGTTCAATGTGCCAGGGCCTTTCAGCATCTGCAAATACGGTCAGTATCAGAGGTCTCTTGTACTGCATGTAAGAGCAGGTGCTCTTTCTGGAGAAAGCAGGCTGGAAAGATTTTTCTCATATACCTTTCTCTAAATATGTCTTGAAAGCCACTATGAAAGTTTAATAACCTCTGCACCTCTCAGTGGTTCCTTGAAGGGCATCATTCTTGGCTGAGTTGTTACCTGTAAGAAAAATTGTTTTTGTTAGCACAACTCATGGAGGCTTCTGAACTCTTTGCTTGAGGGCATGAAATTTATATCTTTTCCTCGTCCTTTGAGAGTGATGCTTGGGAATAATCTTTGGGAATGATGTCCGGATCTGAGGATCAGGTTTTGAATGCAAAAATGCCTCTGTCACAGAGAAAGGACTCAAATAATGAATCTGAATGATGCTGTTTTCTTCTGAAATACGCATTTGTGTCCTGAGGCCAATTTGCCCTCTGTGAGATGCAGTATAGAATTCGAGCCAGGCTGCCATTCTCATGGAAAAATTAAACTGCACACGACATCTTGCATGGAAATTTGAGTCTTGCCCACCTTCTTGGCTTAGCACCTTCTGCATATGGTCCTTGTTTATCAATCATTCTATCAAAAGGGACTCCTCCTTCACACATACGTGCATGAATGTGTGCATGAGTACACGCTGTACTCTCAGTTGTAATCTGACATTGCTGAGTTTCTCTCTCTGTAGTGAGTAAAGGGTGTGTGTCTCTGTGAAGCAAGAGCAACTATTTGTGCTCTGGTAGGCTAAATTCAACTGAATTTGATAAACAGAAATTTAGGCGGTCTTGATTCAGCTGTGTGATGGCCTTCAGCATGAAGAATACAATGTGAGGGATATGAGCCTCTCTGTCCAAACATACTGCAGCCTGAGACCCATTTTGATATTCTTCTTCCTTAGAGACCCTAGGACTGTCCTGTCCCAGGGTCACCTATTCTGAATAATAGTCTCACTTTTATGGAGTTATTTACAGGTAATAAAGACCTAAAGTCTGAGCATTGCCCTTATCTCATTGAGTTATTTAAAAATAATTAATAAATTATATTTATATTATTATATTATATAATAAATAAATAATTAAAAAAATATTCCTATGGGAATTCACATAAATGAGACAACACTGAATATTCAGGAAGACTGTTATCTTTGCTTTGCTGTGGATGAAAAATAACTTAGCTTATTCGAACTATGGCGTTAAGAATTTTCCATTCTAACACAATACCTAGGAATGACAGTTGGCCTTTGTAGGTGTTTTTCTTTCTGGGACTAGATCTGGGTTTCTGGAACAGAATGAGTGACAGCTAGAATGAAGAACGAGGAAAGCAGCCATGTCACAGAGTCACACCATGTGTGACAAGTAGTGGTTGTTGCTGGGTCAGAAAGCTGGAGGTTCAAATCCTCATTCCACAACTTACTATCCATATGAAATCTTGCAGGTAAGCCTGCTGAAGATTCAACTTCCTCCTTCTACAATAGATTGCAGTAAGGAATGTATGTGGCCATTACAGACATATGAGCCATCCTTGGATGTTTGCTGTAAGTTTTCTTTACTGTTTCAGTTAGAAAGAGAATGAATGGTTATGGTTACACGTCTTATGTCTCTTAATGTGAAATGTTTGTGACTACTCTTCTTCGCTAAGTGGGTACATGTTTTTTCGTCATTATATTAAAGAAATGTGGTAACTCTGTGTGCCAGATGGAATGCTGAGGCAGGAGGATAGCTAGTTTGAGCCCAGGTTGAGTCGCATAGTAACTTCCAAGTCATTCGGGGCTACATAGTAAGACTTTGTCTTCAAAAAGAGGGATGGGTGAAGGGAATCAGAGAAGAAGGGATGGAAGAAGACAGAGTGGGGGGGGGGGAGTTAGAGAGGGAGGAAATACATATTAAACCAAGATTCCAGTTCTCTACGTTTCTCTCTCTGACTTGCTTGGCAATAGGAATAGTTGAAGATTTCAGGATTGCACACATCTCATTCACTGTATGAATAATGTCACACATTTCTAAGCTCTAGGAGAAAATTCATTTTAAGTATAATTCATTCACAGTGTTACAATTCCACGAACTCTGAGTATTATTCACTGAAGTATGTTTTAATGTTTGGAAATGATTGCAGAGCTGGGAGAAACTATTTCTTGGAAGTAATTAGAATATTATCTTACATAATCTTATATAATGCAGAGGTTCTGTTTAAAGAATATTTGGATGTTACCCAAGATTTTATTTAAACCACAACAGGTCTGGGGAGACAAAATGCTTGCATGTACACACATATACACACACACACACACACACACACACACACACTTGTGTTTTCTAATGTCTAAAAAACAGAATGCATTCATTCTGTGATAAAAATTTGCTTTGGAAGTCCTGTCTTGGCTATCATAGATAATACAGTAGATGGTGTTTGATTCTATGTCACAGGCCTGTCTAACTGTTGCAAGTCACAAGTCCTGTGTGGCTTGTAAGCTTTCCAACAGGATGGTGGTTTTAGATGAACATTGTGGGCTAAGCAGAATGGAAGAAAAAGGTAGAGTCTGGGCCCTGATATAAAAGGAATTCACAGTTCCAGAAATGTTATTAATTTTTTGTGCAAAATGTTTGGTTAGGTTAGAAACTACTTATCACATGACCAGTTGGCATGAAGGGAAGTCTAGAGGTCCAGGACAGGATGTCTAAGGGAAGTCTAGAGGTCCAGGACAGGATGTCTAAGCTGTAATTCTGAACGAGATCACCTATTTAGTAATCCTTATGCTTCGGTCTGATGACGTATGAGATATTGCGGTATTGGGTTTACTTTGCCTTGGAGTAAGAGGATTTAGAATCACAGAGAAGTATTTAAATAGCTTTCAGGGTATGCAGACATGGTTCATACCTCAGTAGTTAAGAGTACAGGCTACTCTTGCAGAAGACAGAACTTTGGTTTCCAGCACGTAATGTCAGGAAGTTCACAGGTGCCTGTGTAGCTCCAGCTCCAGAGTGTCTGACACAGTCTTCTGGCCTCCTCAGACATCCACATAACCCATGCATGTGTGTTCCTTGCAGGACCGAACATTTTCACTTAGGATTCCTCTCTGAGAGTAGAATGTTCTTTGAGCTGGCATGCTGTGAAGTATTCCCCGGGGTTGTTTCAAAATTCACATTTGCATTTCAGCAAAATTACCTTCCAGAGCATTTCTGAATGTCCACTATTATCTAATTCAATACTTACAACAAAGACACCAGGCATGTAATTTTACTGTTGCAGAGGCTCAGGCTTAGAGAGGCCAGAAATCTTTCCACTTGTGGAGCAACCAGGAGCTTGTGGCAGACAGGTATGACCCAAAACTTGGAATCCCACAGTCAGACTGTACTGGGTGTTAGGTTGCCCTATAGGCTTCCAGTTGTTTAGTTTTAGGGTTCCCTTCCCAACATCCACATTCTCCTCCCTCTTCTTCCCTTCTCCAAGATTAGATCAGAGAGCACACATAGAGTTTTAGAGGAGGAAGCCTTTAAGTCATCAGCCCACCAGCTATTTCCCTTTCCATCTTTGATCCTTATCTCTGGGCCTCTTAACTGCCTCTGGGCTGGCTGGAGGATGGTAGGGTATGGATAGTTTGGAATGTGAGAAAATATCACTAGCCTTGAAAGGCTCTCAGGTGATACACAGTTGACATCTCTTTTTGTCCTTATTCTCTGTTTCTGGGAGATTTGCTTTGGGAACACAGAGCAAAGGAGGCTGTTTTGTGGTATTTGTGGCTACTTGTGGGATTTCATTCTTTCTATATGTCAGACACTACCCATGTATGTCCTGGTTTAGTGTAAAAGTCCCATGGCATTGGTATGACTTTCTTCATTTATAGCTGGATTTTGCACATATAGTACAGGGTAACTATTCTACAACCAATAGACTGAAAGGAACAAGAACATAGACTTTGTTACCTGTTAGTGGGACACTTTGCCCTAGTGGGGCTGCCATGTACATCTGCAGTGCAAGAGGAAGCTCTTAGCCCTCATATGACTGTTGAACTGAAGGGGGCTGATATGTAGGACACCCCACACTGGAGGAGTAGGATAGGTGGGAGAAAGGGGAGAGGGTACGAGGGTTAGGGTTAGGATTAGGGTTAGGGGTGGAGGAAGGGGACTGTGATGGAGATGTAACTGGAAGTAATAAATAAGCATAAAAAAGGAATTTCAGAAGAAATAAATGATTTTCTAATGACAAGATAGAAAAATAGGACGTCAGCAAAAATGATAATTCAAATATATTGAGTTTTCTTCCCCTCTCTTCCCTCCTCTCCCCCTCTCTCTGTGTGTGTGTGTGTGTGTGTGTGTGTGTGTGTGTGTGTGTGTGTGTGTGTGTGTGTGTGT
>CAJQZJ010004888.1:2472744-2494935 GCA_907164525.1 Lophiomys imhausi | reverse complement strand
TGTGTGTGTGTGTGTGTGTGTGTGTGTGTGTGTGTGTGTGTGTGTGTTTATCTGTAAAAGAGAGAGAGGGCAAGAGGGAGTGAGCTCATGTGTGTGAACAATGAGAAAGTGTATATTATATTGTCTATTTCCATGGGATCCATTAGCATCCAATATTTAAATGCAGCTAGGAAATTCATATGTGACATGTCATAGGGCAACCTCAGGTATCAGACCTCATCTTCTACCTTTTATGAGACAGGGTCTGTGACTGTTTCTCACCACTGTGTCTGTCAGTTTTTGGGTATTCTGGCTCTACCCCCCATTTCCCCATAGGAATGTTGGGATTACAGAAATACTTACCTTTATCCATGTTACCTGGGTTCTGGGGATCTGAACTCAGGTCTTTATCCTTGCATGCCAAGTGCTTTTACTAACTGAGTCATTTTCCCAGCCCAGTCAAAAGAGTTCTACAGATGCTTAACCCTGTCTTCCCTCTCCAACTGCCTCCCATTGTTCTTATTCTTCACTCCTTTTTCTTTCCTTCCTTCTCATTTAGTTTTTCATATGTTCATTTGCTTAATCTTTTTGACCTTTCAATCCTTAGACCATAAGGGCTCTCTTGTCTCTATCTATCTTTCTATCTCTATCTATCTGTCTGTCTGTCTGTCTGTCTGTATATCTATCTATCTATCTGTCTATCTGTCTATCTATGTATCTGTCTGTCTGTCTGTCTATCTATCTTTCTATCTATATCTATCATCTGTCTGTCTGTCTATCCATCTATCTGGCTATCTATCTATCTATGTATCTGTCTATCTATCTTTCTATCTATATCTATCATCTGTCTGTCTATCTATCTATCTATCTATCTATCTATCTATCTGGCTATCTATCATCTATCACTAAACTCTAGGACTTTGGTGAACTATGTGACATGGAGCTGTAACAGACAGAGGGTGGCTCTACTGCAGAGCTGAGATTTGAAAACATGTCTTCAAAATTCTTCAGTTTGTTGTTTAAGGTTTTTTTTCTTTTGTTTTAGATTTTGCTATTTAAACTAATGCGTTACCTTCTCCTTCTGGTTTTCTCCAGGATTTTGAATGCTTCACCATAACTGCCCACTGGAATTTATAAAATATAAAACAAAATATTTTTTGAGTAATCGAACATTATCCACTTTTGTCAATTAACATGCTAAGTTATAACTCTACAGTTTCTAATATGTAGAAATCTTGTCTTACTACCGTATTACTAACTTGATTGGGCTGGGATACCTACTATATAGTTGTTAGACTCAGTTTGCTGGTAGCTTCCAGCATTTTTACACTTATTTTATCACTGAAGTTGGCTTGTCCTTGTCTGTTTTGAAATTTTCCTCATCTTGGTTTTAATACAAAAATCATACTACATTTATGAACTGGAAATGTCCTTTCTTTGCCTACCATTTGAAATCATTTAAGGTTTGAATATGCTATTTAGAAATAGGGTAAAATTCACTAATATGTGTAGTTCTGGCTTTTTCTGATGGTTTAAGGATGATTGTCAGTTTGACAGAATCTACATCACCTAGGAGGTAAATCCTTGAGCATATTGATAAGAATTATGTAGATTGGCTTAGTTGAGTTGAAAAGATCCATCCTGAGAATGAGTGGAACCATTCTCTGGGATCCAGTCCTGGACTGCAGAGAGAGAGAGAGGCTCGAGCACAAGTGTGCATTCATTACTCTTTCTTCTTCCTGACTGGAAATTCAGAATGATGAGCTACCCAGAGTTCCCAATGCCTTCACTTCTCAGCCACAACGGATTACACTCTTGAACTGTGAGCCATAATAAACCTCCCTTCCTTAAGTTGCTTTTGACAGAACATTTTATCACAACAGTAAGAGTAACTAAAATACTATCCCTTTAAGAACTGTAAGATTATCAAAAGTGGTGGTATATGCCTGCAGTCCTAGCAGAATGGAAGCTGAGTCAAGAGGTTCATGAGTTCAAGGCCAGCCTAGAATATGCAGCAGATAGAGATCAGGCATTATAAAATTATAATTTTATAATGCATATATTTTTTTTATATTTTATATATATATATAAAATATATAAAAATATATATATTTATATTTATATATAATATATATATTTATTTATCTATATATTATATATATAAATAAATAAAATAAATATAAATATATATAAATATAATATAATAAATATAAATAAATATATATATATTTATATATATATATATTGCATTATATATTTTTAAATATATGTATATTTAAAGCTATTCCCCCATTTCTACTATTTAGGTCAGTTCTGATGAGTTTTTCCCCTAGGAATCTGCATACCCAAGCACCATTTTCCATTATTATCATGTTGTTCTCAGAAGTGTTGTTTAAGTATTAATTTTTGTTTTAATCTTTGTTGTGTGTGTTTTCTGCTTTATAATACTGATTTTTCTTTACATTTTATTCCATTACATATTACAGAGGTTTTTTCTAATTTGCTGCCTTTCCTTTTATAACCTTTAGGCTCTTCACATATGATATGTACACTTCTTTGGTAATTCACATTTTAATGTAATTACTACAGGATATGTTTATTAATTTATGTATGACACTATTATCCATATATTTTTCTATGCATAAACAGTAACTCCTTGCTAACCCATATTCCCATGGTACTTGATTTGTGCAATGCCCTACTAAAAGGGACTTTTCGAGTAGATTTATGAGATGTGGCATTAACTTCCTCGTGTGATATTTGCAAGGCATTGAAGTTTCAGAACCTCTGTTTGTCTTTTGTGCTGTTAATTTGTATATGGGTTGATTTGTTGTTAATAGTTATATCCGTTTATTAATGCTCATCACCATTTGTTTCTTTTAGCAAAAGAAATCATTCTTATCTGCTCAGAGCCACATGCAAACACACACACCACCACCACCAAATCCCAGAGGGCTGCTTAGGTCTTTCCTGTGTCGTCATCCCAATGTCATCCCAATCTCATTCTTATAAATGAGTCTCCTGAGAGAGAGTTAAGCAAGACCAGTCTTATAAATGAGTCTCCTGAGAGAGAGTTAAGCAAGACCAGACTGAATTTGACCTTTAGAAAAAGCCTCCAGTACAAATCCCCAATGAGGTCAATCGTGGAGAGTCCTACAGGCCTCAGTTCTGTAGATTGTGTTTGTATATGCTTATGTGGTTTATGGGGGAGGTCCAATTCATTGTGGGGAAGGTTGTTAGAGTCTTACTTCCTGGCACATGGAAGTCTCAAATTGTGAGTTGGATTCTAAAAGGTCTTCTTATGCCTACTTCAGATGGGGATGATAATGAACATGATATGAAATTGTGAGCACTGAAGAATAGTAGTATTCACAACTGTCTGGTTCTATAAAACCCTGTCTTCTTACCCTCTCAGTGCACCCTGCTCTCTAATGTCTCTGCGATTACCTTGAGTGTACAACATACCCAGACTAGGACGAATAGAGCCTTTTTGACATTACCCACATATCTCTTTGCTATGGTGCTTTATGTGCCTAATGAAGTGTCCTTGCAATGCATTTTCTCACTGAAATCTCAGAATAATAATTATGCTAATATCATAATACTAATATTTAAGTTTGAGTGTCAAGTATGGTTTGGACACTGTTTCATATTCAGTCCTTGCAGTGATGCTGTGAGATAATGCAGGTGCCGCTATGACCCAGTGATGAAACTAAGATAGAGTGGGATTCAGACCTTCCTCAAAAAGGCCCCACTATTAAATGGAAAATTTGAGAGTTAAGCCCAGATCTTCTGACCTGAGCCTCATATATGGAAGGACACAATTGCATTGCCTGCCTTAGGGACCACGTTGTTTGCCTCATTTTATAGATGAGGATTCTAAGGTTCAATTTACCAAGTTGCCCATCTGTCTGTCACACAGCTAATCATATGATAATGAAGGAACACCCAGCCTGACTTTATGCAGTAATACACTGCAAACTGACCTCACTTTATTGGAGACTGTGGATTAGCATTTTGATTAGCTACATTCCACAAGGAATCCCAGCATAGTATGTGGCAGCTTAAAGGATTTGAGAAACAATCAACTCTTCCACAAAGCAGAGCTCTTCTATGCAACATGGCCGGGAGATACCACATCCAGTTTCAGCTTAAATGTCACTGGCAATCAGGATGTCATCACCTCAGTGGATTTCTTCTGCATTAAGATGTGATCTCGGTCATCCATGTTCACTGATTGCGGCTCTACTTCCTCTACAGAAATTACAACGTAATTTTAGCCCAATTCACAGATGTTTATGTCTCCTAAACCCTTTCTATTGAAACAGAGATAACTCCTCATGATGGTGGCTGACAGGTACAATCTAGTTTATTTAATCTCATAGCAGTCCCATGAGATAGATATAAGTAACAGAATATGGAACTAGGTGAGTTTCTCAGTACTACACAGAAAAATTAGCAAATTAACTTCAGCATCAGACCCCTTATTTAATGTACGACTTCCTTGTTTGTTGACCTCTCCACAACCTGGTTATCCTTGTACCTTCATTTACACATTGCTTAATCTTACAGCTTCATGTATGGGAAAGAGGATTCAGAACACTGAAGGACCAGTGTTCCACTACTTCAACTTTCTTTACTCTGGCTTGTGTTTTGTTTTATGTGAAGCCACATAACTATATTTGTTGAGTTACTGACTCTACACCATTATTGACAGACCAGACCATTGTATCTAGCATTATTTCTAAAAACTTTTGTGTCTAGAAGAATAAAAATTTTGTGTGTAAGCAGCATGTAACATCAGGGGAAATGACATCTGGAATAATTAGGAGTGGGGACCTTGGAGGAGGACGACCTCACCTCATCCTCCTGCACCTCAAGTCATTACTGCAAAGAGCAGGCAACGAATTCCCATACTTTTCCTTGTTTATATGGCAGAATAATTGGCTTTACTTTGTAGAATTGCCCTTAATGAGCTAATGTCCCTCTTACATTCAGACCGGGGCCCAAAACATGACAAGGAGTCAATACCTACTGCTTAGTTATTGTGTTGTAGCTAGAGTTGGCAAGTGAAAGTCTACGACTCAAATCTAGCCTGCTACCTCTTTAAATAAAGTCTTCTTTGGAATGTTGCCACACCAACGTATTCATATATTGCCCATACCCTCTTTGTGGTGCAGTGGCAGGACACTGTTGTGATGGAGGCTCCATGGCCATACAGTCAAAAACAAATCCCTATTTGGCTGTTTGCAGAAAATTCTTGCCATCTGCTCTTCTGTATGACGTGATTCTTGAGTCTCTCTGATCTCTGTCTGTTACTCTTGAGTCTTGCAACCTTCGAGGAGTGTTTGATAATCCTTGTCCTCTGCTACTTTTGCCTGGAAGAAAGATCAGTTATAAACTCTTCCTCCTACAGAAAAAAAAAAATCTGTGAGGAAAAAAAATGTGTCTTAGAGATCCAACTTGCCATCCATTTACTAAGTAATTCCATCCTGTTTTCTCAGACTTTTGTGGCCGTAGCTATGATATACATGCAAACAGACAACTCACTGAGTTATATTTTTCAAGCTCTGATGAGTACTTACCGTATGCTTTACACAATTCTAAGTCTTTTGTGTGTGTTACCTCAGTGTTACACAACAACTCTCCGAGGTAAGTGTTATTTTATCTCCTCATATTACAGAAGAATCGAAGCATGATGATGTTAGAAAAAGTTTCCCAAGCTCATGTAATTGTGAGACAGGAGAGCTAGGAAGTGAACGGTGTAGACTCACTCCAGAGTCTAAAGATGTAACTTCCACTGTAGTCACCCAACTTTTAGGACAGTTGTAAATCAGTTGGGCCATCAGATCCAATGAGCCATCTTCTGCTGTAGGACCCTGGGGGCCCTTCAGTTGTAAAAATAAAGACACTAAGACCTTTTAATGTTTCAAAGCTTAAGCCTTAGCTGGGCAGACTTTCAACCAGCTCATCTAAGTTAATCTGACCACCTAGCCCCATCCAGCCACGTGGCTATATATTCCTTCTAGCCCCTAGTCATGTCTGTACCCTCTTATGTCTCCTGGCAGAAAGACCCTTCCCTTTCCTCTTCCCAGAGTTCCTTTCTTCCTCCCAGGAAGTCTCACCTTCCACTTCTTCTCTCTCTGCCCAGCTACAGGCTGTCAGCAACTTTTATTGTCCAATCAGGGATAATTGGAGAACATTCCTCACATCACGTGGATACCAGTGATGGTAAAATTTTCATAACAATGCCTGTGTCAGGGTGGTAACCAGATCTTAGGGCACCGAAATCAGCATCTGAAAACACATTGCACAAGAGCCTTCTCCAACAGCCATCATTCTGACACCCCACCATCCTGATACTGTGAGTGGCAATGGAGGCACCACTACATATAGCTGAGTTCAAAAGAAGTTATGTCTGGAAAAGTGTCTGAACACTTTGAGAAAGGAAGTCTAACCTAAACTAAGGGTTAGCAGATATAAAGAGTTTTCCCCAAGTAGGAAACTGCCTATGCAAAGAGTAGGGGCAGACAAGTGCCTGACAAGTTCAGAACATTAAGTAGTTCTTTACCATGTGCGTGTGAACTATGGGGACCACATCAGCTAAGACAATGATGGGACTTAGACCAGAGGGTGAATGGCTCTGTATAAACTAGGACAACCCAGCAAAGCCCTCTAGGTCTGTCTTATACTTTCAGAGTGATCCCTATATTTCTTTGTTGTTTAATTCCCTTCTCTACCCTACACATGAGAATGTAGGTGCTGTTGGGGCCAGCAGCCAGCCTACTTCATTCACTGTGATAACCCCAATACTCAGTCTTCCCTAAAGGAAGAGCCCATTGATGACTATCAAGCCAGTGTGTCCTAGGCCATCGCAAGGCTAGCCTGGAATAGGATACATTCCTTGTGACCCCTGGCTTACTCTGGGGCAACAATCCTGTTTTGCTGAAAATAAAGGCAGGTTCCTTTGAATGATCATGTCAGGGGTAGGCATATGTCTCAGTGATAGAGTCTACCTAGCAACAGTAAGGCCCTAGGTTCAACTACCAGAACCGCAAAAATGGGGTAGGGTAAATATGATCATTCCAATTATATGCTTGTGTAAAATTCTCAAGGGACAGCTTATAAAATTAAACAAATGAAAAGTTATGAAACTGGAAAAGTTTGAGGTGGCCTTTTATTTGAAGTCTATAAAGATTTCTCATAGATGCGATTCTCCACTCATTTGACTCCTGGCTCTCCATATTAAAACACAGCACCTTCCACCTCATAGCCTTTGAGAACCTTTTGGCCACGTTTCAAATGCCTCCTAAAGTCCTTTCTTCAACAGCTCCCTTGGCATATGGAAGGCAAATGAACCTGGGAGGTGAGGGGAGGCAATGGATTTTCATAGACCTTGCACGCAGCCGAACTAGGAGAGCAGTGACATGAGTGTGCAATCTCAGCAGAAGCTTATCTTGTGGTGTGTCAGGGGCCTGGAGGTTTTCACAAAGACAGAAGATGCATTGCAACAGCCCTGGCCCTCAGGCTAGAATTTGGTAGACAATGGAGCAGGGTTACGTGCCGGAGGATACCAATAGTGAATTGACATCATTGTACTCATGCATTCTTTCTGTCTCCCAACTCACCTCTCTCTCTCTCTCTCTCTCTCTCTCTCTCTCTCTCTCTCTCTCTCTCTCTGTGTGTGTGTGTGTGTGTGTGTGTGTGTGTGTGTGTGTATGTGTGTTTGTGTGTGCTCACCGTGGATGGATAAGTATGTTTGCATGAGAGGTGCCCGTGTGTATGTGTTGCGCACACACATGAGGATGCACATGCCCTTGGAGGTCATATGTCAACCTCCATTGTCATTCTTCAGGAGCCACCCACCCTGTTTTCTGAGACAAAGTTTTTTACTAGGACCTAGAACTCACTGGTTTTGTGAGGCTGGCTGGCCAGTATGTACTAAAGGAGGTCCTGTCTCCTCCTGTGCGCCCTGAGTTTACAAGCATGCACTACTGCTCCTGGTTTTTTACTTGAATGCTGTGGATCAAAACTCAGGTCTATGTGTATACAGCATGTACAGACTGAGCCATCTTCCCAGCTCCCCCATACATTGTGTGATTGTGTGTGTGTGTGTGTGTGTGTGCACGCACGTGCGTGCCCACATGTGTGAGGCAGCTTCTCAAGGAATTACACAATGTTTAAAAGCTAGAGACCTTATTTCCTCCCTTGACAGGTGAGGAAAATGAGATCAGGGAGGCAAAGTGACTTGCCCAGGGCTGGAAAGCTAGTTAGTGCCAGATCTGGAACTGTAATCCAGGTCTCTGACTCCCTGGGCCAATTCTCTTTCCACTACACTATCAGCCTTCTGAGAAATTAGTTGCAGTCTAAGAGAAAGTCAGATTGCCTCTTTCATTACTCCTCCGTCTTCTTGGAATTATAAACACCGTCCTCCTGCTGCTCTCACAAGGTGACATAGGAACGTATCATGAAGGGAACGTCAGACATGGCACTTTATCAGCATATTCCACACACAACAGCCTGTGCTCAGCGTGAGTGAGTCACAGAAGGTCTGAAGATCTGGAGTTCTCAACGTCAGCTGATCTCTTTCCCCACCGTCAATCACATTAAAAAGTTCGCATTTTGACTTCACACTCCCTGAAGTCATGAAATATTTCTTTTCCTCCCAGTAACCTGAACCTCGTTTGTTTGTTGTTGCTTTTAAAACGAAAACTTGAACGTAGTGTAATCAAACACATTTTGTAGCTCCTTAGAAACAAGCCCTGGTAGGAGAGCGGATTAGACTAGCCTAAAGCATTTCCTTATGCGTAGCTTTGTCTGCTTTTGCTTTCAAATGTCATCTGGCTGTTTCAACAAATATTTCATTGTGGTAACTTGGGGCTTTAGCAAACTTGGGCTTTCTTGAATGTTCTTTTGAAAATCTAGCAGTTGCCTGTCCTTCAAGTAAAAAACTACCAACATATTGAAAGAAACTTGGTGCAGTATTGAAGAGTACTTCTTACAGCCAGCCTCCCACTTTTTGTTTTTCTTGCAACCGAAGATTATAATCTTAATTGCTCAACCACAGTTTTTAATTCATGATGCCCAGAAAGGCCATGGTTTATTAATTAGTTCTGATTATTAGGTGCCCTGAACTGGGCCTGGCTGTTTCTTGATTGGTTTCAGCAGCTCTTTGCCTGAAATTAGTGTCTGTAAGCACAAGGAGGTGTAATTATGCAGACACTAGCTGTTCAGTTCTGCCAGGTTAAACCCTCTATTATGAATATATATTATGGTGTTTTCAAAGGGGCTTATTGAATGCCATGGTTTAATAGTTCAGACTTATAAAATCAAACTCTCTTATGTTACAAGGAGCAGCCTGCTAATTGAACTTTTTATCCGGAGACAGGAAAACATTGACTTAAACACACACACACACACACACACACACACACACACACACACACACACGCCAATTTTTAAAGCATTGTGGGAAATAGTAATAGTTTATGGGTAAGTGAAAGGGCTCGACACACTATTAAACTCACCTCCTTCTTCTGTCAGAAGCTCCAGAAGCTTGAGTATACTACTTCTCCCTGATGCAGTGTCACTGATAAAACAGAGTTCTCCATATTGCTCTTGTCACAGGATATTGTAGGGCGCATATGAGTTAGAGCCCGTGAAGTGCTTAGCAGACAGAGACATTGATTTCTTTGCAACTTACTGGAAGACTTTTACTTATATGATATGAATCTAGGTTGTGAGGCTCAGAAAGAACTACAGTGTATCCATGTGCTGGTAGACTCTGAGAATTCGACCTTGGCATCTAGCATCTGTTTTCTTCTACTTCCACAAGGGCTTTCTCTCCACACCAGTTTTCAGCTAAGTGGCCAGAGCTACTCAGAATAAGGAATTTCTTTTTTAATCTAGATCTGGTCATGTGACTAAGTTATGGTCAGTGAGCTGTAAACAAAAGTGGCTTGGCAGTGTCTGGAAGATGGAATTAAAGGAAGACTGGCATGTGTATTGGTTATTTCAGTTAACACAGTTGGGATCACCTGGTAGTCACAATGAGGAGTTGTCTGGAGTGGGTGGCCTGTGGGCATGCCTATGGGGGCTTTTCTCAATTTTCTGCACTTGGATGGGAAGAACCACCCTGAATATGGATGTCACCATTTCATTGGCTAGGCCTGACTCTGAAGGAAAAGGGGGCATTCAATTGAACATTTGGCATGGGTGAATCTGTTTGTTTTCTCTTCTCTCGACTGTGGATAGAATGCGATCAGCTGGTTCAGGGTCCTCTGGCTTTAACTCACCTGCTGTGGTGAACCAAACCTCTTATCCTCTAAGTAGATTTTGCCAGGCTGTTTTTATCACAGCTCCAGTAAAAAAAAAAAAACTAGGATACACAGTATTCTTAACAGTTTTCCTTTTGTCCTCATGGGATTTGGGCCCTGATGGGTGGAACTCAGACAGACATTTTCAAGGAGATATAGTAAAATGTGATGTAGAAGACAGCAGAAGCCAGAGTTCCTGGCCCTTCAGAAAGCAGAGTAGCCTTACTAGATCTTTTATTTCATTCTAAACTTGCTAAATTAGTAACATACTTCTTTATTCAATGAACTCATTTGGGGTACCTGTCCCAGACAAGTGCAGACTTAGGTAGCCCCTCCCTTTCTTTACATTAAACCACGCTTACTTGGTTATGTGTAACAGTTTTAGAATACAAGCTACAAAGAACCAGGGAAAGATTCACATAGTCTTTGTCCTTGTCAGGGGCACTATTTTATCACCTCCAAATATCTCTGTGCCATTCTGACTCTCCACATAGAAGTCCTTAGCCTTGGGCCTCAATCAGACATTGAAGAGGACTCAAGGGCTTAGCCATCTTGTAGAAGGTCTGTGGACTCTGGGACCTTGTGATCACCCTTCCTCCCTCTGGTGAGAAACCACGGGCTGCCAGAGAAATCCAGCAGCCATTTCTTTTTCTCTGTTTTACAAAAGAACAAGTTTCCTCATTTTCCATGCCTATCAAACAGAAGCAAGATCCAAAGGCTGTGGATGTGGCTCAGTATAGAACATTTGCCTACCATGTATGAGACCCTGGCATAGAATCCCAGCAAAGAGGAAGATAAATAATGCCATGTTTTTGTTTTTTTTTAAAGCAGGACTCTTGAACAAAGGTTGTGTGGTGGAGGGAAGATGGGGGATCTGGGTGTGTGTGCACACAGCATGTGAGTATGTGAGTGTGGGTGTAATGCACATGTGTGCATGTGTGAAGGTCAGTGGCCATCCTTGGGTGTTGGTGTTACTTTCCATCTTGTTTGAGACAGGGTCTCTTTTTTTCTTTGCCACTGCATAACTGCCAGCTAGCTGGCCCTGCACTTCCATGAATTCTCTTCCTGACCTTTCGTCTCACCGTTGCAGCACTGAGATTGCAGGTTCATCATACCAGGCTTTCCGTATGTTATGGGAATTTGAATTCAGGCCCCACACATACTTGTGCAGCATATGTTTACCCACAGAATTGTGTCTCCAGCCCTGGACCGAGAGCCTCAAGCAGGGATGTGTTACTTATCTCATTGAAGACAGGTAAGGGAAGAGGTCCCGTGAGCCGGTTGTCTTTCTCAGGAGTGGTAGTGATTACCTATCCATCCCCCTTATTTCTTTGCTTTGGAAAACTGTTTTCTCCCAGATATCTCAGGATTCATTTAGGAATTTTGCTGAGACTTCCACACAATACTAGTAAAACCCAGAGAGGCTAGCTGACGGGCTCAGGAGAGGCATCCTTTCTAAGAGAAAAGTAGACTGCTAAGCCAAGTCAAAGTATAAAGGAATAAACTGTGCATTATTTCTATTTGGCTTGAGGTGGATGCTCTCAGGTCCTAAGACACATCCCTAGAACTTGTGGATCTGCACGTTTGCATTTGGAAAATTCTTATTCTCTGCCACATTCTTTCTACTCTACTCTTCTGGACCTACAGTTTATCTCTTCGTTTCTCTTAATCTTGTGTTTTTGGTTGTGAGCCTAGCCTGTGACAGCTAAGCCAACTCTTTTACCCCATCTCTCTTAATCTTTAATCCATATTTGCCATCATTTTTGAAAGTTTGTGATACATTGTAATTTCTTTTTTAAGTTTTTTTTAATTGTGTGTATGCACATGTGTCTATGTATAGGTAAATGTATGTGATTCCAGGTATCTATGGAGGACAGAGCCATCAAATCAGTCTGGAGCTGAAGCTATGTAGAGTTGAGAGAAGCCAGGCAAAGATACTGGGAATGGACCTTAGGTCCTCTGTAAGAACACTCTTAACCACTCAGCCATTTTCTCTGTTTAGTTTCTTTTAATTCATTATTCGCTAATTCCTTCTTCTGACATGTCTCTCTAATGGAGATTTAATTTGAGGATTATTTATTGTTATTATTATTATTATATTACTAGGCATCTTGTTTGCTTTTAACTCGTTAGTTAGGTTACTCCTTTAAATATTCTTTGTGTAACTCTCTCAAACTTCTGTCTCTTTCAACTCACAGTTTTTAAGCACATATGGTCGTCTCTGCCACCAGGTGCTAGTGCTCATGGCACCTTGTTTCCTACTGTGCAACACTTACTTTGATTTTTAGCCCAGCTCATTGCCTTTGGAAATGGCTCTTAGCACTCTCTGCAGCCTAGGATGAAATTGTTTTCTCCCATAAAGAATAATCATTTGATTATGCAAGGCAGCTAGAGATCTGTGCAGTGTGGTACCTGCTTAAACCAGGCTTAAAATTTAACACAAACCTTCATGCCACCTACTCCTGCCAACTTCCTCCCTTCTAGGCTTGGGTATCAATGAATCAGGATGATTCCTTACCATTCACAGGCTGCACATTCTGTGAATGATATTTGTACATAAAAATAAACTGATGAATTTTGGTGAATGAACAAAATTTGATATTATCATATTTACCTCATTAATGTATCCTCTCTATCTTTATATTTTTGGCTGATTAAGAGCATTACATCACTCTACATTAAATATTATCCCCAGTAAGGCGAACATTCCTGAAGGCATTGCTATGCCACCTCTCCTATGTAAATTACTCTAATTCTGTGCCACGTAGTAGAAAGTGGATACTTGGCAAATATTTGCTTTTAGGCTAAGATTTTTGTATGCTTATAAGTTCTTCCCACAAGTGCACCAATTCACATATTTCTAGAATTCTTCATGCTTAAGCAGGATATTTAGAATATTTCTTGGATTACCACTGACAATTATCCTCTGTGGCCCCAGAACTGCCTGACCTATGTCTTGTATCTTTTCCTTTAGATGACCCACTCCACTTTCCAGGAATTCTCTCTACAGCTGGCCAGTTATTGGGGTACTATATTGCTCACTGAAAACCATTATTGCCACCATCTAAAATAAAATCCAAACTCATCGACTTTTGTGCATATTTTGTCAAAGTTGCATAGCCAGATTTCATGGAAAAGCATCTCTGGATAAACAGACTAGAGCTCTGCTACTTACTAGCCAAGTGAGCCCCTATATGACAAATTTTGAGCATCAGCAACTGATATATGAACACTTGACTGCAAGGATAACCTATGTACTTGTCAGAATTAGAATAGTCCTACAAGGCTTTTCTGAAAAGAATAGCAATATATTTTTATATTTATTGACTGTGGGCACATGGACTCAATGAATGAATGGTACCTTAGATAATTTTTATAGACCCTTGTTTCTCTACCAAATATAAAGTGAGTCCTTCAATAGTAATTGTGAACTTTAACTATAGAAAAACACATAAATAACCTGGTTCAATATTCGTCCCCTGATTAAGTGTTTTTCCTCATCTCTCTTGCAAACTGAAACCAAATTTTCCTCTGCTATGGAATTGCAATCAGAGTTGCAAATCAGAGTGCATTATATAAAAGGACAGTCATGATCCTTCTGTTTATTAAAGTGCTAGCCACGTTTTAAGGCTGAGTTCAAATGCCACTGACTCGTGCAGCAACCCTGAGCCTCACTCTGAAACACTCATTCTCATTTCCAGCCAGAGTGAGTAATAAGAATCCCAAGAAATATGTTCCTCTCATCTCGGTTGGTGCTTGAATTTCCTAAATACTTGTAAATATAATTCTACAATACACAAAGCCAAGCACTTTTTACCAGCTGAGGAAAAATGGAAGGGTGTCATTTTTTTATTTTTTAAATTAGCATACAAGATAATAGATATCGTTGTGACATTCTTTTTTTTTTTTTTTTTTTTTTTGGTTTTTCGAGACAGAGTTTCTCTGAATATCTCTGGCTGTCCTGGACTCACTTTGTAGACCAGGCTGGCCTCGAACTCACAAAGATCCGCCTGCCTCTGCCTCCCAAGTGCTGGGATTAAAGGCGTGCGCCACCACCGCCCGGCCGTTGTGACATTCTTGAGCAAAAATTTAGTACATTCTCCTTGTCCATCATCTCCCCACCTTCTTGTGGTCTCTGATTGATTCTCTCTTGTAACTCCTCCATCTCTTTTTCTCTTCTATATTCCATGTGACTCTTCCCCTAGCCACTCCTACCCTCACTCAGTATGTTTTTTTTTTTTTGCTATTTCTTCATCACCTTTATAGTTTTTTTAAAACTTTATCCACATTTGTACAAATACACACACACACACACACACTATACTTTAGAAATACAGTATTTTTAAGGAGCCTCATTCCTTTCAGATTTGTTTAAATAAAGTCAGTCTCTAGGAGAGGTCTCTACATTTGTTCTGAGTCATGTCTGTACTCCTCTATATTTAAAGTACTCAGTGATAACACATTCCTTAAAATGCTCTATTTGTGGGTGCCCTCTCTCCTCCTTTAACTGTAGTGTCTGCTGACAGGTTTGAAGGGAGGACCATGGAGCTGTGGGTTGCTACTAAATATTGGAGCCATGCCTATAAGTTATTTCTAAGTTCTTTACTCCTATTGTAAAACTTAGCTCACTATACTCCACGCCATGGCTTCTGTAACTTCTTCAGTGGGATTTCCTAGAGGAAAAGATCCAGGGGGAGATCAGGCAGCAATTCTGCAGCCTCCCAGGCTTTGAAGCTTCTCTTATGCCTAGAGCAGCTCTGTGGAGCAGAGGAATGGTGCCATTCAGTATTCAGCCAACTCACAGCAGCTAGGATCAAGCACAAGGATCCAGATGGGGCACCAGAAGTATCTACTAGACTAGAATCATGTTCATGTTGCAACTCTTAAGAATGGAAGCTACACAATATTCTTCCCTATAGTCTCCCTAAACCTGGTTTCAGTCTTACACTGTGGGATCACTAGTTGATGGACTGAATTATTCAAGCCATGCCCTAGTTTTCATTCATTTGAATCCACGGTCATTGGTAGTAATAGATACTTGTAATGGCCTTAGCTAGGAACTCTCCCAACTACACAATACAGAACTAGAGTATGGGGCTCACAGAGAGAAGGGTGGAGAACTTCATACTATGTGTTCTGGAAATCTTGGTTGCCCTGCCAACCCAAAAGATATCTAAAGAACAATGTTTAAATTTAGGAGAGGCATTCATTGTAGAATAACAAGGCGAACATGAGGAGCAGAACTTCTTTATGTTCTACACAGTCTTGATGCCCTTTTTAATCTTACAAAAGTAATATATGAATGTGGTTAAGCATGAAAGTGCGGGGATCCAAGATGGCGGTGGCCTGTGTGGACGTATTTTGATTTCAGGGTTAACAGTCACAGGGCGGCGAGTGTTGCAGGATGCTGTACAAACCGCTCGACACCTTCTAAATCTCACCCAACCACCCAGGGTCCCTGGATAGGATGCTCTTTCCCACACAAGGAAGCTGCTGGACCCGGGAATCAGGATTCCCCCATCGCCTACCAGGAGAGACTCCAGGTAAGTTCCAATTTAATACCCAGTGGGTGGATTCAGATCCCACGAAGAGATAATTCCCACCCTGCTGGGCACCCCCAGGTCTCGCACAGATGATCCAGCTATCTGGCAAAAGGCTGCGACCCTTGGAAGTGAGCGCAACTTGGCTGCAAAGTGCCTTCAGACTGCAGATTGCAACCCGCTGCTGTGACATCACCGGCCAGTTTCCAAGCCGCGGGAGCGGCAAGGCCATTGGGGGTGAAGGGGAGATTTACCTACCACAGGAACCAACCCCGGGCAAACTGCGACATATTTGAAACTGTCATATATCGGACTTTTGTACTAGTACTGGCCCTTCCAGTGGGGAACCAGAGCTTACTTGTACACAGCTCCACCACCTGGATTAGTTAGGACTCCACCTAGGAGGCGGGGCTGAATGACTCACCTTATACAGGTAGAGTAAGGCAATTCGAATCCTACACCAAAGCGCCCCCTTTGGACCCAAGTCCAGAACACAACTAAAAAATTCCATGTGGCCAGAGGCCCCAGACCAAAAAAAAAAAAAAAAAAAAAAACAGAGCTAAATGACTCCAACAAAACAAAGCAACGCTATTCCACCCAACCCGAACCACCTCACCACAGCTGAAACACATGAAAACGATGACAATTCTACATTATGGAAAGTGATAGAGTCCCTTCAAGAACTTAAATTTATGAAGGAATTCAAAGAAGCCACAATTTTACAAGTCAAAACAACGCATAACACCATTAAAGAGCTCCAAGCCAAGGTGACTCAGCTTGAACAGGAAAAGGAGAGAGCAATGAAAGATTTCCAGGCAAAAATAAGCAAACTGGAGAAGGAAATGTACAAAACGAATAATACCATTCAAAACATGAAAATATAAATGGAAACAATAAAGAAAACACAGTCAGAGTTAAAAGAGGAAATGGAGAATCAAGGGAAGAGAACAGGAACTACCAATGTGAGTATCAAAAATAGGATGCCACCCTAACATCAAACAAAATAGACTTCCAATTGAAGTTAATAAAAAAAGACAAAGAAGGGCATTACATACTCGTTAAAGGAAATATCCACCAAGAGGACATCTCAATATTGAACATCTATGCCCCAAATACAAAGGCACCTACATTTATAAAAGAAACACTTCTAAAACTTAAATGAATTTATGCAGTTTGCAGCCAAATAGATGGAACTAGAAAAGCTCATCCTGAGTGAGCTAACCCAGACTCAGAAGGATGCATATGGCATCTATTCACTTATAGTAGAATTTTAGCTATATAGTAGAAGGTATCGATACTACAACTAACACACCAAAGGAAACTTGGACATAGACTTTTTATTTTTTATTTATTTTTTATATTTTTTTCTATTTTTTAGTCTTTTTTATCTATTTGTCTCCTTATTTGTTTGTTTGTTTTTTAGTTCTCTCTCCCGGGCAATGAGACACTTTTCACTGCTGGTACTGCCTCGTAGACCCCCCAATGAATGAGGAGCCTCTTGGCCCTCATACGGCCTCTCAAATGAGATGAGGGACTGTTATATAAGGACACCCCACCCCAGAGAAATGGGATGGAAGGGATAGGAGGTAAAGAAAAAAAATGAAATGTGATGTTTCGGCCTTTTACTACTAATTGTCATAAACTGTTTAGGATAATTAAGAAATGCAAACTGATAGTTATGCAAGCCGGTCATTTTGTTAGGTACTATGACAGCCTATTATAGTTATTTTCTAAGCTAATCAGAAATAAAGCTGCTAAAAGACAAGCAACATCTACTTACCATATAGAAGAGATAGATAGGGCCTCTTCAAAAACCTCAAGAGATCTGCAGAATATGGCATTCAAAGATGTTTTCGTAACTTTAGATTTTTTTTATATCAAGACATAACAACTCCTGACAGCACCCCCTATTCTACCCCAAGTAGAAAATGAGCATCGAAGAATCTCCAGTGGGAGATGATTGAATTAGTCACAAGCCTATCTCTTGGTAGGAAAAACCCCTTTCTCCAACTGTAGACAGAATGCTGTCCAAAAAGGACAAAACCGGGAAGCAGGTAAGTTGACAGTCTAGCTCTGCCAAGACAGGGTAAGCAAGTCCTTCATAGCCCCTGCTCTAAAATCAATGTCTGTCAGAGAAATGGGGCCAAATGACTGAAGATCGATGCTGTAATGTATGGAGAGAAAATGGGAACTGTCCAGGCAGCCACTGGTATGTCATTTTTTAGTTTTGGAAGCTGCAAGACCTGTACTTCCTATAAAATCAGATATATTTATCCCTCTCAGGTCTCTGAGGTGGTTGAAGAACAGATAGCTAGAGTCTCATAATTAAATTTTGAGTGGTTTAGGAATTAAGAGAGTGTTATAGATCTAAGAAGATGCTTTTAAAATTGTATTGCAAGTTAGTATGAATGTTGAGTCAGATATAGACCTTTAAACTCATGGAGATGGTTAGATAGTAGAATGTTAAAGTCAGGTGCCAAACACATATGGACTGGACATTGGGAATATACATTAAGCCATAAAAGCCTCATAACTGTGGCCTAATTACCTCTGTTGTACTGTATTGTATTTATTATTATAAGTGAAAGAGTCATTTGTTGGACTGAAAGGGGAAACTGTAGGGGGAAATAAGATATACCTTAAACTTAAAAAAAAAAGGGAAGAGGATGGGGGATGAGGGTGGGAGGGTGGGACTGGAGGGGGAATAGGGAGGGGACTGTGATTGAGATGTAACTTGAAGAAATAAAAAATAAAGGGAAAAAAGCATGACAGTGCACAAAAAGGTAGTAAATGAATAGGAAAAGCCTATTTTCATATTGACTTTTCATTCCATTCCCCAGAGAAAACTACTATCAATATTTTCTGGAGTTCATATCTAAAAATAATTAAAGGTGTACACATATATATTAATTAATGTATATGTGTGTTTTATATATAAATATGTGTAATATATATAAATCACAAACTTACATATATTTGTGATTTTATACACAAAGATATTGAAGTATACAAACTACCAACTACTTTGTGTTTCCTCTAATCATATATCTTCCAAGTCTTGTTCATCAACATGTCTATATCTCATTTTAATGCCTATAGAGATTAAAATGTATTTAGCCTGTTATTTTTCTAGCTCTCAGCCTTGAAAAATAATGGCTCTGCTTCTACAGATTTTGTCACTAGAATATAGACGTTCATATTCATTTCTTTTTATGCATGACTTCAGTACCATTGGAGTTGAAAAGTCCACCCTTGCTTCTGAGCTTAATAACAGCATCTTGGGCAGTGATGTGGCTACTACATTCCTTACATCTGCATTAAATCATAGTCTTTCAATCTGGGTAACACTTCACATCATCTGCCCACTTGTTTTCAGTCTTTCTTCCAGAATATGACTTATAATCAGAAAAAATAGACATTGTCACAATTGAAAAAAGCTACTTGCAATTCCCAATTGCTGGACACTGTAATAGCAAGTTCTAAGATTGACATTGATACATAATTTAAATAATAGGATAATTATGTTGAAAGGAAGAGAGAACCTGAATCCTGTTCAAAATTTAAGAGGCTTAGTGCTAACAGCATGTCCAATGTAAGTTTCTTTCAGAGACAGATTTTCCAGAAATGCACCTTGCTATTGTTACTCTCTTTTTTTCTTTTGAGAATTTCATATGCGAATACAGTACATGTACATCATCCACATACCTCCCTCTCATCTTTCTAACTCTTCTGTGTCCTTTCAACTACCTACTCTCAAAATTGTGGCAATGTCCTAAACCTGTTATTGTCACCAACACACACACACACACACACACACACACACACACACACACACACATGCAATCAAAATCAACTGACTCCCATTAGTTTTGCCTGTATGTTTATGCATTTGTGGCTGACCACTAAGACAGAAAAACCAATTGGAGGCCCATCCCTGGAAAGAGCTAATTCTCCCTCCTTCAGCAGCCATAAATCTAGACATCTTCATCTAAGAGGTGAGCCCTTATTGAATTTTGCCCCATCCATGTTGGTATGTTAACTGGTGTATTGAGATGTCACCCATATTGTTGACAGCTCAGGGATGAAGACTCTCTGTCAAGTATAGAAGACACTAGCTAGCAGAAGTTGTCTTGATCCTGTGGCCCTTACAGTCTTTCCACCCCTTCTTCTTCACTGTTGTTTGAGCCTTAGGTATAGGGGTTGTGTTAGGGCTGGACATTCACTATTTCTCTGTACTTTGCCAAGCTGTAGATCTCTGTAGTAGCCTTCTGCCCTAAAGAAAAATTTCTTTGATGAAGGACAAGAACTGTGCTACTCTACAGGGACAAAGATAAGTATTTTACCCAATTCTTGGCTGGGTTTGCTATATCAGGCATGCTTCCCTCCTATTGAGTGAGCCTTAAGTCCAACTAGACAGCTGTTGATTATCATCTACATATAAGTGCTACTTATGTGTTGTATGTGTGCTGTACCAATCCCATATTCCTAAAAGTACTTCCTGTCTTTCTGTTTGCAGTGAAGTACATGAGAGAAGCCACGCCTTACGTGAAGAAAGGATCCCCTGTGTCTGAGATTGGGTGGGAAACACCTCCACCTGAGTCCCCTCGATTAGGGGGCAGCTCCGGAGACCCTCTGTCATCCCAGTCCTTCTCCTTCCATAGAGACCGGAAGATCATCCCCCTCAAGATGTGTTATGTCACTCGGAGCATGACCTTGGCTGACCCTGAAAACAGGTAACAGGGCAAACTTTTCTGGCCTTTGGGGGTATGAGAGAATTTGACAGGTCCTGCTTATGTCTGAAAAGACTGTGGATCTCATGAATAGAATGAAGGGTCCTCCCACCCTCCAAGCATGGGGAAGACACATATTGAAAGAGGGAGGTTATATTCCATCCAGGTTCCCACCCATTCTCCCATTCTTTATCCTCATGCACATGACCCACATTCTCTATAGGATGGGAGAATTTGAATCAGCATCCTGGAATCTTTCCTGGTTTGGTCGTTGTGAGTCTATGAGATTTTTAGCTAAGTCCCTCAAACCATCACATTTTGGTTTTGTCATCTACAAGATGGGAATAATTGAAATAGATATCAGGTTGTGAGGGTTAAATGAGGAAATCCTATAAAGCACTTAGCACTGGAATAAGTGTGCACTACAATGTCTGTTATTCATGTTTGTAAAAATCAAATCCACCCGCCTGAGCCTCAACACCTTCAACATCTTCAACAGTAGCCTCTGAGGGTCAGATGGCAGCCATCTGAAAGCCCTTCTCTACCATAAGATAATAAAAAGTGGCAACAATCTGAGACTGTTGTGCAGTTTTCCAAAGTCCGTAAGTGACTGCATGCCACAGCATAGACATGCCACCTAATTCAGGGCACTCTGGAGTACAACAAAGGTGAAGTAAAAGTTTATGGTCTCTTTTCACTCCAAAAGGATTGGATTGCAGGAAAAGGTATCAAGGAAGAGAATTAAGAAGAGAGGAGATGGAGAGGGAAAGAGATAGGGACTGAGGAACTGAGCCAGCCAATGGGGACTCTTGGTGACCTTTGCATCCACATTAAAGTGCTAAAAATAGTAACAGCTCTACTGGCCCTTATTTGCAACATGTGTGGAACAGCTGCAACTCCCAGGAGCTGGAAGTATTTGGCTGGGTTCACAGTTGCTGATGGGGAAAATCCAAAGCGAGTGGGGCAGGGAGAAAACTGACTCCTTGCCTAACTCCATGTGGGTTTTAATTCTTAGTCCAGTAAGTTCACTCTAAGGAAGCTGTTAGAGCCCTTGTGAGTCCAACCACCTGTCACACCCCTCTGTCCTCCACCCAGCACCCTTCCCTAGTGTCCTCATATTAGCACAGGGATGGGCTGCTCATAAGAGAGAGCCAGCTCACAGCGTTGAGAGAGGAATCCGACCAGGTGGAATGAGGAGACAGTTCTACCATGACGATCGCCCTCCTTCCCGTTCTGTTTTGTTCCCCCTCCATTTCCACTCAGTCCCTGGGCCTGCACTTCTCAGAATTTCCTCCTCCCTTGAGCCCTACCCACCTAACTCAATAACTCCTTTCCCTCAAGAATCTAATGTCAGGTTTCAGATATAATGAATTCACAATCTGCAATGTGTTCATTCTGTACTGGGTTTTATGTTAATTCATTTAGTCCGGCAATTGCTAAGACACAGCTTACAGGTGCACTCGACTTGAACATCTTTCTTTTAATAGTCTAACTACCATTTTAAACAAATTCAAACTAGTTGTCATATTGAATATTGTGAAATTTCACATTCAAAAGATAGGCTTTTGCATTCCTAAAAAAAGAAAGAAAGAAAGAAAGAAAGAAAGAAAGAAAGAAAGAAAGAAA
>CAJQZJ010004888.1:2460030-2472734 GCA_907164525.1 Lophiomys imhausi | reverse complement strand
AAAGAAAGAAAGAAAGAAAGAAAGAAAGAAAGAAAGAAAGAAAGAAAGAAAGAAAGAAAGAAGGAAGGAAAATGCTGGCTACTGTTCGGCATACTGCTGCATGCAAGGCTCTAAGTAACAGGAGCCTAGAAGTGGTTTATTCTTTGACAAGGAGACAAATGTGCTTTCTCATTCCTGTTGCTCCCACATAGGGGCTTCACAGAATTCCTTGCCTGGTCTTTTGTATTATCTGCTTAATATACAACTTCTTAATACTCGTGGGTCCTCCTAACAGCTATCTGAGATATTATTATTATTGTCCCCATTTTATGAGCAAAAAAAAATAGAAAGACTTTGAAATTTCCAGAAACATTATAGAAGTTATTAATACCTTGGAGAAAAAAAAAGTTCTTGAATTTTTTTTTCTATTGCTCTTTCTAGCAGTAGACTTATATTCTGTAACATGTATGACCTATAAATAACAGAGGTAAATCTATTATCAGGCTATTTTGAGAAACCTCAGGATTTAATAATACTGGGAATTCCATTATGCATGTCTATACACACAGGAGAATGGATTTTTTAGAGCTTAATACCACTGCTGTTTAAGTCTACCACTGATGAGCTATTTGCAGAGCATCCTGGGTGGGAGATGCAGAGCCTGTCCTGCTGGGATATGAGGAACCACGGGGTAGAATTAAAAATGAGGGTCCAGCTGAGACAGATGGTTTAGGGAGAAGACATCAAGTGCAGATAGGTCCTAAAATGCTGGGGAGATAAGGGTGAGTCTTGCCCCTAGTAAAGGAGAAAAAGAAAAGAGAAAGAGGAAACAAATATTTTATAGAATTTCATTTGCATGCTGGGAAGAATATAGCATTGCCAATCAGACAGATAATATTGGCAAACCACAATTCTGCCTAGTACAAGAAGCACTCCTAACACAAAGTGATTTCAGAAGAGAAAGACACAGAGCCTGGCAGAAGCTCACACAACCAATTCAACGGAGCAGCAACAGAAAGCACCGATTTCAATCTTGATTTATGACAAGGTAAAACGCAGGCTGAAGAAAGAGCATAACCAGAGTGATGAAGGGCTGATTTATGCCAAAGACCGAAAGTCACAAGAAGCATTTGATAGATTTAAACACAAACCAAATAACAATACAACAGCAACTTGTATACCAGAAACTACAGGAAGTTCCCTAAGAAACAGAAGCATAATCGGGTAATTTAATATATGTCACTCTCAGTCCTAGATGGGTCCCATGAAAGGCAAAAGATGAAGAAGGATACAGAAGACTTGAAATGCATAAAAAGTGGTTCCTAGATATATTGTAAAATTTGTATCTTGCTATTGGAGAATGCACATTTTACTTAAATGCACATAGAGTCTACAACCATAACACCTTGACATTCCCAATCTCATCTGATCTCAAATACACACGGAATATGCATACAATTGGGCATAGAGTACATAGCAAAGAGGGTAGTAGGTACCATAGGTAGAAATGATATAAACAATGTTCTCTGACAGTAATGAGTGGGTTAAAACCAGAAAATTAATATTAAAAATCAAATCTAAAATACCTCTCTTCTTGCTTTCTGTAAAACACTTTCTATGAGTAACCTTTGGACCACAGAAGAAATACACACTAAACTTCTAACCCATCTTTAAAAGATAATAATGAGCCGGGCGGTGGTGGCGCACGCCTTTAATCCCAGCACTTGGGAGGCAGAGGCAGGCGGATCTTTGTGAGTTCGAGGCCAGCCTGGTCTACAAAGTGAGTCCAGGACAGCCAAGGATACACAGAGAAACCCTGTCTTGAAAAACCAAAAAAAAAAAAAAAAGATAATAATGAAAGCCAGTATACAGGGTTAATATAAAATAGAGAACCTCTCCACATTTACAGATAAGCTGCCCCCATCCTTCACCTGCTGCAGTACATGGGGAGGGGAGCACCTCACCTGGGCAGTACAGTAAAGGTGACCCTCGTGGCTGGAGCAGGTGAGCCCGCCATTAGGTTGTAAGCAGAGAGCTTCCCTGCCCTCATCTGGGCAAAGCAGGAGAGCTGGCCCTGATGGTGTGGGTTCAGGAAAGCAGATGGGCTTGCCAACTCAGCTTCCGCCCACCCCAGATTCAGGACTCTGAATTGGCTGAACTCAACATCTACTCCATCTATGAACTGCTGAAGTATGTGAAGGGGCTGGTCCCACAGGTCCTGCAAACCCTAAGCTGCAGTATCTACATGACACAGAGCAACAATAGGATATCCAAGTGAGAAACAAGTATTGATAATGTAGCAGAAGCCACAGGCTTCAGAGCAGACCAATGACTCATTGCAATGAACATTTGCAAGTAATATTGTTTGGGCAAAAGGATATACCATGCAACCATGACACACACTGCAGATTCCATGGTAAGATGTTTGTTTGTTTTGGGGGGGTTTGTTGTTATTGTCATTGTTTTCTTTTGGTAAGGGAACTTACAAGGGCAAAGGGTGGATATGAAGGGACAGGGAGATGAGTGGAATGGGGCTGCATGATGTGAGATTAACAAAGAATCAATAAAAAGAGAGAGAGAGAGAGCAAAGAATGTAGACCGTGGGTCTAGCCACATGCATGGTGATGTCTTAGTTCTGCTATACCTACATCAGTTTAAACAAGAATGCAATTAATCATCTTCTACTTACTCTGTGGACACTTCATGAGCTTTGCTGAGGATTGGGAGTTAAAACAACCAGAAGATGTGTGATTTTCACCCAGCCTTGGCTCATATCAAACCAGTTTCTGAATCATTACCTCCATTGTCTCCAACCTCAACACCTGACAAATTTACTTGAACTGTCAGCCAGAAGTTGATGGCCCCTTGGGTGCCAAAATATGAGAACAGATTGACAAGTGCCACAGCATCTCAGGAGCTGATGCCCTCTGTGGGTGACACACAGTTGTTCACGGTTTACATTAAAACCTTTAATGCTCAATTTCTCAAATGGAAACAGTCGTAGAACAGCAGGCAACATTGCTGCTCTTTCTGTGGAAAAGGTCACTCAGCAGGGACCAAATCCACAAGAATTTCACTGCTAGTGGCTATCAATGAGGACAACATACTTTTTTTTTTTCAAATGCTAACTCTTCACATATCTCCTACTTTTCATATTTAATTCTTGGCCTTCACACCCATTGTCTTCATCTTCAGTCCTCCAGAGTATTTGGAGTCATATCCTTCCTGCTGGTTTGCTCAGTTTGCTACTTCTCCAGTCTCTCATCCTCTAGGCAATGGAATAAGAAACCCTCATTTATCCATTTGTTCAAATAGGCTCCCTCCCCACTCCCTGCCTAATAATATAATCTTGAGTACTGCCAAAAAAAAAAAAAAAGCCCCTCTTAAGCTTTGTATCTTCCCTACTTGCTCATCACTGGTCCCTATATTTCCAGCCTTTATGCTCCAGCAATTCTTCTCCTCCATTTCATCTTCTCAAAGGCCCTTATTTAAGCCCCAGAAGAAGTATCCTGTCCGGGACATTGCTCATTTTTCACACCTTCCATGCAGCTCTGTCCATTTTTGCATCCTTCTTGAAGACTGACAACTTTCCCGGTGCTCCTACCCAGTTCTTAAGCTGTATGGTTCTTGAAACATGAGACATTCCAGGTTTCTATCTCATTACCCCAGCCTTCAGGAACGTACAATCTATCTATTCAAGGATGTTTTCATTAATATATGATAAACACCATATTTATCAGTCCCTTTTGGGCATTCTTCTTCAAATTTTTTCTTTGAAAAGATCTCACCCCAGATAGCTTTGAATATGAGAGAATAGATTAAAGCAACATTGTATCAACATAGTTAGGAAATTTGGTGAAGCTAGCACAGTGTATTAGCCAACTGGGACGTGGGTATGAGTGGCTGGGCCAGCACAGGCAGCGTTTGAGGCACACGGCAGAGTCTACTATATATTTCATGGGTAAAGATCAAAGAGATGCACACGACCTGTCTTGACAAGCAGTATGCATTTGTATGCACAGTGCACAAGTGAGAAGCGCACCAAGGTGCTGTGCAGGTTTCAGATGGAAACGTGTAGTTGACACAGTGACTCAGAGAGGCAGGAATTGGTACGTCCTGTGACACACTTGGATTTATTTCCGCAAAGCACCATCAGTGATGTTACTACAAGTCAGAAGCTAAGCCTCAGCCCCAGAAAGTCAGAAACTTGATTTAAGGGCCTGCACAAATGGATCCATCTCTAAAAGGTTGACTCACATTAACCTAAGAGCCAGAGTCCACTTATGTGATCAATGCAGTTGTCAAGCAAACAGGCTGGCTAGGAAGGGGGACGTTGATGTACTCTTCTTGTGGACAGACCTCATTGGAAATTTAGAAATGCAAATACAAGCAGAATATCACAACACCAAGTTACTCCAACAATGTGACTTCCAAGGCAACCTAAGCATGCATTTCCTCTGTGTGGACAAGCCACGTGAGAAATTTAAGCACCACAATAGTTATTCGGTGTAAGATGTAAGAAGGAACTGACCTTTCCACACTGGGAGAGCCTTTCCAAGGTGGCCATCATATAGCATTATGCTTTGCCAACTCCCTGTCCTCCAGGGCCGTATATAAATAACCTGCAGCTTCCCTGTGTGGTTACCCTGTCCTCTCATGACTAATTAAACTTTATTTCACATAGCTCTTTTTTTTTTTTCTGGTGAGAGTCAGAACAGAACAGACTTAGGGTTTTGTTTATCACATTTGATCAGTTACTAGTCCTTGCTCTCAGAGGTTGCTCTCATACCTTTTTTTCTGATTAGAGTTTTAGGTGATTCAAAGTACTCTAGTTACATATTTATAGACAAATAAGATTTCAGCAACTACCAACAGAAGATTAAACATTTTATTAGCTTAAATTTATTTCCTCCTTACCCTATCCCTTATGTAGAACTCTCAACTATACTCATTAAACATTGAATACTGTTGACAATTTCCCTCTGTAATTGCATTCAGAATGAAGATTCATGAGGTACTTACATCTGCCATTTCTTCTCAGGATGACTTCCCTACTAAGAGGCTCACAAAATACATGTTTTCTTCTTCTGTGTTTGTTTGTTTGTTTCTTGAGGGGGTTATTACTCTTGACTGGACACTTATTGTTGCTTCGTAATGGAATCTGTGGCTCAATGATCCGGATTTCCATTTGGAAACATAAGGAAGTGTAAACAATGTATAGCTCGCTATATGAAATGGACACATTTTAAATATCTAAGATGGAGGACCAAATGAAATGCATGCTATGTCACAGAGGAAGAAAAAACTAGAAATTAGAATTTTGTATTTGAATTCCAGTGCTGTTGTTTATTCTCTATTACTACTGTCTCCTGTTCTCGGGTTCTTTATCTGGTATAAGCAAATAGCTGTAAGCCTTCCAAAGTCTCATGATGAAACCTAATCTTTCATTACGTACTATGAAGAGGTGAGGATGTACAGTGCTTAACTACAAATGGGACAGACATATCCCTGCCCCTCCCAAGGTTTAGGGACCATCAGAAAAATGGGGAAGATGGTCTGTTAAGAAAGGAATTCCAGAGTGAAACAGTATCTTCTGGACATGGCAGGACTGTTGTAATCATGAACTCACACAAACTATGGTTTTCTGAATAAGCCTGTACCATATCAAGCCAATCAACATTCTAGTATGGAAGAAGAAGGAGTTCGTGAGCCCCCAGCCCTCAAGGAATTATTGACAGTTGACAGTATTGTGGAGTGGGATAGTTGATTTTCTTTAAAGGTTCCATTGACTATACTCCAGGAGTTGAGCTGATACCCATGAGGATGTGGGAAGCACAAGTAGGACTCAGTGGGTTCTAAAACAAACAAGCAAACAAAAGACACAAAGTGGGGAATGAATGGGAGGGGCAAGATGGATCAAAGAAGCATAAAAGAGAAGAGTAAGGAGTTCCTGCTGCTTTCCTTCCCAATTCTCTCTTGTGGAATAGGGTTCTTTAGCCTAACCCTGCTCTGCAACTGTGTTTTGCAAACACCCATCTTGCTTGGTTTCACTATCTCACAGTTGGAGGGGAACTTGTCTTAGGGTACAACAAGTCTTTATCTCACTCATGTCTGAGTTGGATATGTAGATGAATCCTTTGACTTTAGATTTTTGAGTTGATGCTAGAACAAATTAAGATCTGAGAGATTACTGAGATTGACTATACTTTGTACCTAAAAAGGATATGGATTCTGAGGGATCAGGGCATAGCTCTTAAATGCTTAACTCCTCCAAATTTCATATGGTGAAGCCTAATCTGTGTAGTATGTGAGGTGAAGAGATGATTGATGCTTGAGATTAATGCCCATATGAAAGTTTTCAAGAAGACTATTCACTCCTGCTGCCACATGACAGCACATACTACCCATTATCTGTGAGGAGCACAAAGATACTATACACCAAATCAGCTAGGGCCTTGATTATAAACTCCCCAGAATTCAGAACTGACAATATTAAAGTTCTGATGTTTTTTAGCTTCCCAGACTAAGATATTCTATTATCTGTCCAAACAAACAGATGTTTCAAGTAAAGCGTAGGTCAACATTCTAGCCATGTGTAGTGGTTTGTGATGACCAGCTGGCTTAATGTTGTCGACCTCTGGTTTCTAGTAGAACAATGGAGTTGTAATGTAGATTTCAGTCAAAATGTCTTCACTACTGGGTGTGAGGAGAGCAGAGGAGTTCTGTTATGGTGTTGCTGTTGTTTTGATTTTATTTCTTCATCTTTACTCAGAGATCAGAGAACTTTTCAGGTCACGCCCCCAAGCTATTGAGCAGAGATTTATTTCACAAGAAAACCTTCCTTGACAGAGGTTTTTAAGACTGCTGAGATTGCTAGCTTTTTGCAAGGACCTGTGCTCTAATTTCTCAACTCGTAGAGTCTCCCAAGAACTTAAGTATTATCTGTGTGTCAATTCCAAGCCCTCTGCCAGGTTCGATAGCCCAGGCCTATGATCTCAGCTGAAGGAAGAGGATCACAATTTCAAGGCCTGCCTGAGCTACAGAATGAGTTCGAGCATAACCTTAGCAGCTTAAATGAGACCCTGTCTCAAAATAGAAAGCTTGAAAAATCCTGGGGACATGGCTCAGTAGTAAATTGCTTGCCCTCTAATCTATGAGTTCCTCGGTTTGAGCCTCAGTACAAAGAATAAAATTAAATCCCAAGTCCCCAACCTTGCTCCTATCTGCTGTCACACTCTACTCCAATTCCTAAGAGATCCCTTATGGTCACCTTAAATAGTCAACACCTTTGTTTTCAAGCCCCTATCCCTGTGTGACACGCTGTCATTTTTTTTTTCTCTTTCTGCAAGATTAGAATTGATTTAAAGCCGAAACAAATAAATATTTCTTAATATACTTCAACAATGGGTCCAAGTGTTTAAAACAAAGGGGTTTCTGTATCTGTGCCGAATATGGTTCTAGATGTGGAATCTCTCTGAAGCTTGCTAGTGAAGTTGCTTGTACCGGGCCATGTATATCATGAGCAAAAGTGAATGTTCTTTTTCTTCATTGGTTATTTTGACCTATTCCAATTTGTTGTTTTTGTTTTATCTTACTGTATTTTTTTCATTACTATTCCTTAGATGTGTATTTGTTTCCTTTTTTCTTTTTAAACAATTTATTTAATTTTATGTGAATTAGTGTGAAGGTGTCAGATCCCCTGGAACTGGAGTTACAGACAGTTGTGAGCTGCCATGTGGTGCTAAGAATTGAACTCGGGACCTTTGGAAGAGCAGTCAGTGCTCTTAACCACTGAGCCATGTGTCCAGACCCTGCCTATTTGTTTTCTAACCAGAGACAGTACAGTGTGTGGAGCCAGAATGGGAGGGGAAGTGGGAAAGAACTGGGTGGAGTAGGGGGAGAGGAAACTAGAATCAGAATATATTGTGTGAAAAAAGAAATCTATTTTTAATAAAATAAAAGTCAGTGTTCTAATTTTTCAACTCAGCTTTAAAAATAAGTTAAATATTTAACATTTACAGCTAAAATTTATCCATGTGTATCTGCAGTCCCAGTTACTAAGAAGCTAAGGCAGAGGGATTGATTATTGGAGCTCAGGAATTGGGAGACTACTCTGGGTGAAACAGCAAGATCCTTGCTTCAAAATCATCAGCACTTTTTTTTTGAAAGGCAACATATTTGATCTAAAATTATGCACTTTTCTGTCCCACCAAAACTACCCTTTTAGTAATACATATTCATCTATCTGTGTATCTGCCTATCATCCACCTATCACATGCCTATCTACCAAATTGCTCCTCAGTTAGACAAAGCTAAGTGAAATATTTTGTTGCTGGAGAAAAGAAAGGTGATGCATCAAGTGTAAGTGTGGGTGTATTTATACAAAAATAAAATGATAAGAAAAGACATAGAGATAAGAAATTCATAGAGTAATGGATGAACATCTGACATTGGCCTCTAATCTCTACACCGATACATATACATATATTTATTTATTTTTACTTTTTATTTATTACTTCAGGTTACATCTCCATCACAGTGTCCTCTTTCCACCCCTCCCAGTCCTGCCTTCCCACCCTCTACCCCCATCCCTTCCATATTATTCCTCTGGAGTGGAGTGTCCCTACATATCAGTCCCCTGCCCCAGTTCAGCAGTCATATGAGGGCCAAGAGCCTCCTCATGCACTGGGGGCCTACAAGGCAGCGCCACTAGGGCAAAGTGTCTCATTGACAGGAAACAAAGTCTACGTTCATGTTCCCTTTGGTGCATTGGTTGTAGTATAGTTATCCTGTACTATATATTTATATACAGGTGCACACTCACCCAAACACCTATGCACACATACATACAAAAATGATGATAACAATAAAGCAGGCAACTTAAAGTAAATTGAAATTAAAAGACTTGTTGCTAAGTAGTAGTTATTCATCATTTATTTTTACAGCCTATCTGCAGACCTGTTTAGCAATTCACATCTGAAATCCTAGGAATCTAGTCACATTATTAAGTTGGTACTATCTCCCCCTCTGCTCTGTCAGTCACCTCTCAATACATGTCGTGCTGGAAGGATATTGGAATTCCCACTTTTCTGGGTGATTCTCTATTGCTCTGTCACGTTTGTTCGAACTTAGTTTTTTACATTTTCTTTAAGGACACTTTGTTTACATTTCAACTATCAGAGTGTGGCTCTTTCAGTTGTCTGATGTTCCCTTTTCTTCTTGTTTTGTGGACGTCACATTTTTCTGTTGCCTCCAAGAGACTGTTGTTAATTAGCTGATTTTTACTGTTCTCTTTGCTATTTTTTTTTTCTGCTGATTGATTGCTTGCTTGCTTTGGAAGCATTTTCATCTTCCCTGTTGGAGGCTTTCCTCAAATGTCTGTTCATTCCTTGTTATCTGTTCTTTATTTAGATAGAGACTAAAAAACCTATTAAAGCCCATGTCAGTAGGCAAAGCTGTAGAGTTATTGCTGGGTAAGCTTCCCATAGGAAGAGGTTGTGATTCTTATTCTGAGTGTGTGTTCAGAAGCTGTTTCTGGGTCTATTCACTTACTCTGGAATGAATCACCTACTTTCTCTTTGGATGTGGATGAGCAATGGAGTGAGAAAATGCCTGGCTGCCATTGTTCTGGAAGTCCCAACATCAGCATATAGAGTGTGCTGAGGACTCTTGTTTTCAACCCTAATCCTCTCTGGAGGTTCAATGTCATGCAGCTCCAATAGCTCCTTCCTAACTGGAATCCTTTTCGTGTCCCTCTATAACTTCCTCTCTTCTTCCTTCACTCTGAAGAGTCCACTAGTTCATTCATTGTTGCCCATCTTTCCAATTCATAACGAAATATTGCCTCTCCCTTTCTCCTTTAAGTTTAGACCTCCCTGCTGAACCCTAAGGAAGGACAGATTAACATGAATGCCAAGCCACACTGTGCTTTGTGCAACAGGAATCATTGAATAACTTATATCTTTATACACAGCAAGTGCACAAAAGGTTCATTTTAATGAGCTCAAAAAACTTTTCACAGCCCTGTTATTTCTTAGAAAATCTATTTCCTTCATAAATAAACTTTAGCATTCACACTAATTACCATAAAATTTTAATCGGCGAGGTATGAACTAATAAGGTTCTGTAAAAACATAACATTAGCTAAAAGACAATCATTGTTGGCCTTAGGAAACAACAGTTCAGAGGTCTTGCCAAGCAAGATTCCATGATTCACCGATACCCACAGGTCCACATGAGTTCATTTTAGCTCATTCCTCTATAGTACCATTCCCAGAAATTTCGTATTTCCCCTTTTTTAAGAAATTTTGGGGAGACTGAACTTGGCCATCTGGGTGTAAAGGAGTTTTGCTAATGTTGACTCTCAAAATACAGGTTTTGTTCCTTTGCTCTTGATCCATTAATTGAATGTCATTTGGTTTGCAAATAACTGCCCTGGGATTTTCCAGCTGAGATAATGACGGCTCTGAAAATAACCCCAGACTTATCATGAAGACATCCTCTATTCCAGCAGGTCTCCCCTCTGCTGGTGAGTCAACGGTGCCATGGGGATCCACATACAGAGACCTTGTACTCTCTTTCCCTATGTGTGGAAATTTGTTTTCCTTAATGGGGAAAGTAGTTGGGGTGCAAACCACTGTGGATACATTTACAGTGACTGATTTGTGACTCCTTTGCTCCTGAGTAATGCTAGAAGGGGGATTTTGACACTGCTGGCTCATTGACTTTGAGTTTTGGTCTGTTTGAGTTTGGTCGCGGGACAGCATTTCCCTGTGTTGTTTGACCCTGAATTTTCAATATCCTCACACTAGCCTCCTGTGTGCTGAGATGACCTGCATGTGTCACCACACCCAGCTCTCAGAGTCTCTAAAGTTTCCACTAGTGGACAGCTTTGTTTATGTAAGCTCTATGCCACATTTCATGGTCTGCTTTTGCATTTGTTCCACATCTAACAGTAGCACGAGACACTACTCACTAAATACAGAAGGGTAGTTGAGATAATATTAACCCCAATTCTAGGGTACAGGTGTCTAGTCATCCTTGAAGGAGCCACCAGACAGCACTTAATGTGGGGATCTTCTTGTTACCTGAATGTGAACCCCATCCCACTGCTGACCCAGCAGCACAGTGGATAGGTACTTGGATAGAGGAAGACTGGAGGAATCTATACTGAAAGAACCAGCACACGCCCAGATCTAGCAGCAGCAGGAAGCTGTTACCACCCCAGGCTTAGGAGCAACAGAGTCAAATAGCTCTGGAACTGGAAGAGGCCCAGCAGGGATTAGGGACAGGCCACTGCTCCAGCATTCCCTTTCTTCTGCTTCCACAGTCGCTGTTAATGCTTCTAAGTAGCTACAGCTAGAGTCTAGGAAGCACACATAGCATCATTTAGACCAAATGATCATGGGATCTTGGAACACAGAGCAAGGCAAAGAAGAATAAAAAAAGAATCTGGAGACAAAACCAACTTTTTTTTAAAAAATCATAAGCACATGGTGTAGAGGGGTGAAGAGAGGGGAGTGTGATGGAGATGTAACTTGAAGTAATAAATAAAATTGTTTAAAAATGAAGAAAGGTATTGAATTCTGCCTCTTTGATGACAGGTGTGATATATGCCACACAAGTGTCAGCTAGTTATGAGAACATGTGGTCAACCCAAACACCTACTTCACTGGAGAAGTCACGTTGGACAGCTCCACTTCATATGTTTAATAACAAGAAGTCACACCTCATTGTTTCAATAAAGATTTCTTTTAAAACCAGATATGGTGGAGAATGTCTGTGATCTCAGCACTTGAGAGATGATGGCAGAAAGTTCAGAAGTTCAACTCCAGCCTCAACCTACATACTGAATTCTAGGCTGACCTGGACTTTTATTTTATTTTATTTTATTGGAACAGGGTTCCTCTGTGTAGCCCTGGATATCCTAGAACTTGCTTTGTAGATCAACCTGGCCTTAATCAGCGATCTGCCTGTCTCTGCCTCCCAAGTGTTGATATTAAAGGCATGCGCCACCACACTCAACTGGAACCCTTAACAACAAAAAGATTTATTTTAACAGTTTATTTGGGGGAAGCTGGAAGCTATAGGAATATAGAAAAGTAAGGAGTAGTCAGGGACACAAAGCTCTAAATAGGTTTAAAGGGGATTGTTGAACTCTCTAGAGAAAGTAGAAGGGGTCTAAAGGGAACGTCTTCCATTATGGCAAAGCCATAGGCTTTTGAAGACACAGCTAATAAGGTTGATGTCATCACACCAAGCTGGCTTTAATAGTGAAATATCTACTACAAAAAGGCACCACCTACCCAGACAGAAATGGAAGGAGAACAAAATGTGTGCATAAACACAGTGTTGATGCATTAGTGCGAACTAAAACTCTGTGCCACAAAACCTTAATACTCCTCTAAAATGCCAAACTGTTCACCCCTTCTGTGTGCATTCTCTCTCCCAGTGTGGTGTGTTTTTTCCCCCAATCTGGAATAAAACACTCTCCCTGTCTCTGTTATGAAACAGATAGTAAATGCCAAGTGCTGCAGTTTGTTTTCATTACTGTATTATTAAATATTTGTACCACTGGAAAACGTTTTCTCATGTTACCTGGAAATAATACACTAGATCCAGAAGTTGAAACTCACAGAGCTATTTTCTCAAGTACTCTGACTGTATATACATTGTCAGACACACACACACACACACACACACACACACACACACACACACACACA
>CAJQZJ010004888.1:2425205-2460020 GCA_907164525.1 Lophiomys imhausi | reverse complement strand
ACACACACACACACACACACACACACACACACACACACACACACACACATATAATGCATTTTGTACAGTCATGAAAAGATAACTTTCAGAACAGGCCAACCCAGGTGTGAGCACTTGTTTTTGCACTTTGATAATACATGAAATTAATAAATGGTAATAAATAAATCAGAGTGAATATTAACAATTCACTTCTTGGAATTAAAAAAAAAAACATGTGAAGTAAGGGCTGCTAGTCCCTCCATGTATGTACAATAGTCAAATTAAATAAGCTGGCGTTTCCCTAGCATGTGGCATACAGTAAACACTTAGCAAGTGTCGTCTTGTTTCCATTTTCTTTGAAGAAAAATTATCTTGCACTACTCAGAATGTCAGAAGATCCTTCTAGTGTTGTGAAGAAATGTTAAGAACTCTTTAGGTTCTGCTAAGTGTTGGATAGAGCCTGGGGGTTCGGTTTTTGTTGTTGTTGTTTATTTGATTTTTGGTTTGGTTTGGTTTGATTTGGTTTGGTTTGGTTTGTGGTTTTAATGAATTGACAACTATAAAATGCTGTTTCAGTCCATGAAAACCACACCATGCTTTTAAATTTTTCTGTCTGATCTTTTATCTATGAGGCTGACGGTCTGAAGAATCGGGTCAGTTTGCAAACGGCACCTTTAATTTCTTCAGGAAGCACAGTTGTAGGCTTCGTATCACTACAGAGGTAGAGAATTCTACCCAGGCCACATACTGTCTTACAGAAATACCCCCAATAAGTTCTGAGAGCACAGTTTTTCTACACTGCTGTCAGACATGAGGGAAACAAGATGATTATAAGAGCTGGCGCCTGAGTCAATGTGGAAATTTGAACCCAAATATTCCTGCTGATAACAGAGGAGTCCCATGGTCCTGCTAGCTTCTGGGTTTTCCAGACCTGATGTGGCTGTGCCTGGGTGCAGATCTGTCAGAGTGATGTCCATGGACAACCCACAACACAGAACACATACTTTGATCATTTCCATCTTGTTCTACAGATGTTACCACTTTGCCCATGTTTTCTTTCTGTATCTTTATGGGTGGCAGACTCTACTATTTTAAGTCAGGTGCTTACAGTTTTTGAATCCATGGAAGAGAAAAGAACTAAATGGGAACAACCAGCACTGAACTACACCAAGTCATAAGACACCATTAAAACCTGTGTTGGTAGCAGCTGAGAACCACTGCTTGCTTAACTGCCTGCAATTTCTATGTTGTAAAGAAAGAAAATGTGGTTTTGAAAGTAGAAGGATATAGCTTTAGGTTGCAGGTCTTTGAGATCATTAATACTTTATTTTACATGCCTAAGCCCAAATTATCCCATCACTAAGATGGCATTATGAAGTCTACTTTTCAGAACTGTTGGTCAGTGTAAGTGTCTCTCAAAGTCTATGAGTGAATGAGATAGATTTTGCTAATACACTGCTTTCTTCTGGGTACCACACAACAGTTGTACTCACACATTCAAAATAGCTATGATTACCTGTCCAAAACCTGCAGAAGATTGGGCCTGCCAATATCTCCTCATGGAGAAATGGGGCCCCATAGTTCTCTCCATCCATGATGGGATATTGGCGATTAGTAGTGTCTGATGGAAGGGGAAACATTTTATCAGGAGTGTAGACACTGGTAAGTTGCCCATGGTCTGCTGAACAACCTCACCTAAGCAACCCTAATCAAACCCAAATGGTTCACAACATTGAAAAGAAAGAAACATGAAAGTAGAAAGGGGGGCTGATTGGGAAAGTAAGTAGGAGAATGACAAAAGAAAGTAATAGGAGGATATGATCAAAATTCATTATGTACACCTATAAAATTGCCAAAACAATCTTAAATGAAGAGTAGAAAGTAGAAAAACTCAGAGCCTAATGTTGTTCAGACAAAAGGTCATATGAGTTTCTCCAGCTGGAGTCTCAATATACCATCTCTTTGCAGCTGTTCCTGTGCTGTGGGTTAGGCTGGCCTTGATTTCATTTGTCTGTGGCATCTGTGTTTCTCATGAGCTCTAAGTATAGCAACCTGGTGTGTCCTTACCATACCACCTCTGCAGCATCCATCCCAGTACCTGGTTTAGAGGAGGCACTGAATCTTTGCACTGGAAGAATGGACTGATGAGCATCAGGAGAATAAATACAGGGAAGACCGAAGCCATCCCCATGAGCTTTCCGACCTTTGCTCAGCATTCCTGTCAGCCGCTCCCAACCGTGTGCAGGGCCACACAGATGCTGCCAATTTCTGCACCTGCAATCTTTGCAGTGCCTTGGAAATTCCCCAAAATAGCACAGATCTGTCCCCAGATGGAAAATTCTTCTTTACAATGATTGCTCTGGTCAGCTTATTAGTTTGCAAAAACAACGAGGTACCATTATGAGGGGAAAACATCCACCAACTATGACCATATCATAACATGTTTGATGTTCTTTTCCAAGAGAATAGGAGGTGACTTTATTGACCTCATTGTGAGCAATGTTGTAAACAGCCTCTGTCCTTGCATGTAGGTAATATGGTAGGTTCTTATTGTAAATTATACTCACAACTCTTCAGCTTGGGATAGCTTCTCCTCAAGGTCCTTAAACTCCAGCCAAGAGAGGCTGATGGGGAGGAGAGGTTAGAATGGTGTTGACCTTGGAGGAGACAGTGTTCTTTCTCTTTAAGGAGACCCTGGAGCCCACCAGTTGTATCGAAGCTAGAGGAAGCTGGCTGCAAGCACTACTGAGGTTCTAACAGAGTCAGTGCTCTGTTGCCTAGCTGTCCTAATACTGGAGCTGTGGAAAAAATGCAGACGCTGTTAGAGATGTTATGTTAGGTGATTGTGGGGGTTTGAAAAAAATAGCCTCCATAAGCCCATAGGGAGTGATGCTATTAGGATATATGGCCTCTCAGAATGTATAGCTTTGCTGGAGAAAGTACATGAGTAGGGGAGTGGACTTTAAGGTCTTAGAAACTCAAGCCAGTTCACTTCCTGCTGCCTTCAGATCCAGATGTAAAGCCCTCAGTTCCTTCTCTAGTGCCATGTCTGCCTGCACAATGCCATGCTTCTGCTATGACGACAATGACCAAACCCCTGAGACTGTAATCTGGTCCTAATTAAATGTTTTCCTTTATAACAGTTGCCATGGTCATGGCGACTCTTCACAACAGTAAAATCCCAAGACAGTGATAAAATGGACAAATGGAGATACAATGGTTTTCCCTTCCCCTTGCCCCTCACCTCTCCTTGGTGCATCCTATTGGCAGATGTCATATGACATAGACACCAGGAGTAATTATCTTATCCATGATACTGAACAAAGTCAAGGAAAGTGTGAGGAATGGACTTTCAGGCAAATAGCCCAAGGCTAAGTCCACGGACTCATTTGGTTTACTTCTTTCTCTAGTGTCCACTACCCAATGTATGTTCAATAAATATTGCATTAAATGGAAGGAGTGACTCACATCATTCTTATAGGAAATGTGTAGTAACTACAGTTAGTTACTATACTAACTAATAGTAACCCTTAGTCAGGGTCACCGTTGCTATGAAAACACAATGACCAAAACCATTGAGGAGGAAAGGATTTACTTGGCTTCCACTTCCATGTTGTGGTGCATCATTGATGAAAATTAGGGGCAGAAACTGAAACAGGGCAGGAACCTGGAAGCAGGAACTGATTCAGGGGCCATGGGAAGGTGCTGCTTACTGACTTGCTCCTTGTGGGTTCACTCAGTCTGCTTTCTTATAAAGCCGACAATGGGCTAGGCCCTACCACATCAGTCACTAATTAAGAAAATGTCTTACAGGCTTGTCTGCAGCCTGATCTTATAGAGGCATTCTCTCAATTCAAGATCTCTCCTCTCACATGGCTATAGGTTGTGTCAAGTTGGCATAAAACTAGCCAGCACAAGAAACAAGTCCGTTTGCCTATTTCAGTATATCTCTGGACACAAGATCGAGATGTGGGGGTTCCCTGTTCATGTCCTAACAAGTAACAGATTCTAACCTTCCCTGTCTTGTGTCTTGTGTCTGCCATTCTTCGGAGCTTTATTCTCATCACAAGAACTCTGCGGTCAGTGCCTTAAGCTACACTGGCCCCCAAGACTTATGCTTGGAATCACACTTCTGAATGACACCTTCAGATTTACCGCCTTCCATATGATTTGTTTATTGCTTTGAAGAAGTTAAAGAAACTGATAGTCCTCATCCCAAGTAAACCATATGCGGCCCTAGAATATCAAAGTATGTAGTAATTTACTTATTTTTCAATAGAAAATTGTGTTAATCTCCTCGTCATTATGAGAAAATACCGGGCAGAAGGGTTTTAGAGGAGGAAATGTTTAGGTCAGCTTGTTGTTGAAGAGAGTGCAGTCTAGTCCGTCATAGCAGGGAAAGCAGGACAGAGTTCATGGTGCCGGTGCTATATGGTGGAGACTTCTCACACGGTAGCAGACCAGAGGACAGAGAAGTGCTGAGACTACTGGTGGACATAATGTTCAAGGCTCACTTCCTGTGCCCGAATTCCAGCAACCAAGCTCCACCCCCTAAAGTCTCCATAGCCTTCTAAATAATTCTATAAGCTAGCTATCAACTGTAGGAAATAATACCGACTTAAGCCGCAACAGCAATAGTTGCACATAACTCAAAAAGTCAAATGTTTCAATGGGTTGAAAAGCAAAAACAAAGTTTATCTTCACAGTGCCCCAAAACCTGAATCAACTGCCCAGCAGCAAGTACCTTTCCCAGTTTATATACTTTTTTTTTTATGTTTAAGTGTCAATTTAACTTACTAGTTATTTCCCCGAATTTTCCAGATGGAGGTATATTCGTCTTCCTGGGCTTCCATAATAAATTATCACAAAGTGGGGAACTTAAAATAACTGAATGCATTCTCTAGAGCTCTGGAGGCTAGAAGTTTAAATCAAAGTGTTGGCAGAGCCGTGTTCCTGGAAAGGCTCTGGGGAAGAATCTTCCTTCCCTTTCCCAGCTTCTCACAGTCCTCACAACACTTGCATTTCTTAACTTGCTGCTGCATCACTCCCATTTGCTTCTGTCTTTATGGGTCATCTCTTCAGTTATTTTTTTTCTTTCTTGGTTTACTTTTGTTGTTGTTTGAAACAGTTTTCACTTTATACTCCACATTAGTCTCAAACGCTTACTCAGAGTTCCTGGTCCCACCCCAGACCCACAGACTTGTAACCTCCAGAAAAGGGGCCTGGCGAGTCCTCCATGGGCGATTCTAGTCATTGAATGCATATGATAATTGTTCTCTTGAAATTATCAACAGGATCAAAACTCCCAAAGTGCAAAACCTCATCCACTTACCTGAGGTCAAAGTTCAGTTTGTCATGTGGAGAGTATCATGGTAATGTGGTACTGCACTGTAGAGCCATTGGAGATGGAAGACCCTGTGCATGTAAGCCACAGAGCTACTAGGAGCCAACTCCATAGCTCTGAGTCCATGTATACTACCCACTGGAACCTGGCATCCTTCTGACTTCAGAGAGGAAATATCCATAGGATTCCAGGGAATTTTAAGTCTTGTTCCATTTACAAAGCTGTAATAAAAATGCACACGTACTGGACACAGCAATGTGTGACTTGACACTTCGGTGACTCCTGCTTCCAACCATCTGCTCACCTCCTTGCCCACAAACTCCTAACAGGTGTGCTTCACAAACCCCACACATTCAACAGTCCTCACACACACAACACCAACCCTGGCCAGTGTTTCTACTTCCCTAGGTCAAAATGGAATGTTTCCTGTTATTATCTCCAGAACCTGGATCATGCTTCCGTCAGTTGCAATACAAAGACCAAAGCAGTATGTGGCAGAATAGGGTGTAAGTCCACCCCTGTCTGACTCGAACACTCACAAGGCACAAAGTCATCACACTGCACCTTGTCTTCAAACCATTTCCAAAGTTCCACGAACCTCACTGTATAGGTAAAGGAAGGAAAGACAATTTCCTCTACCAAATTGTGAATGCCCCTCTAATCATCCATCGCAAAGTGCAACACCATATGTTTTTCATTGTTGTGCATGGAAGCAGAGCACAATGCCTTGAAGTGATTCTGAAATTGTCCATGCAGGCCAGCAGCCAGCAAAGCTAACAATGATGGAAATTTGTTACAGAATGAAAATTCATATCAGGAAGTCTAGGAGTGGGATCCAGTAACCTGTCTCTAATAAAAATTCTAGTGATTTGGTTGCGAACTTTAGGCAAAAATCCAGAATGATGAGCAGCAACAGGAAGAAGAACATGCTATGGTTGGAGGAGCTGACCAGAGAACATCTTATAATAGGTTAAACTGAGGTCCAGTGGAGACATTTTCCCTGTTTCCAACCATGTCTCAGACTAAAATAACACAGTGAAGAGCATCTTATCTTTTATAGCTCCTTGCTCCTCAAAGGTGAGTTGCAGGGAAATCAGTCAGCAGTTCCATAGCCCCTGGAGGCCTGTAGGAAGAGCTAAGTTGCCCAGCCTGTGGAATCGGATTTTAATATGACTCATCCCACTACAGTTGACAGGCATTTTCATTTTGACTAGGTCATGAGGCTTTCACCACACTAATCTCCCATGCTTTAGTTGGATGTCCTTTTTTGTTTTTGAGGGTTGAAATCCAATTTTGCAGTGCATTCACCTGTGTGAGAAGTTTACTAAGAAAGGTGCGGAGGTGGGGGAATTAATTAAATTCACTCAGTTACCTAGAAATAAAGCCTTAACAAATGATCAGAAAGCATTCCTTTCCTTTGGTGAGAATGAGAAAACTGATCTCTCCCTTAGAAAGCACACACCTTGCCCAGACCCAGGCAGAATAGCAGGCTTCATGGAACATTAGCAAACAGCTTCAAACTTTTTTTTAATGTTTATTTATTTTTTAGGTTACCCTCTTTCCACCCCTCCCAGTCCCGTCCTCCCACCCTCTACCCCCATCCCTTCCATCCCACTCCTCTGGAGTGGAGTGTCCCTACATATTAGTCCCCCGACCCAGTTCAGAAGTCATATGAGGGCCAAGAGCCTCCTCATACACTGGGGACCTACAAGGCAGCATCACTAGGGCAACGTGTCTCATTGACAGGTAAAAAAGTCTATGTTCATGTTCCCTTTGGTGCATTGGCTGTAGTATAGTTATCCTGTATTATATGGCTAAAATCTGATTATAAATGAGTAGATGCCATGTGCATCCTTCTGAGCCTGGGTTAGCTCACTCAGGAGGAGCTTCTCTAGTTCTCTAGTTGTAGCCATTTGGCTGCAAATTGTATGATTTCCTTGTTTCTGATGGCTGAGTAGTATTCCGTTGTGTAGATGTACCACAGTTTTTTAATCCATTCCTTGGTTGAGGGACATCTGGGTTGTTTCCAGTTTCTAGCTATTACAAATAAAGCTGCTATGAGCATAGATGAGGAAATGTCCTTGTAGTTTGGTGAGAAATCTTTTGGATGTATACCCAGAAGTGGTATGGCTGGGTCTTGAGGTAGAGCTATTTCAAGTTTTCTAAGATATCTCCAGACTGATTTCCATAGTGATTGTACAAGTTTGCACTCCCACCAGCAATGGAGGAGTGTTCCCCTTTCTCCTCAACCTCACCAGCTATCCAAAATTTACAAAGAACTCAAGAAATTAAATGCCAAGAAACCAAATAATCCAATCAAAAAATGAAGAACAGAGCTAAACAGAGAATCCACAAAGGAGGAATCCCTAATGGCTGAGAGACACTTGAAGAAATGCTCAGCATCCTTAATCATCAGAGAAATACAACTCAAGATGACTCTGAAGTTCCAACTCACACCTATCAGAATGGCTAAGATCAGCTTCAAACTTTTTATGTGATGCCCATTGCAAAGTTGGAACCATGATGGAAAATCTATCCCTAGGGCATTATCAGTTTCTTAACCTTCACTCCAGCCTGCTTGGTCTCTCAGATCCTGGGGTGGAACCATTTGAAGCTTTGTGTGCTCCTCCTGTCTGAAGTTTGTGTTATTGTTATGAGATCAACACCTCGTCAGCATAAAGTATTTCCCTCCAGGGTTTCAACTTCTGTCCCCAAGTCTTTTACAAATACTATTTACAATTAGTACAATAACATGGATTAAGTTTCTTATTTCCTCCAGCTGTCCTTAATGCAAAATTAGTGGTCCTGTTGGCAGGCACCAAGAAAGGAGATAATATTAGAAGCATGGATAATATGCAAGACCTGCAATTGATGCCTTTTAATTATCTGCTGATTGTATCAATTCTAGGAATGCAGAGACCTTTGGGTCTGATCCATCTTCATAGACACAGTGCCAGGTATACAATAGCTCATCAGTAAATAACTATGAACTGTCTTGAAGTAAATGTAATCTAATTAGGTAACGAAAATCATCATGCCTTCACAGTAACAAAGGCTGCCATGATTGTATCTTAAAGGTTTATCTTAAAAGGTGAGAGATTAGACTTCTACTCTGATGCAGATGCAGTGGCAGTTGCTTTCCTACCCAAAACAAATCAGAAATAAGCCAAATACTCCATGAGCAATGCCAAACCTTGTCCATCGGGCAATGGTGTCTGACAGAAGGAACACACATAAAGGCACTCTTTCCGTTGCCCCAGCATGCTGCCTTGAATGAGTTGTCAGGCCACAGCCCCTGAGAGGGAAGCTCAGTAGAGCAAGACAGATCCCATGGGATGGCAAGACAGAGCTCAGAGTGGAGGAGGGCCAAACAGCTCACATTCCCAAGGTAGATACTAGAAAGGAGACGGCAGACTTATACAAAGATTTTGGAAGTTTGAAGATTTGTGTGTAGCACATGTGTGGGAAATCTATATAAGGTTAAAAAAAAAACCCAAAACAAAAATCCTCACAGACTTGCCGAAGGGTGTCAGTGGCATGCACCCCAGGCCTGGAACACCACCTTTCTCACCAAATATTATGACTCTTGGGATGTTAGGTAGCATGCACAGAAGGCTCCCCTCAGTGGAGACTATGCTACCCCAGGGAAAGTTCAATGCTGGCCCTGCCTGGCAGTCTGAAAAGCAGACCTGAGAAGTTCAAATGCTCCCCAAACACTTGTGTCCTGGGGAAAGAGTACTGTAGAGTATTTTTAGAAATACAGAAATATCTAACGCTCAATAATTTAAAATGTACAAAGACTGGTATCTGCTAAAAAAAAAAAAAACAAAAAATCAGTCATTCATTCAAAGAAGTATGAAGAGTCATAGTGCAGAGGAAAGACAATCAATTAACAGTGATCCAAGACTGGTATGGACGTTAGAATTACCCAAAATGGACATCAAAATAATTAATGTAACAATAAATATTCCCTTGTTCAAACAGTTATGTAAAGACGTCAAGTAATTTTTTTAATGACATTCAAATCAAGCTTCTGGAGACCAAAATTATGCTGTGTACAATAAAACCTCAGATCATTATTGGACTGATAGCAGAGAACTACTGGCTGAAACCATCCAAGCTGATCCACAGAAAGACGGATTCAAATAAAGGAACAGAAAAGACAGGTATAGTGGTCCAAGGTGGTCAGTCCCAGCTTGGACTTAGGCAGAAGGATTCCAAGTTCAGGGCCAACCTGGGCTATATAGTGAGACTGTCTTCAAATAAATGGAGAGCCCATGGGCTGTGCTCTAAATGTAAGCTTTACGGTATACTTTAGAGTCCTCATAAATGGAAAAGAAGTTCCCCACCCCCACCCCAACCCACACACCAAAAAATAAATAGTGGCTGAAAACCCTCCACATTTTATAAATACGCTGACAAGAAACATGAAGCAAGTTCTACCAGGGAACCTTGTAGGCATCATCCTCCACACCAGAAACAAAACAGAACCTTGAAAGGGTCTGGCACCACCTCATTCTAAACTTGTTATAAAATGAAGTAACAGAAACAGTAGAGTATTGACCTCAAAACAGACAAATTGGTTGATGACTCCTAATTGGGAGTCTAGAAACAGACACAGGCATGAGAGGACAACTGACTTCTAACATATGAAGAAATAATAATTCAGTGGAGACAGTGATCTTTTTCATAGACACTTTTCACTGCTGTGAAAAGTGAATCTCTACATGCAAAAATGAACTTAAATTCTATCTTACACCATACACAAAAATTAGTTCAAATGTTTCACCAATCTAAATGCAAAAGCTAAAACCATAAGCTCTCTAAGAAAAATAGTAGAGAAATGCTATGAATTTGAGTTTAGCAAAGGTTCTAGGTAAGGCACCAAAAGCATATTCCCAAAGAAAAACACAGATAAATCAATTTTCATTATCATATTTTAAAAACCTTTTTTTAACCTTAACAGGGTTAAAACAGATTTTGTAGAAAATATTTGCAAACACTATTTATTGCACATAAGTGAGTTGTATCCAGAATATGTACATGTATGCATGTGTGTATATATATATATATGCATATGTATAATTTATATTATGCACCATATATATATATATATATACATATACACGTATATGTGTACTTGTATGTGTATATATGCACATATATATTTGTGAGTATATAAATTTTTAAACTCAATATTAAAAACCAACACAACTTTTAAAAAAAGAAAATAGGAGCTCGAAAGATACGTCAACAGTTAAAAGCATTTTCAATCTTCTAAAGGTCCTATGTTTGGTTCCTAGCACCCATTTAGCATTTAACAACTTCATGTAACTCTAGTTCTGGGGGATCTGACAACCTCTTCTGGTTTCTGCAGGTACTGTGTGCACTTGGTACACATCCGTGCACCCAAGCAGACACACACATAAAATAACCTTTTTTAAAAACAGGAATTAAAAAATAATAAAAATTTAAAAAATAAAAGTAAAAAATAAATAAATAAAAAGAGGAAATATTCATGTAGATACTTCATCAGAGATGATAGACACACAGCTGGTGGGACAGAAATACGTGGCCCTGCTCGTCACTGTAAACATGAAAATTAAACTGACAACCGTGTGCCACCACACACATATTAACTTCAAATTAACAAGGCAAGTACATGGAGGAACTCAACACTCATGCTTCTGTTTGAGAATGGAAGATGGTACAACTACTTTGATACTGTTGGCAATTCCGTCAAATACTAAACAAATCCATCAAGTGAACTAGTAATCCAGTTCTAGCTGTTCGCCCAAGAGAAACGAAAGCTGTGTCCAAACCAACACTTAAAGGGCTGGAGAGACGGTCCAGTGTAGTGCTCTTACCAAGGCTCAAAGGTTGGTCCCTGACACCCAAATGGCAGTTGACAACTGTCCACGACCCCATTTCCACGGGATTTGATGCCTCTTTTGAATACCACGAGCAGCAGGCCCTCACATATGCATGCACGAAAAAAAAAAAAAGAAAAAAGAAAACCTCATACATATAAAATAAAATAAACACATCTTTAAAAAACTGTTTGAAAAATAAAATGTCTATAGCAACATTAGTTTTGAGTCCCCCAAACTTGAGAAAGCTGGCAAGTTCTGTCAAAGCCTTGGTGTTTTCATAACGTGGATTACTACTTGGCAATCAAAACAGGGGGGTTATCAGCACATGCCTCAACATGAAAGAAGTTCAGAATAATCAGACTGTGTACGTGAACCTACACTATGTGATTCCACTTATTGAAATTACTTAAAATGTGAAGTAATCTACAGCAAGAAAAGTGTGGTAAAGCCACCGTGAAGCACACAGCATTCACGTCTCGATGTACGCATTTAAAGTGTGTACAACTGACTTTATTTCAGTTTCGCCTTAATAAAGCTGTTCAAGATAACTGAAGTTATAGAAATCACTTTATGGCTGAATGGAATGCTTTTCCTCTTCCTGAACACACTCTGCTTCCAAGCATTTCTGTCCCTGGCCACAGTGCCCCCCAGCGTCCAGCCCTCTTTTCCCTCCTCCGCTTGTCCGTGTCAGCCCTGTCTCAGGTATCTCCATCTTCCTGAAGGACTTCCTGATCCTGAAGCCCAGCATGCCCTTCCTTCCTTTGGTCCCCACACTTACAGTGGCACACCAGTGCTGCTGTGTACTATGATTATGTTGGGGCCATCAGCTTCAGCCTTCCATAGGTGACACAGGCTGTTCCTAGTCCTCTCTGGATTCACTGCCTCCTTGTGCCTACTAGTTAAGCCTTGTGTCCATAGATCCAAATCCATGTTTTGTGGTTTTGGTATTTTGCAGTCACAACCATTTTTCAAGAATCAAATGGTCTTATTAGAATGCTCTCTCTTTTCCCAGGAAATGTGTATTTTTTTTCTGTTGCTGTTACCCCTATAGTCACATATGTTCCAGACTTTCTTTTTTTTTCCTTTATTTTTTATTTCTTCAAGTTACATCTCAATCGCAGTCCCCTCTCTATTCCCCCTCCAGTCCCACCCTCCCACCCTCAACCCCCCATCCTCTTCCCCTTTTTTTTCTTTTAAGTTTAAAGTATATCTTATTTCCCCCTACAGTTTCCCCTTTCAGTCCAACAAATGGCTCTTTCTCTTATAATAACAAATACAATACAGTACAACAGAGGTAATTAGGCCACAGTTATGAGGGTTATATGGCTTAACGTACATTCCCAATGACCAGTCCATATGTATTTGGTACTTGACTTTAACATTCTACTATCTAAACATCTCCATGAGTTTAAAGGTCTATATCTGACTCAACATTCATACTAACTTGCAACACAATTTTAAAAGTATCTTCTTAGATGTATAACACTCTCTTGACTCCTAAACAACTCAAAATTAAATTATGAGACTCTAGCTATCTGTTCTTCAACCACCTCAGAGACCTGAGAGGGATAAATATATCTGATTTTATAGGAAGTACAGGGACTGCAGCTTCCCAAACTAAGAAATGACATACCTGTGGCTGCATGGACAGTTCCCATTTTCTCTCCATACATTACAGCATCGATCTTCAGTCATTTGGCCCCATTTCTCTGACAGACATTGATTGTAGAGCAGAGGTTATGAAGGACTTACCTACCCTGTCTTGGCAGAGCTAGGCTGTCGATTTACCTGCTTCCAGGTTTTGTCCTTTTTGGACAGCATTCTGTCTACAGTTGGGGCAAGGGGCTTTTCCTACCAAGAGATAGGCTTGCGACTAATTCAATCATCTCCCACTGGAGATTCTTCGATGCTCATCTTCTACTTGTGGTAGAATAGGGTGTGCTGTCAGGAGTTGATATGTCTTGATATAAAAAAATCTAAAGTTACGAAAACATCTTTGAATGCCATATTCTGCAGATCTCTTGAGGTTTTTGAAGAGGCACTATCTATCTCTTATATTAGGGTAAGCAGATGTTGCTTGTCTCTTAGCAGGTTTATTTCTGATTAGCTTAGAAAGTAACTATAATAGGCTGTCATTGTACCTAACTGAATGACCAGCTTGCATAACCATTAATTTGCATTTCTTAATTACCCTAAACAGTTTATGACAATTAGTAATAAAAGGCCGAAACACCACATTTCATTTTTTTTCTTTACCTCCTAACCCTTCCATCCCATTTCTCTGGGGTGGGGTGTCCTTATATAACAGTCCCTCATGTCAGTTGAGAGGTCGTATGAGGGCCAAGAGCCTCTTCATTCATTGGGGATCTATGAAGCAGTACCATCAGTGAAAAGTGTCTCGTTGCCCGGGAGAGAGAACTACTAAACAAACAAACCAATAAGCATACAATAGATAAAAAAGACTAAAAAATAGAAAAAAATATAACTAATATATAAAAATAGATAAAGAATAAAAATTAAAAATAAGAAGTCTATGTCCAAGTTCCCTTTGGTGTGTTAGTTGTAGTATCGATACCTTCTACTATATAGCTAAAATCCTACTATAAGTGAATAGATGCCATATGTGTCCTTCTGAGTCTGGGTTATTTCACTCAGGATGAGCTTTTCTAGTTCCATCCATTTGGCTGCAAATTGCATAATTTGATTGTTCCTGATAGCTGAATAATATTCCATTGTATAGATGTACCACAGTTTTTTGACCCATTCTTCAGTTGAGGGACATCTGGGTTGTTTCCAGTTTCTAGCTATTACAAATAAGGCTGCTATAAACATAGATGAGGAAACTTCCTTATGATTCATTCCGTGGATGTTCCAGACTTTCTATTGATAGAGATATAGATATTCTCTCTGATAATCAATCTTCCTGGGCATGATCCCACACAGTCCAAGCTCAGTCTTGGCACTCCGCTGACATAATTCTGCCCATAGGTGCTTTCAGGCTCTCTTACGTTTGTCCTTCAATTTCCTTCCTGTCTTTTCCCCTTGCTTCTAAGAACTTCTCAGAGGTTCTATCATATCCAATTTAGTTTCACACATATACACACGTCCGCTGCTCAGAACTCCACGTCCCTTGCAATGCTTCCTCCTCCACCTCTAGTTCTCTTTTTAGGATTAACCAATGTTCGCTATTCCACCTAAAGTGAGCTACGAGGTCACTACTGTTGCAGTCCCCGTTAGGCTGCAATTCCCTTCTACTTGTAGGTGAGAAACCAAGATGCAGACAAGTTGGGTTCCCTAGCACACAGCCAGCTCAGGGACCAAGTCAGTGTCTCCCTGAAGGATGTGAAGCACGGTGTCACATATGGTCAGTTGTGTTCTTTGTCTGCCATCTGCTCAACCCTCTCCAGGCCCTGTGGACAGTAAGCGCCTTGAAGCCAAACTCTGTCGCTTGTCTCTGTGGTCCTTAGCATCTGGCAGGCTGCCAAGCAGAAGGTAGCCTTTCAGTAACTATGTTTTCGTGAGTGATTTGACTGCGGTGAAGACCATTTATCTGCCTTATTCCCAAGACTGGCTTCCTTAAGCTTGTTTCCTGTGATAGGGTGCATTTAAGTGGTGGTCGAAAGCAGTTCGTAACTGGTGGGCACAAACAGCTTTCGGATTGCCTGAGGCCTGAGGTGCAGTCACGTGAGGCTGCTCTAGAGTGAACAAATGCTTTGGGATGGGCATCAGAACACCCTAGGATCTCTCTGGCAGCAAGCATAAACACTACATCCTTTTTCCCTTCTCTACATGTCCCTCACGTCAGGAATTAGAAAGCTTTGAGTTTATTTCCTTCATCTGTGACAATTCTTTTTCTATCTTACAACTTCCATGCATTAAAGAAAAACTGATATAGTCAAACAAAATAAAACAAACCTAACTCTACCACTATCCTGGCTCTCAGAAGGGCAACCTGTCTTCCCTACTTGTCTTACGCCTTGGCATTTACTAGAAGAATAAAGAAGATTGAATTTCATGTCATGTGATCTTTTGAAAATGTGGGATGAACATTTGCCTGATTCTGATTTTTGCCTTTTCTTGCAGCCAGCCCAGGATTGCATAACAATTTAAAACTTGCCTGGAGAGTTCAGATACAGATTTGAAAAACAGCCATTTGTAGGGGTAGTTGATTTATTTGTTTGCACTTGTTTAAATCTGCCAAGTAATGAAAATGATTACTGCTATCTACAAGAGAGGTCACAGTGTCTTTGAGCAAAGGCATCCAGACAGGAAATAATTATGAAGCTGTCATGGACACAAAGATGTTGACAGTGAAATATCAACAGAGTACTTCAGTGAGAGTTTTCAATGCAGAAAGAACCACTGGCCCAAAACTGAGGACCTCTCCCCTGGAAAACCATGAGCTTACATTTTTGTTTTGTTTTGATTTGGTTTTGGTTTTTTGAGACAGGGTTTCTCTGTACAACAGCCCTGGCTGTCCTGGCACTCTCTTTGTAGACCAGACTGGCCTGGAACTTACAGAGATTCGCCTGACTCTGCCTCCCGAGCCGAGTGCTGGGATTAAAGGCGTGCGTCACCATGCCCAGCCCAAGAGCTTAAATGAACATTCAGCACATTGTGGGTTTCCACTCCTCCTTCATTCCTCAAATTTGGAAGAACTTGGTTGTTGAGAAACCTGGACTCTAGGCGTCATACTACTACTCCCTACATTTATGACGTGTAAATCACTTCTTTCCTCCAGAATTTAGATTTTGTACCTGACTGATCTTTCCAGAATGTTCCTTCTGACTTCCGTTCTTCCACTTGTTCATGAATGAAACTGGGGTGACTTTGGTCTCTGCTTTTTCCTCTGCATTTATCTACCTAATGCCAACACAGCTTGCCTGTGGCGTTTCCCACTTCCAAACTCCAAGCTACCTAAGTCCCTTTATGGGGCACATGTTCTTCACCTCCTTCTCTTCCATATTCTTCTCTTTGATGTCCTCTTGGAACTATCTTCTCTTTGGAGGTAGGAGCCACTACAAATCCTTGTTGAAGAATTCATGAATACTGATGTCTTAAAATACTGCCTTCTACAATGTGTTAGCCAGCTTTTGGTTACTATGACAAAAGACCTGGGGGGGGGGGGAATCAACCTTAAAGGAGGAAAATACTTTCTTATTCTTACTACATGTAATAGCTACCAACTTCACATGGTTGATTACTACTTAAACAGTTTATTGTGGACCAAAAGATTCTGTGTTCATACAACAGTTAGAAATTATCCATCATTTGGAAATGTAAGATAGTTTTTTCTTGTGCCAGATGGTTAGAATGTCATCTCAGTGGTTTTAGAAATGATATCTGTGTTGAGATATCTCTGTGTGTGCCTAATGCCAGGTCTGGAAGGTCCTAGATCCTTGAAAAATAATTGGAGAGTTTATAATGAAAGAACAGTTTTGTTATAACTTGATAATTGAGCCAGACACACAAATCTCATTATTTTACAAAACATTCCCCTATAAATGAGCTAGATGATATTCACTGATGTTGTGTCTTCCTTATCTGCATTTGGGAGTAATCATCCTACTTCCCTTATCTTAGTGTGGTCTGTTTGTCCTGCCACATTTGCAAGGCTGTTTCTTTATGCATCTAATCTGGAAAAGAGCCACAAGATCATATGTTGGTTATTTTAGCCCAAGAAAATCATGTCTATGATATAATGTTGGTTAAGCATTTTGCTATTGAGATGTACTGCATGCTATCTGTGAGAATTAGTTGCCCATGAAACATTTGTATCTTACACTGGGCAACTTATTTTAGAAATATAGGACTGTGTGCTGTAGAGTTGTTATTTTTTTAAGAATGTTAGATGTCGGCCAGGCGTGGTGGCCACATGCGTTTATTCTCAGCACTCAGGAGGCAGAGGTAGGTGGATCTCTGAGTTTGTGGCTAGACTCTACAAAACGGAGTCCAGGATAGCCAGGGCTACACAGTGAAACCCTGTCTTGAAAAAAACCACACACAAAAAAGAATGTTAGATGTAAGCAAGGGAAAAATAAAGGTATAAAGAGAGCTTGATGAGAATGGGGGCCAGCATCCAGATGGCATACATGTACAGAAGTAAGCACAGTTATCTATTTCCTCAGCCTAGTACTGCTGGAATGTTCACTTCATCTGTCAGACAACATAGGTAATAAAGAAAATTCTGATATGTACGATGCCCTTGAGAATTCACCATCAATGGGAAAAAATAAACCGTATAAAAGGATAATGATCAGGTGACCAAAAGCCAAGAGCCATTTTGAAGGTGGGGTAACCAGGAGAAGCAGAAGTCACCCTATTTCTGGAGAGCTCTAAACAAAAATACTTTCTCGAAATGTACAGGAGGTCACATTCACATCCAGTCAATGGCTAGACCGCTTCCAAGTTAAGTTTTGAATGAAATTTCACCCATCACTCCCTGGCCTTCAGGTCAAGATCATATGTAGGCTGAGACCTCAGCACTCTTTTCACATTTCCTCTAGCAGCTAGTGCCAGTTAATCAAGTTTGTCCTATGCAGCTAATCTGTAATCCCACCAAGGAAAGTAACTACCTCAGCACCATTGAGAACATGGGGTAACTACAGTCTCGTCAGCTTTCAAAGGGAAATAGCACCAAATGGATTCTGACAAAGTTTATAGAGATCGGGTGCATATAAAGTTTCTCTCAACACCTGGGTCATTTTCAGTTTTTCGTCATCAGTGTCATTGCCCTTCATTTATGACCTAATCCAGTAATACTTAACCCAGGCAGGGTCTTCACATTTAACCCTTCTGTGCCTCTATAGTGTATCTATCATAAGATCCACCTTCATTCCCTATTCAAGCTACCCGTGTGTTCATCTGTGTACTTTTCCCACCTCTAACACTTGATATGTCTTGGGACATGCAGTAAGAAATTATCCTTTGCTTATCTGAAGCTCACATGTAACTAGACATCTAGCATTATTTGCTGAATTCAGCCACCTTAGCCCAATACAGTCCAATCTAATTGAAAAGATGGATGAGTAAGCTCTCAGATGCCAAATGCTTATACTCTGGATTCCACTGGGGGTGAAATTACTTATCAGTATAAGTTACCAAATTCTAGAGGCAAAATCATGATGTTTCATTTACATAGCACCTGTATAATAAGATTTTTCTAACTAATTGAACAAGAACAAACCACAGAATATTTTGCAAAGTACTGATGAAAAGGGTAGTGGAAACACGGAATGTTTTCTCTGCTTCTGGCTTTAGTTGACTCCTTTCCTTAAACTTTGATAAGGATGCGATTTACCCAGGAGAGGTCAACACTCTGAAATTCCTCACATATTTCATGAATGTATATGTCATTCTAAAACTGGCATCTAGCCAGTATGAGAGATACTGCCAAGTTCCCTCAGAGCTTAGAATGCTATTACCATGCATGACCTGTTTTCCAAATACGATTTTGTGAAAAAAACAGCACAAACTCTGGCTTTCTTTCCCCTATTAACTGCTCACTCTTGACACAATCTTTAAATGATCCCATTAGCTTTCATCATAGCAACCTGCTTCCTAAATCCACATTCTTGGCTGGGGATTGTAGATTTCAGCAGCAGCATGAAGTCTGGTTAAGGGGATTGGTGTTCTCCTGTATATCCTGAAGATTTCCAAGAACCAGGCTTAGAAATTCAATAGCCTATCTCATGACCACAGCTGAGCTTGGGGAAATGCTACTACTGTTCCCACACCACTTAACAATCATCTTGCAGTTCACACAACTGCTTGCACCACAGACATGTGATAGTGGCCGAACCCTGTCACGGAGAGCTGGATGTCTCCACACCATATCTTCCCAGAGATGGATTATGTACACTCCCTTCTCATGTATTTGTCCCCACTGGCATTGCTAGTTGGTATGAATGACCCAGTTTCCAGGCAGCAATGAAAGATGAAACTTGAATTCTGCAGTATGTCATAGGGAAGCTCTACTTGTAACATAGTATATTACAAACTCTACTTGTAATAGGATGCAAAATGGTCCCCACTCTTAAGTGAGCCATGTTTTATAAACCTCCAATGAATGGGACATGTACTAGTCAGCTTCATGAGAGAATGCCTGAGGCAATTAGCTTATTAAGAGAAAGGGAGTTATTTAGCTCACAAGTTGGAGGTTCAAGTCCAAGATCAGATAGCTCAATTTGCTTTGGCCTCTGGCAAGGACGGCACCTTATAGTGGGCACAGCAACTGTAAACATGAGCCACAAAGCAGAAAGAGACCGAGAAACCTGGATCACACAATCCTCTATAGAGGGAAACTCCCGCTAACTTAAAAATTTCTAATAACGTTCCTTCTCTTTAAAGTTCAGACCGCTTCGCCATGACAGGGACTGAGCCTTCCACTCACTGTAATGGTTAATATTGGTGGTCAACTTGACTAGTCGAGAAGCACCAAGAAGACAAATCCCTGACATGTCTATGAAGGAGTCCATAGACTAGATTAATTGAGGATGAAAGATCTGTCTCAGATATGTAAGGCACCATTCCTTGGCCAGGAATTGAGGACTGAATTAAAAAGGGAAAGCTAACTGAGCCTAACCACCTACCCCCTCTATTTGCTTCCTAAGTTCAAATATAATGTGACTAGACATCTCACACTCCTGTAGCCATGACTACCTTACCACGGAGGATAGTATCCTCAAACTGCAAATAATATCTTCTTTCTTTAAGCTGCATTTGTCACTTGTGTATTCACAGCAAAAAGAAAAAACACCGAGTATACTCATGAGCCTATGAGGTACCACCATATTTAAACGATAGCAGGGTAATGACTAAGGCATGGGTTTTAAAGTCGGGTGACTTTAACTCCAGTCACAACGTGCTTTATTGGTGACTGGATGAGCCTAGATGAAGCGAGGTGAGCCCTCCAAAGGACCACTTCTTACCCATCGAGTGGATACCATACGGTCCAGCTCCTAGGCTGGCTGGGCAAACGGAATAAGAAAAACCAACTTTGTGTGTGTGAGGGGGGTGTTGCAACCCCCACAGAACAAATACCAGTTCACATTTTAAATGTTGTTGCTACCTTTTAAAAAATAAATTGCTCAGAGGTTGGGAGCACTGGCTGCTCTTCCAGAGAACCCAGGCTCAATTCTCAACACCCATGTGGCAGCTCACAACTTCTATAACTCCAATTCCATGAGATCCGACACCCTCACACAGATGTATATGTAGACAAAAACTCAATGCACACAAATGAAAAAAATATTTTTCAAGTCTTTTTATTACAATATGTATTTATTATTTTCATCTATTTTCTCTAGTGTTATCTAAGAATGATTTTTTCCCTTAGGGTAGTACTTTTTTTGTTTTTACTTAGCAAATCATTTCACTGATGGCTTTGTTAAAGTTTACTAAACACATTTTTCTTTAACAGATAGAATAAATAAATAAATAACTTTCTTTTTTAAATTTATTTATTTATTGCTTCAGGTTACATCTCCATCACAGTGTCCTCTCTCCACCCTTCCCAGTCCCGCCCTCCCACCCTCTACCCCCATCCCTTCCATCCCACTGTTCTGAAGTGGAGTGTCCCTACGTATCAGACCCCCGCCCCAGTTCAGCAGTCATATGAGGGCCAAGAGCCTCCTCATACACTGGGGACCTACAAGGCAGCACCACTAGGGCAAAGTGTCTCATTGAGAGGTAGAAAAAGAAAAAGTCTATGTCCATGTTCCCTTTGGTGCATTGGTTGTGGTATAGATATCATGTACTATATAGCTAAAATTCTACTATAAGTGAATAGATGCCATGCACATCCTTCTGAGTCTGGGTTAGTTCACTCAGGATGAGCTTCTCTAGTTCCATCCATTTGGCTGAAAATTGCATAATTTCCTTGTTTCTGATGGCTGAGTAATATTCCATTGTGTAGATGTACCACAGTTTTTTAATCCATTCCTCAGTTGAAGGACATCTGGGTTGTTTCCAGTTTCTAGCTATTACAAATAAGGCTTCTATGAACATAGATGAGGAAACTTCCTTGTGGTTTGGTGAGGAGTCATTTGGATGTATACCCAGTAGTGGTATGGCTGGGTTCCGAGGCAAAGCTATTCCAAGTTTTTTAAGATATTGCCAGACTGACCTCCATAGTGGTTGCACAAGCCTGCACTCCCACCAGCAATGGAGTAGGGTACCCCTTTCTCCACACCCTCGCCAGCATGTGCTGTCATTTGAGCTTTTGATCTTAGCCATTCTGACAGGTGTGAGATGGAATCTCAGAGTCGTCTTGAGTTACATTTCTCTGATGATTAAGGATGCTGAGCATTTCTTCAAGTGTCTCTCAGCCTTTAGGAATTCCTCCTTTGTGAATTCTCTGTTTAGCTCTTTTTCCCATTTTTTGATTGGATTATTTGGTTTCTTGGCATTTAATTTCTTGAGTTCTTTGTAAATTTTGGATATTATCCTTCTGTCAGGTGTGGGGCTGGTGAAGATTTTTTTCCCAATCTGTAGGCTGCTGTTTTGTTCAAATAACAGTGTCTTTTGCCTTACAGAAGCTTTTCAGTTTCTTTTTCTGATTACATTGCAAGAAATTTGGGGAAAAATGTGGAGAAAAGCATAAAAGTAGAAATAAAAATATATCCAAACTCTGACATGTATAGGGAGTAACCTATACCTTTGTCACTTTTTTGCTATATATTTTTCTCATTAATTTAGTTATTTGTTCATTTTACAACCCAATCTCAGCTCCACTGTCTCCTCTCCTACCTCTCCACCCTCCTCCCCTATCCTCCCTCCCCTATTCCTGCCAGGCATATTCTCTTCTACTGAGGCCAAACAAGGCAGTACTGCTTGGGAAAAGGAATCCAAAAGCATACAACAGAGTCCAAGTCAGAGACAGCCCCTGCTCCAATTGTTAGAGGATCCACCTGAAGACCAAGCAGTCCATTAACTTCATATGTGTAGAGGGCCTAGGTCCACTCTTTAGTTGTTACTCTTTAGTTGGTGGTTCAGTCTCTATGAGCCCTCAAAGGCCCAGGTTAGTTGGTTCTGTGGGTCTTCTTGTGGTGGCCTTGACCCCTCGAACTCCCTTAATCTTCCCCTTAACTCTTCCACAAGAGTCCCTGAGTTCTTCCTAATGTTTAGATGTGATTCTCTGCATCTGTTTCCATCATATGTTGGATGAAACCTCTCAGATTACAGTTATGTTAGGTTCCTGTCTGCAAGGATAGCAGGGTATCATTAATAGTGTCAGGTATTGGGTCTGTCCCATGGGATACATGTCAAGTTGGGCCAGTCATTGGTTGACCATTCCCTCAATCTCTGTCCAATCTTTATCCCTGCACATTTTGTAGGCAGGAAAAAATTTGGGTAGAGGGTTTTGTGGGTGGGTTGGTGTTGTCTTTTAGAAACTAGTTCTTAGACACCCCAGGAAGTATGGATCTGAGACCCAGGAGCAGCCATATTGGTCACATGGTTTACATCCCAGTCACTCGTGGTTGTGGAAAGCAAATACCTTCATCTTTGTTTTCTTCATCTTCACATCAGAGGAGAGTGTCCAAGTTGCAACTTCTTTTTTACTTATTAATTTTGTATTAGGAGGCCTCAGGTTTTCTATGTCAGCTTTGTGTTTCTAAGCTAGACAAGTACAGAACGCTGAGAAATATTTGGCTCAGTGGAAGCTTTGCAAGAGCAAGAGAAGTGCCTTTTTTTATCATGAGGTTTGCCAAATGATCTCTGAGAAGCTGTGATACCATTCATGGCTCTGCCAAGCTGGATCGAAACTGCTCATCTTGGCAGACATCTAGAGTAAGCATCTAATTCCTCTGGGTTGGTATAGGGCCATTATCAGAAATAGTTCCATAGGCAGTATTTACATAACTGTGGCGGAGTGTGTGAATAAACACAGCTGTGGCATTGCCCTAAATATTTCTATTCAACTGGGAATTAAAAGAGAACTTTATCGCTGAACTACAGATAAACACAATTCATCATGCAGTGGTCAGTTCAACTGGGGAACGAAGTAGGAGTTATAAAAGACTGGCCTGCTCAAAAATAGCTCCCATCAGCCCTCCTGACTTTATTGCTCCTCAACTCCCTCCTCCTTCTTCATCCCCAGTTCCAGAAATGTAGGACTCACAGTTAGCAAGGGAGTTCTCTCATTTTTTTTTTTACCCGGGGAAGGAAGTAGAGGGTGTGTTACTGGCTGAGTGGAGCCCTACTATGTGCCAACATTTTCCCAAAACTGTGTTTATGGTCATTTCCCATGGATTCCCTTTTTTCCTTCTGTATGAAAGGATTGAATATTGGTGGGAATGGACATTTTTGATAAGAAGCTCTTATGTTCAAGTGTGCTGAAATGGATATGTGATAGACACTGTTCTAACTGATCTATCTTGGGCCTTTCTTTGAACTTCCATGGATTTTAAGCTTTAGAGCCATCCTGATCCCACGAGGGGCAGAAAGATGGTTGTGGTATATAGTCAAGTATCACTTGGTAGTTAGAAATGAGGGAAGCTGGTCCGCCTCAAGTCTCAGAATCTGGAGACCTGACATCAATGTGCTGACAGGGTAGGTTCCTCCTAGAGGACAGGATGAAGAAGCCACACTGTCCCTAACCCCTGGCTTCATGTGGATGGATGCTTGAAAACCTCTCCTCACTGCTGCATCTCTCCATCTTCTTTGCTGTTAGTCTCTGTGTCTTTTCTGTAACTCTTTTTATTTTATTTATTGCTAGTGTGTGTGCGCGCACGCGCGTGTGTGTGTGTGTGTGTGTGTGTGTGTGTGTGTGTGTGTGTATACGTGTGTGCGAGCACACACATGTGAATGCACAAGCAGATATAAATATATATATATATATATATATATATATATATATATATATATACTTCACACATTGTTCAACATACTGCAGGTGATATGTTTTTTGGAGAAACTGACCAAGTTGTTCACTTGTTTCTGTGGCACCCAGCACATGCTAGTTAGTTTGTAAATGTGCTGGAATCAATGAATGTTTTCTCTTGTATTTGTCCAAAGCACACACACATACACACAATAAATAAATTTACTTTTAAATTTTTAAATAAAATCAGGTAAGAGAAAGCTAACACACATGTCGCAATATATAGAAAAAAGAAGTGTCTTATATTTACTAGCAAAGTTTTCTTTCCCACTTTTGACGGCATAAACAATTGCTGTCAGGATTTATCAGTCACAAAGTGTTACCCAAAGTACCTTGTGAAGAGTATTCATAGTCATTATCATCAGAATCACCACTTTCATCATAATTGCTGCCAAGGCTGTTGTATAGGGGATAAAGAAATTTAAGGCTTATAGAAACTAAATCACTCCTCTGTCATCAGTAGGGCTTCCGTGTTTCACAGTAACCTAGCTTGAATTGGTTAAAGAAAAGAAGGGGGCACAGCAGAAGAGACCCTTGAAGTGCCCCTCTGAGTGGACCTCGTCTCAGCACTGCCTTGCTCTTCTCAGGAACACTCCTCTCCCAGTGGCAAGATAACCATCTTCAGATCTGTGGTTGTGTCTGACTCAGCTCAGCTCCACACTGCCTCTCAATTCCTAACCCACAGTAACTGTGAGATAATACGTGTTTGGAGTTTAAGCCCCGTGGTTTTCAGGAATCTTGTTACTTAGCAGTAGATAACCACTAGACTCGCCTAGCATCCTTTCTTCTATGGGCTTTGTTCTGTAAACCACCTGTAGATGCTGTATCTCTCTCTCTTTTTTCTTTTATTGAAGGTATATTTTTCTCACATATTTTATTCTGATTGTAGTTTTCCCTCCCCCTCCCCCTCCCCCCCCCATCTCTTCTCCCATCAGGATGCACTCCCTTTCTGCCTGTCATTAGAAAATGAACAGGTTTCTAAGGAATATAATATAATATAGTATAGTATAGTACAGTACAGTATAGTATAGTATAGTAATACAACTAGCATAACATAACAATAGTCTCTGGTTCTTTATCACCTAAACAGTGTTAGGAATGGGTCTGAAATCAAATCATATATTGCTTAGTTATAACCATAAGCTTTGTACCAATACTGCCCTAGCATATATTGCAAGCAAGATAGCATTGTAGTTAAAGGGCTTGTGATTGGCCTGGTATTTATGCTTCTTCCTTTTTTTTTTTTTTTTGGTAGCCTGCAGAGTGCTTTCTTGTACCTTCCTGTACCAAAGACTAGAACATAGGCCTGAAGGCAATATGTAGGCACCAGTTCTCATCCTCTCCATGTTCAGTGTCTTATCTTCACCAATGGGGACTTGCTGTCAGTTGGTAGAGAGCAATGGCTTGGGTTATTTGGGGATTTCCATGGTATCCTCTTGTCAAAAAAACTAAATTAGATGTAACCCAACCCCAGTACTCGAAGCTGCATTTGGTGACAAGAGATGCTTAGTTGAAACTGTGTCTCCCCATTATTTGGCAATTTTGTTCAGATCGCCTTCATATATGTGTATATTTTAGGAAGCCTCTGCTGTATTTTGTTTCTGTGATACCTCTCAAGTGGCCCTTAGTTTTAAATATCTTTCACCGTGCCACCCTGAATGCTCCCAGCCTCATCTGTAGGTACTGTATCTCTTAAAAGACTCCAGCCCGGGCTTAGCGGTCTGCTCTACATTCAATCTATATAATCCACAGACATTTTAAAGCACATGCCCAGGTTTTGACTACTGGAGAATTTCTTGATAAGTCCAGGATGAGCTCCAAGCATCTGTATTTAACTAAATGATGTTTTAAAAGAAATCTATTCCAGGTTTCTGATAGATACTTCCATTGAGAACCTCTTCTACTGTCTTTGACTATAAAAGTCCCAGGTCCCACTTCTGTGCTGGGTCCTCTGCTCACCTTCCTTGAGGACTAATTGAATAGTTCAACTCACCATTCAGCATCTCCGCCTCAGCCACTGGGAAACCTGGCTCCAGCTATACTGAGACTTTCATGAGCCTGCAGAGCAACTCTTCCTCAACTAGAATCACATCCAGTCTGCCTGCCAGGTTGCAGGACTCTGCCCCCAGGATTCCTACATAGTGCCGAGAAGGGGACCAAATAGTGTATATTTCTAGTAAGTCTGAGTAAGGTGATGCTGGCCACACTTTGAGAGCCATTGGGGAACATGATGGGGCCTGATATTTAAACTTTACCCCCATAAACACTCTCCCTCTCCTTCTCTCTCTCCCTCCCTCACCCTCTCACTTTCCTTCCCTCTCTCTCTCTCTCTCATTCCCTCCCTCCCCCTCTCTGTCTCTGTTCTCTGTCCCTCTCCCTCTCTTTCTCTGTCTTTCTCCTCTCTTCTCTCCACCCTCCCCATCCATACACTGTTCAGACAGCAACACACTTTATAGGTCAGGAAACATTGCCAGAGGCGGGTGGTTGGTGGCATAAGACTGTCATCTCAGCTACTTGGAAGGCAAAGACAAGATCACACATTCATAGCCTGCCTATGCTACAGGGTGCATTTAAGGCCTGAATGAGGTATACAGCAAGTTCTAAGCCAGCCTAGACAATTTAGAGAGATTTTATCAAAAACAAAAAAATTTAAAGGCTGAGGACTATACTTAATTGCAGAGTATGTACTTAGCAAGCATAAACCTATGTTTAATCCTCAGCACCAAAAATAAAATAAAATAAGAAGAAATGCCTTCACATTTTATCCATCATACTGGAACCAGTCAACCGGGATGACAGAAAATCTAAGGGTAGATATTTTGGTGGATGGTCACTGGAGACAGAGGGCAGAAAGGACTTCTAGGATGACTTAAGTTTCCTATTGCTTGATCCAGTTAGTGGTTAAATGAAGATATTCACTTCCCAGAATACATTCAAAGGCTGGATATGTGGTACACATCTGTAATCCCAGCACTCAGGAAGCCGAGACAGGAAGATTACAAGTTCAAAGGTTGAGATAGCAAGACCCAGTTTATACGCATGTAATCAGTATATTTTTCAGAGTATTATAGTTTTTAAAGTTTACTTAAATTAACTAACATTTATAAAAGCTGTCAAAATCCAAAGGAATGAGCCTCAACTCAAGTCTGCCTTCCTTTAGAGACATTCTATTCTAGCAACATACTAAACAAAACACTCTTATGTCATCTCTTTCTTTTAATTTGGGCATCAATGCTCAAAAGACAGAGGGTGTGCATCTGTGTGTGTGAGAGAGAGGAGGGGGAAGATGCAGGAGAGCGATGGTTTCCCAAACTGTTATAAAAAAGAAAAAAAAAAAAACCAAGCACCCAGATGGTCAAAAGAAAGTATTGTAAATGAAGACATGAAGTGCTTGCATGTTTACATGTTTTAACTTTATAGAACAATAAATAGTGGTAGAAAGTTGAGAGACAGGTTGAGAGTGTTCCTCAACATGTTTCTAGAATCCCAAGCCTACCCTTGACTTCCTGCTTCCCTTTTGGAAAGTCCCTAAGAGGCACAGCATTGTTTTTCTCCTGAGTGGGGACAGATGTCACTGCTATTTTTCCCCGTCTCATCACATTAAACTTTCAGGCTATTATGACTTGTTTTCAAATTTCTTACCAAAAAAATGCAAATTGTTGCTCAAACTCCTTGGAGAAATCCCACTTTCCAAAGCATTTCTTTTCTACAGTTCAGGTTTCTGAGTTAAATGATTTTCTCCCAAAGGTCAGTTTCAAATGTTAATGGGGCCAGGTTGCCTTGAAATGTCTAACTTTCATGTGATCTAAAAAAGAGTTATCTTTAAAGGCAGGAGCTAAGCAGGGCACTAATGGACACCTCCCAGGTGATGAATGCCAGTCTTCAGCCTGCTACAGTGAGCAACAGTTGTCCCCTTCTCATATGATACCTAGTCTAAAATGGCGGTGCTATACTCTGTTTTTAAAATTCATAGGTTCACATGTGTTTTAGTCCCAGAATCACCAACTGTGATTTGCCTTTGGTAAATTATTTCCCTGCCCTTCCAAACACTGGGTAGAGGCTTAATGTATTAATATGCAGATTATTTCCCTGCCCTTCCAAACACTGGGTAGAGGCTTACTGTATTAATATGCAGATAAAGACAGCACATAAAGGAGGAGCTTGGTGTCCCTTGAACTTGGTGCCAAGACGGGTGGAACTCAATTGAGGCCACAGTTCTGTGACAAGGAGCATGGCCAAGAAACTGCACAAGCCGCAGATGACGTCACTTGGCGCAAGAAGCTATGGGAATGCCTGATATCACAAGAGATCTTGTGGGTCCTCGAGACTGCCAAGGATCTCAAGACAATGTTGTATAGTATATAAACCAGAGATCTCCATGCAGCCATCTCTCCCTCTTGCCCTCATGGACTGAGAAGACAGCACACTGGAGAAAAGTACAGCAATGTATGCCATTGGTCAGCATTTAGGCTGCAACAGCCCAAGACAAATCCCATAAGCTGGCCTAAGAAGGCTGGCAGAAAAGGGTTGGCATAGAACCTGCTGAGAGAAAGTTCTTCAAAAGCTGGACATTAAAGTTGTCCGTCTAGGAGCTCAAGAGTGCCAGAAGAGTGAGTGAGGTGAGTGGAGTTCGGAGGCCTCAGGCCATGAAGTATGCACAAGCTGAGGAGACTACAGAAGTGAGTCTCAGCTGATGGAGAAAGCCGACCTCAAGTTCAGCAGTTAAAATAGGCTGGTTTCATAAACTGGCCTAGTGGTTGAAATAAACTGGCCACACGAACTGGCAAAGTTAGGCCCAACGGACACTAAGTTTGAAAGGGACTGCCTGCTGTGACTGCCAGACTACCAAAATCAAGTTATCCCACATGGACCTATGCTAAGAATATTAATATCCTTTTAAGAAAATTAAAATGGGTTTGGTTTGGTGTTCTTAGATATTAAATGTTTATAGGTATTGGGTGTAGGTGTTAGGTTATAGGACATAGGTGTTTTATAGGTGTTTGTTAAGTGTTAATAAATATAAATGTTTAAATAAAAACATTCTGTTACACCCCACTGACACACTTCCTCTAACAAGACCACACCTACTAATCATTCTAACCCTATCAGAGTTCCACTCTCTGGTAACTAAACATTCAAATATAGGAACTTATAGAAACCACTCTTATCCAAACCACCACATTCTACTTCCTGACCCCTATCGGCTTGTAGCCATATCAAAATTCAAAAATACATTCAGACTAACTTCAAAAGTCCCCCTAGTCTATCACACTCTCAATACTGTTTAAACATCTGAAGTTCAAAGTCTCTTGTGAGACTCATGGGCTCTCTTAACTGTAACCCTCTACAAAATCAAAATAAAAAACAGAACACAAACTTCCTATGTTCTATGGCACAGAATATACATTACCATTCCAAAAGAGAAGAAAGGGAGCATAGTGATGAAGTTCTGGACCAAAGCAAGACCAAAATCAGCAGAACAAACTCCAAATTCTGCATCTCCATGTCTAAAGTCAAAGGGTTCTTCAGGTCTCCAATTTCTTTCAATTTTGTTGACTACAAAAAACTCTCTCTCTTGGGTAGGTTCCATACTACCTACAACTCAATACCTACAAACACTTAATATCTAAAACCACCAAACAAAACCAAACCTATTTTAATTTTCTTAAATTAGCTTTCCTTGGTAGGTATCCCATGGCTCTGGACTCTCCAACATCTTGGGGTCTCCAACACAAGCCAGGCTTCACCTTCACAGCTTCATAAAATGGTCTCTCTGGACCTCCATGCAGGGACACTGCTGACACATTCCTGGCTTCAGCAGCTTTTCTGAGCCCTGGAGGGAGATTCCGCAACCCCTTTCTTGTATCCTTGACTCTACAAGCCAAATCATGTTCCCAAAGCTGCCAAGTTCTGCTGCTTGATGGAACTGGAACTTGGCCCACTCTTTCAATTACATTTGCATTATCTTTCTGGTGTTGATGGTTTCCTTCACTTAAAGCTTTTCTTTAAGTCATTTTTCTCAGGTTGAATCTTAACTGGGCAGGGTCTTGCCCTGAGATCATAACTCCCTTTATTCCATTTAGAATCAGGCTGTACTTTAAACTTTTTAATATCTTTGAGTATTGGACTTAGCTCCATTATACTTCCTGGTGCTTCTTTTCATCTCAAGCTATACATTTTGTATTTCTTTTTGTCTAGGTTACTCCTGTTCATTATAGATCTGCATATGACTGGTCCCTAATAATCAAGCAACACAGTTAATAATTGTCTGTCTTGAAATGTCCTCTGACCATGTCATTAGTCCAAAACTCTTCTATTTATCCTCATGCAGATTTCTTGGACAAGGGCAGGAAGTAGCTACATTCTTTGCCAACAATATCACAAGAATGATCTCTAGGCCACATACTAAGAGCCTTTCCCTTTAAAGCCTCCTCATCAGGACCATCATTATCTACATTGCTCTCAGCACCACTGTCTTCAATGCTCCTAGGACTTGGCCCAACAATCTCTACTTAAAGTGTTCAGCTGCTTCTCTAATCCAAAGTCCCAAAATCCACACTCTGCCAACAAAGCAGCGTGGTCAGGCCTATCAGCAATACCCTGCCCACTCTCTGGCTTTTGAAACCTCCAAGCTTCGCAGCCCACACCACCCCCACCCGGTAACACATTTACTCTAACAAGACCACACCTCCTCATCCTTCTAATCCTTCCAAAGAGTGCTTCGCCCTGGTAACTGAGCATTCAAATATATGAGCCTATGGGTGTCATTTTTGTTCAAGCCACAGAACCTATTTAAAGCATCCCACTATTAGCATACTTACTCTAAAGAGATCATTTATGCTAGACCTTGAGTGGTACAACCTGAACTCTCACATAAGCTTTTGTGTTCAGTATCAACTGTGAGATGTTCATAGGTGATGCAATCACACTAAAGTGTGCCACAAACAAGGCTCCTAAAGGATAAAAAGCTTGACAGCTGATGAGCAGTGATGCCCATCTACAGTCCTAGGACTTGAAAAGTAAGAGCAGAAGGCAGAATTAATAGTTCAAGGTCATCCTCAGTTACGTGGAATTTTGGGGACCAGTTTGAGCTGCATGAGACCCTGTCCCAAAAGAAAAAAAATCAAGGAATATGAAGTTTGATCATTTGTATTTTAAAGTATCTTGATCGGCTAACAATAGGAAATAGGTTAAGAGTGTGGCTAGTTACTGCCGTCTCTTTCTTACCACAACAACAATGATGTGAGGACAATACCAAAATCCTCGATGCAATTCAATTAATATTATCTCAGCACCAGCTGTATCACAGGAAAATGGGATATCCTTACTTTTGGGGATTTGGGGGTTGCGATAATGCTGCTATGTAGTATAAATCAGCGGTGAGGGGGGGCGAATGAGTGTCTACATCTGTGAGGTGAGATCGGGCTGCATTGCTCTCTACTGTCCTCCTGGATACAGCTTGAACGCATGGAATGGCAGAGGCTTTGTTTCCTGAAGTCTACAGGCAGGACCATCTGGGTCCTGTGTGCCTCAGTCAAAGACTGGGGTTACATGCTAGAAAAAACATGGTGGGTCCTGGAGAATACTGGTGTGGCTGGAGAAAGTTATCTCCAGCAGGGAAAACTCCTTCAGGTGGAATCATAACTCTGACATAGCTATGTGGTGATCCTTTAGTGCCGCTTATGTCGTGATGATCTAAAGTCTCCCATGGTTCTCTAAAATCTCCTAAATTTCCCAGCCCCCTGACATGGGTGAAGGCTCTTTTTGAACTGTGGGAAATGGGGAGGGGTATTTTGGGGGTAGATGTATTCTGTTAGCTGAGATTGGGGTGCTGACAATGTTATATTTTCATGGGGAAGGGTCCCAGACACTGGTATGTGCCTGCACTCACTTATGAACACCTATGGGGTTGTTTCTATGTGCCATAAGGAAGGTAACCCTTTGGGGATGATTGCCCACATGCTCCAGAGAGGCAGATGGAAGAGGAGAGAGAGCTTGATCCCATGCGTACCAATCTCAGTTCAGAGCCTAGGACCCCAACTTTGAAATTTCTGGGGTTTGGATTCACTCAGATCTCACTGTTCCCTGCCACACATCAACACTGCTATACTGTGTTTGAGAGGCCCAGACCAGAGCCTGGGCAACTGGTGGTTATCTGAACAAATGAATGCATGAATGAAGGAATAGTGGAATCATAAAAAGTAAATGACCAGAATAAGCTTTGTGTTCCTCAGAGAGGCAAGTTTTTGAGGGAACAAGCTCTACCGGCTCGCCCTATAACTCCTCTGTTTGCTTCCCTAGGCAGCTTGAAGTTCACTCGCCAGATGCTAAGCACACAGTGATCCTAAGGGGTAAAGACTCCGCCACTGCCCAAGCCTGGTTCAGTGCCATCCATTCCAACGTTAGTGACTTGCTGACCCGAGTGATTGCTGACATCAGAGAGCAGCTGGGGAAGACGGGCATTGCTGGCAGTCGTGAGATCAGGCATCTTGGCTGGCTTGCAGAAAAGGTGAGAGAAATGTCTTCCCTGTCAACTGCCCCTAGGTTCCCCCACTGAAGTGACCTCATTCTGTAGGCTGGTTCTCTCCTTAAGGTCAATTGAATTTCTTGCGCATCCCAGAGGACCTCATAATATTGCAGTATGTGGAGAATTCATCTTAATCAACATTCATTCTCTAGCATCCTTTGAAATAAGTAGCAAATTGCATGTGGTCCCTAACTGTTCAATGGACAAATGAGCAGGTTAATGAATAGTTTGATTTCTGTGGTGTTCCTGTGATAGGCAGGGAAGTGGTTCAAGCTGTATAGGGAAGGGGATTGAAATGATTGCTCAGAATGAGTTTGTGCTGATTTTAATGAACCTGCTCAATAATTAATAGATCTTTTAGGAATCATATGTTTACAAATAATAGCAATGCTATTAATAATGAGGATTTAATGAGCAACTACTATATGCTGATTCATTCCGACCTTATCTTTCACTTATACTTTTATAAAGCACGTTTTAAATGTCATTCTTAATAAGCACCTATTTTGTATGGGATGCAGGTCTAGGCAGGAGTGTCAAGGTTCATATTTAAAATGCATACACAGCAATATTAGAACAGTAAGCAGTTGAAAAATTAGTTATTAGAATATATTTCTAATATAAAATCATGGGTTTTATAATGGCATATATATGTTTACATATCATATTCATACTCTTTCTTTCTTTCCCCCTTTCACCAGTCTTCTTTTTCTTATATAGTCCCCATTCCTATTTTTACATGTGTGTGTAAGAATTCATGCATATTTTTGACAATAGGGACAAGATGAAATCTAACAAAGGGTTGCAACTACAGAAGCTTTAATTTATGCTGTAAATATAATTCATAAAGTACTAGCTTAGACATTTTAACAAATCAGGCAATTAAATAATGTAATGAACAAGATCTCTGAAGCAAAGATAAGCTAACATGGACTGTGTTAATGTTTGGCTTTTATATAAATGATGGATTTTAAAAAATTGGTCCTTTCACATGAAGAGAAGGATGATGATGATGATGATGACACAGCTGTGTCTCATGGAGGGCTGCAGCCATGGAAAATTTTTTGCATATGACATTAAGACTGTCACTCAGATTTCCTTTCCCAGAAGCATATGCTATGTTGTGGATAGTAAGGCTTAAAGGATTGAGCCCTGGCCATTGTCCTTACATCTGATTGCTGTCCCTTAAACCTGCAGTGCTTCTGGACACTAAGCTTTGAGACAGTTTGACCTCCCCATGACTTCCCTTCAATTAGATGGTAAATGGAAATAGAAATGTTGTAATAACATCTTCCCTGCCAATGAATCCTGTCATCTGAGAAGCCCAGTCAAGTGGCACTTGGAAATAACACCTATTCGGCTGTTTTCCACCATTGTTCTTTGTGTGCACCTATCCACACACGAGTCTGAGCCACAAAGTTCAATGCAGGGTGTGTCGTTTGATTTGGTGTTGTCCCATCTCTTGCAGATGTCAGAGAATTAAAGGACAGTGAGAGTGTTAAGAGCTTCAATAGCATAAGGCCTGCAAACCTTAAGAAGCCTTTCACAAGTTTGCTGGCTCAGAAGGTGACCAGAAGTTGGGGGGGCAGCTGTGTGACTGTGACAGAGGACTCAGAAGGGAATCTATGGTGATTGAACATTTCTGCATAGAGATCTCTGTGGTCTTGATCTAAACGTACACATTTCAAGTCAGTGTCCTAAATGAAAACGGCTCAAGAAGTGTGGACAGTTGGCATTTGTAAAGTCACAATTGCTAATGCTTCCCACCATCTACTTTCACAGATGTGTTTCTCTTGGGGGTGGGGCTGTTATTCAAGAATCCTGCATGAGCATGGAGGGGAGGGAAGGGTTGTGCAGCCTGTATCCCAGGCTAAGCTTCAAGTGTGCCCAGGATTCACTTAATGATATTAGTCACACCTTTCCTTCTGTGTGCTTCCGTCTACTTTGATAATTAACTCTCAAAGAACTCACCTCTGCTTGCCCTGAACATTCCAGGTTCGTGTCCTTACTCTTGGCTGTCTCTAAGTTGAAGCCTCTGAGCTCCACTCCTTGCAACAAAAGCCCTGGCATTACATCTAATTGGATTGTCTTGGATCATATTTAGAGCTCCCGTGGTCTGTGATCAGGATGAACCACGTCATGTCCATTGAGAAATAAGGAAGGGTAGTTTCATTTGGGGGGTTTCTGTATGACAGTATTTCTATATAGT
>CAJQZJ010004888.1:2412705-2420205 GCA_907164525.1 Lophiomys imhausi | reverse complement strand
ACTGCACACCTAATTCTAACATGCAAAGACAGAGGCAGGAGGAGCATGGTCAGCCTGGGCAACACAATGAGATTCTGATTGAATTTTATGTATTATATTAAATATATAAAAAAGAATACAAAGGATATGATTTGTTAGTTGATGAAAACTTAGAAAGAGTAAGACACTTTTCCAAGACTCAGAAAGCAGGCTTTCCTGTTTCAAAAGTGATACGAGGCAAAGTGGGGGAGAAGTTCTATTCAAAGTACCGCAGATTATGGTGTTTTGTGTGCAAACATTGTACATTGTACATGCATTGCAATTCCCAGTCTTTCTAATGTGTAAATAGTAAATTTTAAATAAAGCAATGAGATAAACTAATATTCACACTTCCCTATATATATTCATAAATATGAAAATGACAATTTGTAAGATACTGATAAAAATTGTTGAGAGTCATGGAATCATCCTTATCCTTATCTTTCAAACTAATCATTACATTGCATAATGTAGTTTCAGCTTTCATAGTCAATTTTATTTCCCAGCATTCCTGTGTAAAGGCAGGACCACCTACCTACTCTCAATATCACTATCCCCACTGTTCACCTGCTTCCTCTCTCTCTCCCTTTCTCTCCTCTTTCTCCCTCTCCTCTTCCATTTCTGTGTTCATTCATCTATCCATCATTGTCTCTTTTTCTGTGTAAATATACAGATCCTTCTGTGTCTATGCGTATGTTGTCTCTGTGTTCTATTTTCTCACCGGTGTCCTCATTAGTGTTCAGTCTTTGCAGCACCCAACTACATTTCAGATAGATCCAGCCAACCATTCCACCATTACATTTCCTAGCTGCCTTGCCCAGATAGATTAAAAGAATCTCAACTGTAAATGTGAAACAGCCCTGGCCAGCATCAAACAAGCTCCTGGTAATCAAGTTCTCTACCGTGTAATTAATGGAGTGATATTTCTGGAGTCTCTAAGCTTACCATCTGCCTAAAAATCACCTAAGTCAGAGTTTCACACCACTCCTTACATAGAGAAAATAGTTTCTGACCTGAGGGAACTCCTTCCTATCTGATTAGTGATGGAAATAGAAGTGCTGTGCAGGCTACTGCCTCCTTGCATCATCCCTGAATGACCGAATGAAAACCAGACTGTTAATGCAATTAAGTGCTAATAGACCTGTTGTGTTGCTTTAAAAAGCACCCCTCGAGTTCCTGAATGAATCATGTTTGAGATGGAACAAGGCTGAGGAAAACCTGGCAACATCTTGCGCATCTTCCTTCTTAGCACTTTAGGCTGAATGAGCCAGTATGGATTTAAATGGCAGTCGTCCCCCCCCCCCCCCCCCCCCACACACACATACACACACTTCAATTCTTTCACATAAAACATCAGAGATTTACATTGAGGCTGGGTGGGTGGGTGCCAGTGGCAGCCATAACGCATGAACATATGCTGCTTTTCCTCGTGACTTCACAGGGCACAGTTTAATATTGTGAGTCATTCACAGTCACCAAAGTGGAAACATCCCAGATGCCCATGTGAGAGTGGTGGGATTGTGGGCATTTCACAACTTGTAGGATGACTCATAAATCTTACTGTGTTCCTGCCTAAATCTCTTTGGAGAATGTGATAGAACCTAAGATAGAAGACTCTCTGGGCCTGTTTGTATAACTATCAGGCTGCTAACTTGGGTTCTATAGCATTAGACATAACAGACTGTCCATCATTTATGAGATAGATGCTGCCCAGAAAATCCTGACTTGAGTAATGAAAAGATAATTTTTTTCTGAATATTTTTTCACTGTTTGGTTTTTCTGAGCACTTCCTATTCACCCTATTAGTTGGGGGGGGGGGGGGTGTAGTTTCTCTACTCTGAACAGAGTGAAACACCTGAACAGGTAAAATGACCCCTACCCTGAGCAGATGCTAGCTACACACCCTCATGGCTTGGGGATGAAGGGCACTACACAGGAAGTGGGTCCTCATGTAGGTTGCCTTAGGGGACTGAGTGAATCAGCAGAGACCATGTAAAACAGACTTAGGAACAACAAGAGGGAGGTGCCCTACACTCCCATAGGAGAATGTGACATGGATGCACATGCCATGCAGGTGAAAATCCTTTAAGGATCCAGTGGAAGTCCTCAACCTGTTCCTGATGACCTGAGAAGAATGGGGTGGGAAATATTTCCTTCTGGGTGCAGGGTGTCTCAAAGGAGAGCAGAACTCACTGGTGTGCACCAAGGCACCAAGGACCATGAGAGATGTTGAAGCAACACATGATATTTTATCTTACACTAGTCATTGGGCCTTGAATTCACTGATAACTTAGATTCTTTCATCACAGAATCTGAATTGTTGCATCTCAGGGAGGGCTTTGCTGACAAAGGTCTTAGAAGTAAACCCAGATGACCAGGAGTCAACCAGGAAAGAAGGGAGGAAGCTGACAGCTAAAATCTAAATTCAGCTAAGCCTCTCAGCTCTGGGCATCACTTCTACATCCGGAGCTCTCCCACCTTAAGCCAAGAGATGTTTACACTTACTGTGAGCCAGGCATTGGCTCTTGTATGATTAGATCTTCCTAAACACTAAGATAAAGTGGGTCAATAATGTCTGGGCATAGAACACAAACATATCCCTGGTGTGTGTCCATGTCTACCACACAATTGACTTTTCTGTATATTAACTGTTGAATTCATGGCCCAAGAATTTTGGATGGGATGCATTTGGAATCCTAGAAATAAGGGTAAAACTGAATATGGCCAGTCAGAGCTTACTGAATGGACATAAAGGTGTACAGAAGTGTAGTATAAGTTGAACCACAGTTCACCATTACAAAAGGAACATGGGCTCTGAACCCCCATCTACTTAGACTTTAAATCCTCCCTTTGTTTCTTATTGATTGGGTAACTTCAAGCAAGTGTCTTAAAGTCTTCAATCCATGGTTTTTATATCCATAAAATAAAGATATTACAAGCAACTAAGGAATGGCAAGAGTGGGAGAAATAGTCTTCCCCAGGGAAGACACACCAATTCAATATCAATGGTGAGACTTAAGACCATATACATACAAGTAACATATGGACTGAACAAGTTGTATTTTTATAATAAGAAATAGACAAACATACAAATACAACAATTAAGCATGTAGTTTAAAGAGAATGGGGAGAAGTAGAGCACATGGAAAGATTTAGAGGGTGGAAAGGAATGGTGAATTGATGTAATTATATTATAATCTCAAAAAAATAAATATTGAAAGCACACAAAAATCAATTCCCTAAATATTGAAAAGTGAGAACATATTTAAAATTTTAAACTGATACATTATTTCATTGAAAATGCACATTTTTCAAGAAGTGGAAAGAAAAATACCAAAATATAGAAAGCAGATAGGACAAAAACATCAGTCCACCTCTGTCACATAGAAATACAGCACGTGCCTGTCTCATGGCCGCTCAATAGAGGCTCTTCTCTCCAACCAGGAGTGCAAGGTAGTTTGCTTGGAACCAATATCTGAACTCAGAGAATGAACTAATTTGAAATTCTCAACATCTATATCTTTTCTGATTTTAAGCTCAACTTTATTTCTTCTGTTTGTACTGTTTTCTATTTTTGTATACTACCCATATTGCATTTTTAAATATATGAAACAATACATTAAATAATGTGTTTGTTTATCAAGGGAAAAGAGAGGAGAGAGAGAGAGAGAGAGAGAGAGACAACACCTTCCCCAAAAGAGAAGTTATCTGCTTAAGTGAAATACTTTTTATGTAGTATTCGGCACAGGGGTCCACATAACATGCAATGTATTTAATGTAGTATGAGGCTATCAGCTCCTGGGCAGCAGACCTTATCAGAAAAGTAGCACACACTTGCAAAGAAAATGTTAGGGTTGGAATATAGAGACCCTGCGAAATCCCTAAGTTTGTACTGGCTCCTCAGCACCTGCGCATGCTTTTCTTCTCTAAGTGCACTAGAAAGGACTGCTGCTGGGCTTTTCTCTGGAAAACTGACTTCCTAGGACTACTGATTCAGTGTGCTAACTTCCGCACAGAGCCATCACATTCACAGAGCTCCCAGCATCAGTGCTGCCATTGGGTCGGGGTATAATTTATGAAAACGAACACAGTGCCCACATGTGGAGTGTATGCCTGCAATAATTTCCTAGAGGAACTTCACAGCACAGCCATACTGGGGACTGAGGGGTTGGTCAGCAAGGCTGGCTTCCCCTAGAGCTGGTTTCATGACCCAGACTTTCAGAACCAGTGCTTGGCAGAATTGCCAATTTCTGATTTTTTTTTTTTTTTTTTAGTATTTTTCTTTTTTTTTTTAAATATTTTTTTTCTTCAAGTTACATCTCCGTCACAAACCCCTCCCTATTTCCCCCTCCTATCCCACCCTTCCACCCTCTTCCCCCCAGAAGTTTCCCCTTTCAGTCCAACAGATGGTTCCTTCTCTTATAACAGTAAATACTATACAAAACAACAGATATAAATATGCCACATTTAAGAGAGTTAAATGGCCCAGTATAACTTCCCAATGTCCAGTTTATACATATTTGGCCCCTGACTTTAACATTCTACTATCTAACCATCTCCATGAGTTTAAAGGTCTATATCTGATTCAACATTCATACTAACTTGCAAAACACTTTTAAGAGTATCTTCTTAGATCTATAACACCCTCTTGATTCCTAAACAGCTCAAAATTTAACTATGAGACTCTAGCTGTCTATTCTTCAACCACCTCAGAGACCTGAGAGGGATAAATATATCTGCTTATATAGGAAGTGCAGGGCCTGCAGCTTCCAAAACTAAGAAAAGACATACCTGAGAGGGATAAATATTTATCCCTCTCAGGTCTCTGAGGTGGTTGAAGAATAGATAGCTAGAGTCTCATAGTTAAATTTTGAGTTGTTTAGGAATCAAGAAGGTGATCTGGATCTAAGAAGATATTTTTAAAATTGTGAGGCAAGTTAGTATGAAAGCTGAGTTAGATATAGAACTTTAAACTCATGGAGATGGTTAGATAGTAGAATGTTAAAGTCAGGTGCCAAATACATATGGACTGGACATTGGGAATGTATGCTAAGCCATATAACTCTTATAATTGTGGCCTGTTTATTTCTGTTGTTTTGTATTGTATTTATAGTTATAAGAAAAAGAACCATTTTTTGAACTGAAAGGGAGAGCTGTTGGGGGGAAAAAAGAAATACCTTAAACTAAAAAAAAAAAAAAGGAAGGGAAGAGGATGGGGGGGTTGAGGGGGAGGAGGGTGGAAGGGTGGGACTGGAGGGGGGAGTAGGGAGGGGATTGTGATTGAGATGTAACTTGAAGAAATAAAAAATAAATTATTAAAAAAAAAACTTTAAAAAAAAAAAGACATACCAGTGACTGCCTGGACAGTTCCCATTTTCTCTCCATACATTCCTGCATCAGTCTTCAGCTTTTGGGTCCTGTTTCTCTGACAGACATTTGTTGTAGAGCAGGGATTATGAAGGACTTACCTACCCTGTCTTGGCAGAGTTAGGCTGTCGACTTCCCTGCTACCAAGTTTTGTCCTTTTTCGACAGCAGTCTGTCTGCAGTTGGAGCAAGGGGTTTTTTCATGCCAAGAGATAGGCTTGCCACTAATTCAACCATCTCACACTGGAGATTCTTCGATGCTTATCTTCTACTTGGAGTAGAATAGGGGGTGCTGTCAGGAGCTGATATGTATCGATATCAAAAAAAGAAAATCTTAATTTAAGATAACATCTTTGAATGCCATATTCTGCAGATCTCTTGGGGTTTTTGAAGATGCCCTATCCATCTCTTGTATTTAGATAAGCAAATGTTGCTTGTCTCTTAGCAACTTGATTACTGGATAGTTTAGAGAATATCTGTGATAGACTGTCATAGTAGCTAACAAAGTGACATGTTTGCATGACTAGGAGTTTGTTTTACTTAACTATCCTAGACCGTTTTAGACGGTTGGTATCAAGAGGCCAGAGCTTCACAATTTATTTTTAAGTATCTCTAGGTATGATACCATTAGGAAGCGTTACCTTTAATTTTGTATCAATATGCAAAGATCTATTCAATTGTGGTTAAATATACTCTTAATTATGAATCAATATACAAAGATCAATGCCTATGTAGTCCAATACAATCGTAATATTACGTCCATATACAAGGGTCAATACCATTGTGGCCAACTATAATCTTAATTTTGTATCAATATACAAAGATCAATACCGATGTAATCCAATACAATCTTATTTTTGCACAATAAACAATGGTCAATACCACTTTAGCCAAATATACTACTAATTTTGTATCAATATACAAAGGTATAAGGGCATATTCAATAATCTGCCCCTTCTTCTTGGACCTTCCTGTGCTATGTCTATGTCTCATTTTTCTCAAGCCTATGCACTCCTACATAGGAGAGGAAGAAGGATACAGAAAAGGAAAAGTAGGAATTCCCTGGGGCTAACCTCCAAAACCCATTAAACAGGACCATTTATCAGCTTGTAATCTCTTCCCCTAAATATCAGAGTTTTCAGTTATCCTTCAAATAACCAAAAAGAAGGGCGGAGAAACACCCTCCCCACCCTCTGGGCATGGGATGTCGCTCTCTTAAAATGACTTCCTGCTGATTTGGGTCGTAGTAGACCTGTTTGGGGCCTGAACCCAAATGGAAAAAATGGTTAAAAATGTTAGTACAATCCGTTTATGTTCAGTCCTTCTGTTCTCAGCTGTTTAGATGACCTAAGAAGTTTGTAGGCAGAAGGTGATCTTGCAGGCTTCACTGAGGTTCCGGCAGGGGCATTGTGTAGAGCTGAACGGTCCCAGAGACATTGGATTGACGTGGTTGCAGGCCCCCAATGGAGACAGCTATTGAGGAAGTCTGCCAGGCAGAATCAACTGGGTCACTCGTCCTCCTTGGTGCCTGATTCTGCTCTCTGCTGAGGTTTCCGCTGTCCAGCCGTCCCCAGGCTCCCCTAATGGACACTTCGATTCTCCTGGAAAGATAAGAACAGAGCTCTGCCCCAATCCCAACCCTGGGACCATTACCCTCTTTTTTTTTGGGGGGGGGGGCTAGGTAACACTTCTCCTGAAGCAAGTTTGGCCTTCCAACAACATACAAATCGTTATCTTTCAATCCGGGTTAAAGAAGAAATCATTCTGTCACCTTGGAGCTAAACCAGCTCCAGTGTATATATTTTGAGATCCCAAAGGACAATCTGCCTGCATCGAGAAGGCCTTTTGTAAGTAGCCTCCAAACCTAGGTCCCTCCAAATCCCATGTGTGTGTCTCTGAACTCTAATTATTGGGATCAGAGACCTGTGTTTCCCATCTGAAGGGATCAAAGATGTGTTCCACCACTCCTGGATCGAAGTCTTTCTCTATTTAGAGTTTGCCCTGCATCAGGCTGACCCTGAGCTCCGGGATCTGCCTGTTTCTGTCTCCAGTGTGCTGGGAGCTGGGACCAAGGGTGTACTCTTCTTGAATGGTGGGACCAAGAGTATGCACCCTC
>CAJQZJ010004888.1:2376633-2400876 GCA_907164525.1 Lophiomys imhausi | reverse complement strand
GGGAGGGAGAGAGGGAGGAATAAAAAAGAAGAAAAGAAAGGAAAAGGTAAGGATATGAAAGGAAAGGAAAGGACAGGACAGGACAAAGGAAAGGACAGGACAAGACAAAGGAAAGGAAAGGAAAGGAAAGGAAAGGAAAGGAAAGGAAAGGAAAGGAAAGGAAAAGAAAGGAAAGGAAAGGAAAGGAAAGGAAAGGAAAGGAAAGGAAAGGAAAGGAAGGAAGGAAAGGAAAGGAAAGGAAAAGAAAGGAAAAAGGAAAGGAAAAAGTGTATAAGCAGGCCGGGCGGTGGTGGCGCACGCCTTTAATCCCAGCACTTGGGAGGCAGAGGCAGGTGGATTTTTGTGAGTTCGAGGCCAGCCTGGTCTATAAAGTGAGTCCAGGACAGCCAGGGCTACACAGAGAAACCCTGTCTCGAAAAACCAAAAAAAAAAAAAAAAAGTGTATAAGCAGTGTTTGTGTTCAATGGTGAATTGGGGTGGGGGTGATTTGAAAGACTGGACTGGATGGAACTGTTTTTAAGGCCTGTTTATTATTACATCCTGCTAGTGGAAAGAAGAGAAAGAAAGTAAGCGAGAGTGAGCAGGAGAGTGAATAAAGAAGAAGAAGAAGCACATGTAGTAGTCTTTACTGATACATGCACTGGAGAAACAAGGTGATTCAGCTTATGCTATTTGGATAATAAAATAACACTTGGAGTTAGACAGACTTACTTTAAACTTTAAGCCTGGCCTTGTGACTCCTCACTTGGATACCATATTTCATTCCTGGAAATATGATAATGCCATGTATCTGGATACTCAGCTTTCTCGTTTTCTCTTATTTTGATGATAAACTCAAACAGTTTTTCATGTGAGCAGAAAGGCAAGCTGATAACCGTGAAGCTCTGGGGGTCCTGCAAAGGAATTTTTCCTCCCTGAACTTTTAGGTGACCCCATATTTGCTCCCTTCTCCAGTGACTACTTAGGGCAGGATATACGCTGTGTACCAAAGAGCCAAAGCTTAACTGTTGACCTTTGCATTTTGCGAATCCTCAGCTGAGCTTCTGACCTGAGCTCATGCACATTGTTGGATCCATCATGTTGATTCTTGGCCCGGATACTAATGTGTAGCACATAGAGTACATATTAAACCAGCTCGAATGCCAGATACACGGTGAGATGGAGCCAGGAAGGAGAGGCTACAAGTGAACAGGCATCTTAGAAGGGAAGAGCATTTAGAACAACTGTACTGCAGAATAGGTTCCATGGCTTATGGGAAGTAATAAATAATCAAGGGATAGGGGAAATGCTGCCATGCATCTCCTCTTAAATTAAAAGTTTTTCCCTCCACATGAGAGAGTGCTTTATGAACTGTAAAATAAGGAGAGAACCTGAAATGTTTGAAGAGCCAGGTAATGAGTTTAGTTACCAAAAGTAAACTAATATCTAGCTCTGCTTTTCAGTCGGAGTATATTTAAGACCTCTCTAGACATGGCCATGTGACACTGACCACAAGCACATTGGTGACATTTCAAGGCACCAGTGATGTCTATCTTTTACAAGAGATGGCCAGCCAGATTCGGGACACCAAAGGCTCCTCTGGCCTTTGCAACAGTTTTCCAAATGGAAGCTGTATTCAACATTTCTCTCCAGTGCATTCTGGGAGACACAATGTGCCAGAGAAAGATTGTATTCAATTTGTGAGTGTACTCAGAGAGCCTCTTCCTAGCTCTTTTTTTAAAATTACATTTATTTATTACTTCAAGTTACATCTCCATCACAGCCCCCTCCCTCCACCCTTCTTGCTCCCTTGCTCCCACCCTCCCACCGTCTACCCCCTCTCCCACCTATCTTACTCCTCCAGTGTGGAGTGCCCCGACATCTCAGCCCCCTCAGTTCATTGGTCATATGAGGACTAAGAGCTTCCTTTTGCTCTGGGGGTCTACATGGTAGTTCCATTAGTGCAAAGTGTCCCACTAACACATAACAAAGTCCATGTTCCTGTTCCTTTCCGTCTGTTCCTTGTAGGATAGTAATCCTGTACTAAATAGCTAAAATCTAGTTATAAGTTAATATATCCCATGTGCATTTTTCTGGGTCTGGGTTAGCTCACCTGGAATGAGCTTTTCTAATTCCATCCATTTGGCAACAATTTGCATGATTTCCTTGTTTCTGATAGCTGAGTAGTATTCCATTGTGTAAATGTACCATAGTTTTTTGTTTGTTTGTTTGTTTTGTTATGTTTTTATCCATTCTTCAGTTGAGGGACATCTGGGTTGTTTCCAGTTTCTATCTATTACAAATAAAGTTGCTATAAACTTACCTCAATGCTCAGTTAATAGAGTGTTTGCCTATCATATATGAAAGTCATCCTTAGTACCGTGGAGGGTCTGAGGCTAGACTGGAATGTATGATATCCTGTCTCCAAAAGAAAGAAAGGAAAAGGATAGGGAGGGGAGAGGGGAGTAAGGGAGTAAGGGAGAGGAGAGGAGGGAAGGGAAGGGGAGCTAAGCAAACTGTAAACTCAGTCATGCCATTAAGATAGGGTGGCTGTTTGACTTAGACAAATTTGTTCTGACCACCTCATCTGAGAAAGTGAGAACTCAGGAATAATGGGTGTTCCTGTACAGTAGCATTTGTGCACTCTGGTTATGGGGGGCGGGGAGAGGAAGAACACCTGTTGTGCTATCATGAGTAAAAGAACCAATTCCCAATCTCATTCTGTTCTTTCAAGCATTGGCTTCCTGGGGGGAAAAAAGAAAACACCAGCAGTTTCCCCAAGCTCCTACAAACAAATTGTCTTAATAATGACTGCAAAAGCTCTGTGGGAACATCAGAGCCCCACATACGCTATTGTTATGCATTTATTTTCAAAGATACTGCTTTCCCAACCTTTTATTTTTCTCAGTTTAAAATGAAATCCACAGGTGAAAAAAGACTGCAGTTGGGAATCACTAACTTTGGAGATAATGCTATGTTGTGTCTTTTGGAACATTAAGGCTTTAAGCCACCCTGACAGAAAGAACCCATTTCAATTTGTTCAGCATAGTGCTGTCTGGCTCCATCTCACCATTATACCTTTCATCCTTACCACTGTAGAGAAAAATGCACATAGCTTTTTTTCAGAAACGTCTTAAGATTTACTCATTCCTTGTCCCTGACTGAACACTCACTGCTCTGCGCTATTGTAGTACTTCAGCTGTTTTAAGGGATTCACATTACTTCTCAAGAGTGTCCTAGGGACTCCAAGAATAATTGCCTGAAGAGTGGGGACATGAGGCAGAAATGCAAACAACAGGCTCTTCCCAGAATTTGCTGAGACAGGATAGCAAGCTGGCTGGCTTCTGGGAACGTCTGTTTTGCGTCTGTTCCCAGGAGAGTTGGGTGTACAATGGATGTATGCTGGAGAGAAGAAAAGCCCAGACACAGAGTTAGATCCCGGTTTTTTTTTTGTTTGTTTTTGTTTTTTGTTTGTTTGTTTGTTTGTTTGTTTGTTTGTTTGTTTTTGCGACTCACTGAGGTCATGACCTCGGAAGGTAATTTTAACACTTTTAACCTTGTTTTCTTGGTTGAGGAATGGGCAGCAGAGCTACTTTGCAGACTGGGAAGACTGAATGAGATGATATTTGCAGCGTACTTATTTGTGCACCTGAGAAAAGACGCTCCCCTAGGCAGAGCCACTGTTAATGAGGCTGTGAGGACCATGTAAGGTGAGAGAAGCAGCTATTCACGACTATCCCCTCCAATTCGCACTCTGGTACTGGAGGGAGATTTTATCCATCAATCATGGATAACAGGAAGTGAGGTACAGTGGACACATGGGTAAATTCGGAGCAATTTAGTCATCCTTTCTGTTTGGAGGGACTCCGAAACTCTCTGTAGAAGTGATAGTTGACTACCTTGAAGCATGTAAGAATAAACCCCACTGACAAACATGGAAATGGAAAAAATCTCGAGTTTGCTCAAGGAATCCGAGGAAAATTCATCTGCCTTCATTATGTGTGTGTGTTGTCTCCCCATCTTCCACCTCGGGTCCCAAGCATAATTGTTCTTTGTCAGACTTAAATTTCTTTACAGATTATTTTTTGGAAATATTGGGGAGAAAGTCTAAAAATATTTTAAAGAATCTAAAATGATATGTCCAGTTTCTTCAAGAACTATGTTTATTTCTACAGCTTCTAATTGCTATTTGCTCACTTTTACTTTGCTAACTTTTCCTCTCTTATGCTTGGTAGAAGGATAACAAGTCACCAAGTAACCAAAAGTGATCAGAAATTACATTCTAATTACAAGGAGGTGATTCTAAGCTTAGCAATGGATAAGACTGATGACAATCTGAACTAATTACTTAAGCACTGGGTTTTTCATTTGCTAAAAACAAACAAACAAAAAAAAACAAAAAAGAATTAGTAGGTTTAAATTAAGTGCCTGCTACAGGGTCAGCCCTGCTCAGAACCATGAGTACACTAAAAATGCAATACCTGGTCCCTATCCTCAAGTTCTTATAAACTGAATAATAGAGGAAAGAAAATTTGAAATATTTCAAAATACAACTATGCATAATGGGAAAAAAGTACCTGCAAAGCAAAACATACAACTGTGTATTAAATCACTCTGTCCCTCCTTGTGTGATTAACTAGAGAAACAGAAGATCAAGGACCTATGAAGTTCAGTCTAGCCTGGTGGAGGATCCAAAAGAGAAAGATTTGGATGAAAAAAAAAGATGAATGTTGTGACCATCAAATTTGAAGGACGCACCAGGTCTCCTCTATGGGTCTCAGTTTTGGATGCTTCCTGAAAGACTAGGGAAACATCAGTTACCACCGTGGGAACACTGCTGCCATCCCTGTAGATACAGACAATGTGCAATACTGTAGAATACATAGTGTGCAGTAAAGGGAGATACTTTGTTCTTCTCCTCACCTGGACAAAAAAGGGAAGAAGGGTTTGGGGAAGAAGAGATGTATAGTTTACTTTCACTTGCCTTAGTAATTCTTTCAAACATTAATTTTCTTTTTAAAAAATTTTTATTGAAAATAGATTTTTCCATACAGTATATTCTGACTACAATTTTCCCTTTCCCTACTCCTCCAAGACCCTCCCTACTTCCCCACCTACCCAAATCCACACCCATTCTTTCTCTCTCTTGCTAGAAAACAAACAGACATATAAAAATAAAACATAAAATAAAATAAAAAAACAGAATAGAACAAAATAAACTAACAAGCAGGGAAAAAAGCCAAAAAAAAAAACCCCACAAGAAGCACATACAAATTCAGAGATACACATAGAAATCCAATAAAAATACAAGATCAGAAACCATAATTTAAAAGACCACAGTTTTTAAAATGCCCAGACAATGCATTATGAGACCAAAAAAAAAGCCCACCAAAAATATCATTGAGTTCATTTTGTGTTGCCCATCTACTGTTGGGCATGGGGCCTACCCTTACATGTGGTTTGTATACTCAATAAGACTCCATTGGAGAAAACTACTTGGGGAAGGTCTAATAACTTTGCTTCTGATAGGATGATTTCAATGCCAAGATCTGGTTACCACCCCTTCTGAGGCATTCTCTTAATTGGTTAATAAAAGTAGCTAATAGCCAATTAGCTGGGCAGAAAGAGTATAGGAAGGCAGGACTTCCTGAGATTAAAACAGGAACCCTGCATTTTACACAGGAGGATTAGCTCATTCCACCAGGAGATGTAGAAGCAGATAGGTGTGTTTAAGAAAGCTGGAAGGTAATCACAGGCACATGGCAATTTGGGATTAGGTGTTAACTTACAGTAACTAATTGAGAGTCTGCTCATCTAAGGGTTAAGCGTTGTTACATTAAAAGGTCTTGGTGTATTTAATTATTGGGGAAAGGACCGAGGTAGCTTATTGGCTGTCAATCCAAGCCATCCAGGGTTATCGGACTCCTGGACTCCTGTCGAACTCCAGTGAATCTCCCACCAAGTTGCCGGTAATTCTACCGGCCTAAAAGAACAATTTATATTACTTAACAGAGTTTAGGTTACAGGTGATGTAGGTCACCCTTGGTCCAGGTCTCTTTCCCCAGGATAAATCAGGCCACTGGTTAAGGCAGGCTGATATCCCACCAGGCCACTGGCTGCTCCACCAGCCTAATCTTACAGTTTATACATATTAATAAATACAATTGATAATTAAATTGCAGTTTTAACTAAGTACTCCTTTGTGGGTAGTTATCAATTGGAGACAGCCTGTGGCTTAGGGATGGGGTCTTAGGTACACATCCTCTCTCATCTCTGGGATCCCGTCTGGCTTAGACTTATCCATGCTGCCACTCTCTGTGGTTCCATATGTGGAGCAGTCTAGTGCCTAGAAGGTCTGGTTTCCTTGGTGTCTTCCATCTCCATTGGCTCTTACAATCTCTCAGCCTCCTCTTCTGCAGGATTCCCAGAACCCTGGGGGCACTGGGATTTGAAGGATACATTCCATTTAGGACTGACTGACTGTTCCATACTCTAACTTTCTTCACATTGTTCAGTTATGGGTCTCTGTATTTGCTCCCATCTACTGCAGGTAGAGACTACTCTGATGATGACTGAGCAAGACACTGATCTGTGATTATAGCAGAATGCTGTTAGGAGTCATTTCATTGCTATATTCATTTAGCAGAACAGTAGTATCTGGCTTTCCCTTAAGTCTATAGCTTATCTAGTCTAGGGTTCTTGGCCATCTAATGTTTATGTCATAGTGTATTCCACAAAGTTTGATATCCTGGCAGCGGTCCTCAAAGATAGTACCCTGATAATACTTTATATATTGCCTGTTAACAGAGCTCCTCAGTACTTTTAGAGGGCCAGGTGGGCTGAAATTTCTATTTTTTTCCCAGAAGCCATCTCTTCCAGTGACTTCTGTGGCCTTTTCAGTCCCTGCTTCCTGGTGGCAGGACTGCTACTGGCAGATGGACATCAGATCACAAACATAGGTGAGAGAAAATTGCTAGCATATAGCAGATATCTGGTCTACCCCATTGTTATCTTCCAGTTAAAGAATATTCAATATTAACCACTTCAGAGAGAAACAAGTACCTGTGCCTCACACTAAGCACTGTAATCTTTTTTTCTTGTTTTTTTCCCTTGTCTACTACTAGATTTGTTTTATTTTTCTCCCCCCCCCCACCATGTACTAATTTGGTATTAGACTTTATAGTGTGGTCTTCATAAGTTCCTTTAGTATCCTTTAATTTTTAAAGTATATATATGACTTAAAAACTGACCGAAGTTAGCTCTAATGCAGCCTCACTCCCAATATAAGGATCTTAGGAAGCTTTCATTAAACTCTTACCTTAAATGGTATTGTGTTCAATGTGTTATTTGCCATTCTCTAAATTGGTCATTATTCTTTCTCAGTTATTTTATGCAATGGATCCTTATAGACAAGTTGTTTTATTTGCTCGACATTGTGTTCTTCCTAGAGACCTTGGTCCCTTTCTTCATAAAGTCCTTCCTTCAGTGTGTGTTGTTCTTGTTATTGTTGTGTTTGTAGAGTGAGAGACCTTTCCTTTTTCCTAGGATGTCTTACTACATGTCCTGTTTTGAGCATTTGTTTCTTGTATGAAATACTTGTCTCCATTATGATATTTTCATGCATTATGTATTGTATTTTTAATGTATTTACCCTCACTCCATTGCTCTCCTGTGTTCCACCTCTTCATCCCTAATGACTCCCTTCCATTTCACAAATAGATCTTTTCTACTTTTATGTCCTACACTTTGGAAAGTCTCTATTTCCATATATAAGAGAAAACACAAGAAATTTGTCTGAGTCTGACTTATTTCACTTTATTCTGTGGAGGGTTTGTTTTTGTCTGTTTGTTTGTTGAGATGGGGTCTCTCTAAATAACTTGGCCTATCCTAGAACTCACTATGGAAACAAGGCTAACTAAACTGGCCTCGAACTCACAAAGATCCACCTCTCTCTGGGATTATAGGTCTCTTTTGATAAGCATAGGCTTCAGTCTCAAAAAGATGTGGGGTTGGCATTTATACCGCCTACGCAGTCCAGAAAACCCTAGGCTATGTGATTGTCATTGGTACTGGCCTGAGGCATTGAACTGCTATCAGTCACCTGATAGATCCTCCTGGAGAAATATCCAGAATCACACCCGACTTTATTTTGTGTTTTAAAGCAAATATTCTTACAGGGCTTCTAATATAGTCTCTGTCGTTTTATTATTTATTCAAAATTGGACTAGACACTAACACTGCTGTACCAAAGCACCACAGATTGTGAGGCTTAACACATTTATTTTCTTACTGTTATCGAGACTGACAGTCTAAGACTAAAGTATCAGCAAACCTGGTTTCTTCTGCAGCTTTGTTCTTAGTTTGAACATACCTCTCTTGTTGCTGTGCATAAACATGTTTATCCAGGTCTCATATCTTCATGTAGAGGTACTTTATTGGACTAAAGCTCAACCTTATGACTTTATTTTAGCTTAATTACCTCCTTAAAGACCTCATCATATCATTGGTATTGAAGGTTACACCATCGGTTCCTGAATTTAGAGAGGGACAGAATTCAACCTTCCTGTAAAGTTTGTCCTATTGACTTCTTCTCATGGTGGACTTTTATTTCATATGTTTTGACATGTTGGGGTGTAAGCACATCTCCACTTGTTTTATTGTGAGAATTCTATGAGTTTGGGTCAAAGCTGTGTCCCTATAGAGTATATTTCTCCAGGAGGATCTATCAGGTGACTGAAAGCAGTTCAATGCCTCAGGCCAGTACCAATGACAATCACATAGCCTAGGGTTTTCTGGACTGCGTAGGCAGTATAAATGCCAACCCCACAAAGAGACTTTTAATTCTATCTAAACCACAGGGTTGAGGGGAAGGTTATCTACCCTTTCATTAACTATGTAGCCTCTCGAGGGTCCAAAATACATATAAACATCAATTAGAGCGTCCAGTTCTGCAGTCTTGGATACCCATAGTATGGTATAGCTTCTGGCTCTTCCTATGGAGTACTAAATCTTGTTCTTTGTCATTGACACCAATAATCTTTTCTTCATTCTTCCCATATCTTCTGTTGACCATGCCATTTTGATCTTCACTTCATATGGTCTTTACTTCATGACTCTTTACTTCATATCAGTTCTTTCTGATTTTCTTGCATTGTGACTTCCAGACATGTGCTAAATTTTATCTACCATTTCCAGACATGTACTTTTATTGGCAAATGAAGGTTAAATGGTAGATTCATTAGTATTAGAGATGAGACATGAATAGACTGTTCCAAGAACTGAGTATTTGTTTTGATTTTCTTTGTAAACTTCCTTTAGGTGTTTACATTTTTTCTGTGAATTTGTAGCTACCATTTGTTATGTATTTTAGCTGTGATGTTTGGAAGCTTTTATAGTTTAATATCTATAGACTGTTGGTTTTAATATACGAAGTCTGTGATTTTTATGTTATTAATTTTGTACATACACAACTTGAATTACTTTGTCATTCATGACAGTCTTCCAATGGCCTCTCTTGAGTTTTCCAGTTTAAAAAAAAATATGTCAACCCCAATTATAATTATGTCACCTTGTCTTTTTTTTCCTCCTTATCTCATCTGTCTTGCTCAGTTGATATTACTTTCATGACATTATATAAGGTGGGATGAAAAGCATTTGAGTTTTCCCTAACTTAAATTGGAATAACGCCAGTGGATTCTTGTTAAGCATTATGCTACTCAACTTGAAAATTAAAGTGTAAATGTAAACAAAAATTTTTATTTAAAATGCCTATACTTATTAATACTTAGCAAACATCTATAAAATAACTATATCTTATAACCTACAATATCTAATACCTATAAACACTTAACCAATCCCATTTTAACCCTTGTGAAAGGATATTAAAATTCTCTGGCGCAGGACCTTGTGGGCATCTTGGTTTCAGCAGTCTGGCTCTGGCAGTCATGGCAGGCAGTCTTATCTTCAGCTTGGCTCAGTTTCCTCCAGCCTAGCATCACCAATTAACTCAGTTGGTCAGTTTGTTTCAGTCACTAGCTTGTGACTGGCTTCTTCCATCAACCAGGACTGTCGCTTCCACAGATTCCTTAGCCTGTGCATGCTTTGTGGCCTTGACTTTAATTTCCAGGCCTCTAACAATTTCCTGACTTCCTCAACAGGGCTTTAACTCTACACAGTCTCCTCAGAAATGTAGCCTCTATCTCTGAGGTCTCCTCACAGTCTGTACCAGCCTCATGCTTCCTGTGCTGTTCCTGCATTCCCCCCGCCCCCCCCCTCACTTCAGTTGCTTTGTTCCTGCTGCTGTTGTGTCAGCCAGTCCCAACTTTTCCAGGCCACGATTACTGTCTATAGTCTCCTCAGCCCAAGCTCCCCTCATGCTTTGCTCATTCGTTCCAGCACCTTAGGCTGCTTTCCTTCTGCTGCCTTCATCTGTCTCTGTAGATTTCTTGGGCTGGCTTCTGGTAAGAATTCCTTTCCGAGGCTGTTATTCATCTGCTGCTTTTTGCCTCAGGGCTCTTGCTATAGTAGCATGGCCTCAGGGCAGACGGTGCTCCATAGTGCCCCACAGGCTTCTATCTCCTTCCCCGTAGGGACAAGAGAGAGAGAGAGAGATTGATTCTTGTGGAGCTCCCTAGTTTATATAGGGCATGGTCTTGCAGTCTTTGGCGGTGCCCAGCAGGTACAGAAGCTCTCTCTTGCGGTATCTAGTGGTTCTCATGGCTTCTGTGGCTCCGTAGCCACACCCATTAGGCAGCATCCAAGCCATGCCAAATTACAAGCTCCTTTCAGTTCCCCGGGGTTTGAAAAGGACCATATGCTGCCAGGTGCCAGGCTTATCTGCATGCCCTTGAAGATTCTTCACCAGTTCACTAAAGAAATCTAACCCATTACATAGAAGATATTTCTGTAAGTCTTTATAGTTCAAAAGCACATTTTTACAGATTACTGGGCTGAATGTCACCATCTCTTGTTTTGTGAGACACAGAAAATGTCCAGTTTTCCCAATTATCTTTTAAAGAAGTTATTGAACATTTTGCCTCAGTATCCAATAACCTTCAGTCAGCCCTATAAGTAAATATTTTGTCTAGTTTAGTCTCAATTGATAATCCAAATCTGGTCATCTCAGCAAAAAGATGGGGGGGAAGGAAAACAAAAATGTGGTGTGAGGATTTAGGCTTATTTGTGCTACAGTGTCAGGGTAACAGCTTTGTTTTAAGTTGTTTCTATAAAGCACTGGGAAGCCCTGTTGTAGGGAGTTAGATAAATTAAATTAGATTTAGAAAATATATAGAGGTTTCTGATACTGTCTCTTAATTGGGGTACGAAGATCATTATCAGCATGTGGACTAAAAACAGGAAACAAACAGGAGACTTAGACTGAAAAACAAGGTTGAAGTCAGGAAAAATAGGAAATACTCAATGGACTGAAAAACAAGGTTGTCAGAAATACAGGAAAGACTTAATGGACTTAAAGAAACAAAGTATCTGGCCTGACATTGTTTTCAGCTGCTAAGTGGGCAGAGCCCAAATTAAGCTGAAACAGAGTTCCTCCTATTTAAGGACAGTGCATGGAGCCCAAAAGGAGAAGAGGCCCCTGATGCTAGAGAGCTCCGAGAGTCCTGCTGAAAAAAGTGCTGACCAGATCTCCCTGAAGCAGAAAGAAGCTGGTGAGCAAAGAAAGCCTGAGCAAGACACCAAAAGGCCAAAGACTATAAACCCTGTGGCTCAGCTTTTGCCTAGAGGGGTTTGATCTGTCTGAACAGTGGCCTAAAGGAAACTGTGCCTGGCTTTAAGGACTCTGAGGTAGAGCGACAGAGTTGCTGATATAAAGGGGCTGGGGTCTCCCAGAGAGAAAAAAGCATCAAGCCTTATTTAAGGTGAGACTACAATAACCAACTTACCCTGACGAACCTGCATCTGAGAGATCCAGAAAAAGGACTGCTAAGTGTGTTAAAGAATCTACAACAAAGACTGTGCTCCTGACGACTGAGGACCTGCCCCAGAGACTGTATCATTCTAAAAGGTTAGAAAAATAATTATCAATAGGTTTAGTGGATAGGTTAAAGGGGTTGTAGGAATTTATAGGATTAATAGCTAAGAAATTGTTGGTGTTTGTTATAAGTGAATATTATTAGTTAATAAATAAATAATGAAAACTTCAGTTACACCCCGTTCTAATCCATTTGTATTTTTACGGTTGATGGCATTCACAAAGAGCCCTTGGGTGAACTCCTATGCCTTGTGCGCTCCACACAACTACACAGATGCCAGGACTAAGTAAGGATATAATCCAAATGAGATTCTACCTTGGTGGAAGCTGTCCTCACCAGAGGGGGCTAATTCCTCACCAGAGGGGGTTTAGCCCAAAGGAAGTCCATCTCTAGAGGTCTCACCTGCGGGGCTGCATCTTCCCATAAGGGGGCTCCTTTTAGCAATTCGCTTGAAATTCCATGGCGCTGCTATCACCAGCCAGGGATTAATCTCACTCACCTGAAGTGTAAATCCATGCACAGCTCATGGCAATCACAGTGCAGGCTTACTCTCACTTGGACTTTGTTTCAATGCATGTGAAACAACCTTTCCAAAAGTTCCTGTTTTATAAGTATAGGTCTGCGAGCATACCAAAACAAACAAACAACAAAAAGAGAAAGATTGTTTTGTCTATTATTTTATGTGTTTTTCATGTATGTATGCCACTGTGTACACCACATGCCAGAGAGGGTGTTGGATGCCCTGGAACTTGAATTACAGACACTTGTGAGCTGCCATGTGGCTGTTGGAAATTCAACACAGACCCACTGAGTCATCTCTCCAGCCCCATATATCTATCACCATTTTTTTCTTCATTAAATTATCTATTTACTCACTTTACAGTCTGATCGCAGCCCCACTCCCTCCTCTCCTCCCAGTCCTATCCTTACACCTCCCACCCTCCAACCAACAACAAACATTTCTTTGGCACCCATCCACCAGAAGTTGCTAATAATCACTAGATGTAAAAGAGGTGGAATGCATAGGTTAATATGACTACTTAGGCTCTAGCTGAGGACGTGTCACAGACTGGCTTGTACATGAGGCTGTACGGTGTTACATGGTAACGCCTGCTGGAAAGCAAGTTTCCAGCTGCTAACTTTGTAGATGCCTCTCTGGGGGGCGCAGACGAAGGAGAAATTCCTTTAGAACAAATTGTGAGTAGGGGAAGCACACTAACTCCTGAAAGCAAGATTCCATATATGCTTATCCACAGCAAGGATAAGCCTGTCTGTATCTTCTTGCTCTTCGAAGCTTCAGAGAAAGGAACAGCTGAGTCAATACTGCTCACCCAAGTGAATGCAGAAGTAGAAGAAAATCCAGGCATCACCTGCAGTGCATGCCTTGTGCAAGAATGAATTCGGACGCAGGAATTCACTGCAGCCAGTCCAAAACCACAGACTAGTTGGCAGCAGACAAAAATACAGGGTGAACCTCTACATAGGAATTAAAGACCCTGCCCCTGTGCAATGATTTGTGATGTGTGTAATAAAAGCCCAGAGTCTCTATAACATCCATAGCTTGGATATCAAAGCACATCTTCCAAGAAACAATTGCCTGGCTGAGGAGATGGAGTTATATCTTTTTCCAGGAATGGTTTCTAAAGTAAGTTCAGCCTTCGCCTCTGATGCTTAATATTTGGTGTTATTTTGTTATTTGTCTTGTTGGAATATTTTGTCCTGTTGTTGAAAGGTTTTTACTATTGTTTATTATTATTATTATTATTGTATTTTGAGACAGGGTCTCTTGCATCCCAAGCTAGTCTCAAACTCACTATGTAGCTGAGGCTGGCCTAGAATTCCTGGTCTTCTTAACTCTTCTCAAATGCTAAGGAAACAGGCATTGCCACACACAGCACAGGCGCTTCTCTTAAAAAAAAAAAAAAAAAAAAAAAAAAAAAAAAAACAGATGTATAAATTTAGAAGTCATAGGTTTTCATCTATGGACTGATCAATGGCCTGTGATAGAACCATATTAGGGAAAAGATATTGGTACTAGGGATGAGCACTAAGGTGAGCAGCATTCTAAGTGGCCTTTAAAGGAGACCCAGGTATTCAGAGTACCAGTGCGAGCACGGGAAAGACAAGGACACACCCGTGCAGGAATGGAAGGCTGCACAGGTGGAGAAGAGAGGACAGTGACAGGGAAAAAGACTGCTCCCACTGTGGAAGGTTTTCCTTTTCTCAAGAGGCATGACTTCATTTTTCTCTGATCTTTGGGTTCAGTGAGACTTTTGGGGCCTCTCCTCACACACACTGCCCTTAATTGGTCCCTTATGCTCCACTTTTCCTCTTGTCATTAGTGTCTAAACCAAAAAAACCTGTCACTCACAGACCCTGGACAACAAGCCCTGGAAGAGCAGGGGTGCTTTTGTGAGTCTTAGCCCTTAGCTGCCCCAGGATCTAAGTCACTGGCCTCAACCCACCACTGGAAAATGAAACCCTCACTCTCCCTTTTATTCTCTTAGAAAGAGCTTTGTTTTCAACTAGTAATTAGTGAACTGATTCAGAATTGATTGCTGAACTGAAAATTAGGCGTAACTTTTTAGAAATGATTTTCTGATGAAACTTGAATTCCACGGAGTCTATGGGTGACGTGGGACCCAGTAGATGTCTCTCTTCTTCCTCAAATCACATGGAGTGCAGAGAACTTGATATAATGTCCTTCATATCAGGGCCCTCAGATTTTGACATGCATTGGAATCTACTGGACAGTCTGTTTATTAAAAGTTCACCACCGGGCGCCACTCTGGTAGTTTCTGGGGTGGAAATTTGCATCGAGGATAAGTTCCCCCAGAAATGCTAATGATACTAGCTCTGAGCCACAAATTGAGGGGCCTCTGACTAGTGCTTCTCAGAGGAACATGTACTACTGGGATATGATTCCTAAATGGTCTGAGATTTCCTTCACAAGTGACAAAAAAATGCTTTCAAGTGAACTTCGATGATAGCCCCACAATGCTGCACAGCTAAATATGAACCATTGAACTGTTTTCCTCCTGTGGGAGAGCCCTCTGTATAAATAACACGGTAACAATAAAGCTTTGTGAAAGTCCTCACTTCTTAGTGAGTCCTGAAATTGGCAAGCAGAAACAGAAATTTTTTTTCTCGTCATTGAATAATACAGACTAGGAAGAAGTGGTTTGTGTAACTTCTGAGCTTCCAAGGAAATGAAGCAACAGGATGTGGATGAAGAGAGAGAAAGATGTTTGTTTTAAGGAGCTAGTTTATGTGATTGGGGGGGGGGGGGGGAGGCTGGAAATTCTAGCTACAGTTAGGCTCCTCTAGCTGTAGTCTTGACTCCAAAGGCAAACTCAAGGAGGGTTCCTTCCTGGCTGAGAGATCCTTCAGCCCAGGGGATGAGGCCTGTTGACATGACAGAGTGTGATCTTTACTCAAAGTCCACTGATTTAAGTGCTAATCACATCTACCACTATAGATGTCGCAATGACGCCTTGACCTTGGCTGTGCTTGACCCAACAGTGGAACTCTAGAGCGGAGCTGTGTTGACATGTTGACATGATGTACAGTTCTCATCTCAGACAGAAGAGGGAGTTTATTCTAGAACCAAATGTGAGTTTCCATGGCTCAGAAACATAGATTTAGATTGCCCAAAATATGACATCCCAACATGGTTATATCTTTATGAAGTTTTTATAGTAGCATAACAAAGGAAATCCTAAACTAAGATACTTTAAAAATACAGTGACAGTGACGGAAACATCAGACTGGCCAGTTACAGTGGAGAAACCTCTGCCAAAGGCCATACATGCTAGTAGATGATTTCTTAGCTTTGGGGTTGGTGGAAACTATTGTCTGTTCATACATACTGAAAGGACTTACCTAATAATAGTCACAAGGATGTTTGTTATGAGGTGGCAACAGATGGCTATTTAGGAGGTTAACGTTTTCTCCGTCCCTGTAACATGTCAGCTCTCTACAGTTACTTATGTTCTTTAGACAATCAGCTTGTAGAATGTTTAATGTGGATGCAGCTCTTTTCTGGGAACTCAATTAACAATAAGAAATTTTACATCACACGTAGTAAAAGTACAATTTTGTGGAACTGGTTTCTATACATACACATACATGCACACCATTTATACCGGCAAATGAACTAACATATGATTGCAAATGTCTTCATTTTGGTGAAAGTACATACAATGTGTAGAGACCTCAAAGTTGGCTCAAGATGCCCCACCACCAAGTTCTCAGCACAAAGGAGATTTATTTGCCCAGAGGGACAGAGGGCAACGAATAAGAGATAAAGCAAGAAATAGAGGACAAGGGAGAAGGGAAAAGGAACAAGGGAGAGGGGAATGGGATATTTGTCCTGGAGGAACAGAGGACTGCCTCTGGATAGAAATGAGGCAGATGTGGCTCATAGGCAAATGGAAGTTTAAAGGTAAAAGGGGAAACCCTAAGTTAAAATGAGTTGGTTAATTTTTAATTGGGCATGTTAATTAGGGCAGCAAAAAGGGGTCTTTTGACTGCTGGACTTCAATACTTTAATAGCTGGAGACCTTGGTTGTCCGTCTCAGGGGGAGAAAGTGACCAAAGAAGGGAAGAGACTTTGGTGAGTAGCTTTAGGGATGTAGCCCAAGGGTTTTTAGCAAGCCAGAGGGAATGGGGGAAGGGCAGGACCTGCCAGAACCATGCTTGTCACGCTCCAGCCAGCTAGAACCCTTCCCAATGAAATTCAACTGATTCTTAGTTTTTGTTTGTTTTATTTTCTTTTACCTACATCTTTAAAATCCCTGTGGAAAGCACTTCAAACATCAGGAGCCCTACATGGCTCTTGCCCTTGTTATTCTAGACAGCAATGTGTTTATGGTGACTAAGCATATCATAGCAAAACTGGATGACTGAGCCAAGTGGAGGCATGCATAGAGTGGCGGACACATCCTGCAGGCACTTCGGGATGACTAACCAGACTACCTGTTTAATTAGCACGAACCCAAGAAGAAAAGGAGATTATTTTGCTATGGCACTTTCAAAAATTAGAAAGTAATAGTGGCGTGCATGCGTGCATGTGTGTGTGTGTGTGTGTGTGTGTGTGTGTGTGTGTGTGTTAGGCCTGACTGTCCCTCCATCCCAGGGCAAGGTGCAGGATGGTGGTCAGACACAAAGTTGAACATCAGCAATGGATGAAGCTGTGCCTGGCTTATCAGTCAGGGTTCTCTAGAAGAGAACAACCAACAGAATGAAAATTAAAAGGAGATACGTAAAATTATATGCTTTGATACTGATGGGGTTGTGGTGCCACACAGGGACACACACACACACAGAGACAGACAGAACACACACACACAGGCAGACACAACACGCAAAGATAGAAAGGCAGACACACAGAGACAGATACACACAGAAAGACAGAAACACACACACACCCAGACACACACATACTTATATACAAAGAGACAAACACACAGAAACACGGTGGCGGGGGGGGGGGGGGGCAGCAAACAAGGAGACAGACTCTCCATAGAGTGAAGCAACAGAAAGCTAGCATCTCTGATGGGAAGAGCTAAACCTTTGAATGCTGAGGGTTGGGGTGAGTTTCCTTTCTTCCCCTGAATTGCCAGAGTTGGACTATTTGGAATTGAGTGATCCAGGTTAAAAAAGGAAGACTGGCTCATTCTTATCATGGGAACCCACTCCCCTGCCTCACAGATTTGATCGGCACACCATTCTCTGCTGTGGGGTAAAGCCCATCACATCTTTGTCTTAGAGGAGGAAAAGAATCAGTCATTTGGTCTCAGAGAGGGAGAAAAGTCAGGAAAATAACCATCTTAAATGCTTAAATGAAAATACATTAATTTACCAGGAGTCTCATTTTCCTGTCAGTCTGTCTATCAGAGATCTGTCTGACCCCCAGATCCTCATGATAGTTTGAGCAGTACAACAACAATGACTAACCTCACACTGGGACTGCTGCAAACCCACTTGCTGCTTAGTCCACAAGGCTGGGGTCTTCCCAGCCCAACAGAGCACTGAAGACTGGGAAGTTCCTAGAGAGACCCCGGTCTTTAGTCCACACCAGAAGTCCAAAAAAGCTGGATTCTGATATGAATGAAAAATGGCAGGAGCTGTGGCAAAAGAGTGTGTGAATTTGGCAGAAGATGCCAATGCAAGGAGAAAGCCCTTCCCTGGGATCTCAAGTATAGGCTACCCCTGGAAGGTTCTACCCCCACTCAGGGTATATCTTTCCAAACTAGTTAAGGTAATCAAGAAAATGCATCACAACTGTGACGGTCTCTTAGTTGATCACAGATCCAGTCAAGAGGACAGACAGGATTCACCATCAGACCTGTACACACCCATCTGTATTTTGGGTTTGTATAGGATTTTAAATCAAAACACCTTCTGCTTTTTTTAGCATAAAAGCATGATAAAGTTTTCATCTGGGTTAGAAATGGGATCATGATCAGGTTAGGGTGGGAATATCTATAAGGTATTTGTGCTAAAACACAAGCTCAGTTTTCTTTTTTTAAACATTTATTTATTACTTTGTTACTTCTTCATTGCCACCCCCTCCCTCCACCCCCTACTGGCCCCTCCCTCCCACCTTCTACCCACTCTCCCACCCATCCCATCCCTCCGGTGTGGGGTGTCTCTGTGTATCAGCCCCCCTCAGTTCCTCAGTTACATAAGGTCTAGGAGCTTCCTCTTGCGCAGGAGGCACACATGGCAGTTCCACTAGGGTGGAGTGTCCCACTGACAGGTAACCAAGTCCCTGTTCCTGATATTTTGGGTCTATTGATTTTAGGATGGTTATCCTATACTATAATGGCTAAAATCAAGTTATAAGTGAATATATGCCATGTGTATTTTTCTAAGTCTGAGTTAGCTCACTCATGATGAGTTTTCAAGTTCCATCCATTTAGCTCCAAATTGCATTATTTCCTTGTTTCTGATAGCTGAGTAGTATTCTATCGTGTAAATGTACAACAGTTTTTTTTTAATCCATTCTTTGGTTCAAGGACATCTGGGTTGTTTCTAGCTAGTACAAATAAAGCTGCTATGAACATAGTTGAGGAGATGTCCCTGTGAATTGGTGAGGGATCTTTTGGATATATGCTCAGGAGTGGTATGGCTGGGTCTTGATGTAGAGCTATTCCAAGTTTTCTAAGATATCACCAGACTGATTTCCATAGTGGTTTTACAAGTTTGCACTCCCACCAGCAATGTGGAGTGTTCCCCTTTCTCCACAACCTCACTAGCATATGCTGTCTTTTGAGTTTTTTTTTTTTTTTTTTTTGGTTTTTTTCGAAACAGCGTTTCTCTGTGTAGCCCTGGCTGTCCTGGACTCACTTTGTAGACCAGGCTGGCCTCAAACTCGCAAAGATCTGCCTGCCTCTGCCTCCCAAGTGCTGGGATTAAAGGCGTGCGCCACCACTGCCCGGCTGTCTTTTGAGTTTTTGATCTTAGCAATTCTGACAGGAGTGAGATGGAATCTCAGAGTTGTCTTGAGTTGCATTTCTCTGATAATTAAGGATGTTGAGCATTTCTTCAAGTGTCTCTCGCCATTTTAGATTCCTCTTTTGTGAATTCTCTGTTTAGAACTATTCCCCATTTTCTGACTGGGTTACTTGGCTTGCTGGTGTTTAATTTCTTGAGTTCTTTATAGACTTTGGATATTAGATAGAGTCAGGTGTGGGATTATCGAAGATCTTTTCCCAATCTGTAGGCTACCGTTTTGTTTTAATGACAGTGTCCTTTGCCTTACAGAAGATTTTCAGTTTCATGAGGTCCCTTTTATTGATTGTTGGTCTTAGGACCTGAGCTATTGATGTTCTGTTCAGGAAGTTGTCACCCAGGATTTTCCCCACATTCTCTTCTATTAGATTTAATGTGTCTGATTTTATGTTAAGGGCTTTGATCCACTTGGATTTGTTTTGTCCAAGGTGATAAATATGGGTCTATTTGCATTCTTTTACATGTTGACATCCAGTTAGACCAACACCATTTGTTGAAGATGCTGTCCTTTTTCCATTGTATGGTTTGGCTTCTTTGTCAAAAATTAATTGACCATAGGTGTGTGGGTTTATTTCTGGGTCTTCAATTCAATTCCATTGATCAACTTGTCTGTTTCTATACCAGTACCATGCTGTTTTTATTACTATTGCTTTGTAGTATAGCTTGAAATCAGGGATAGTGATACCTCCAGATATTGTTTTATTGTACGGGATTGATTTATCTATTCTGGGCTTTTTGCTTTTCTATATGAAGTGGAGAGTTATTCTTTTGAGGTCTGTAAATAACTAAACATAGATGATAGCATATTCAACAAAATACTTACAAACTGAATCTAACAACACATCAAAAGTATCATACACCATGATCAAGTAGGCTTCATCCCAGGAATGCAGGACTGGTTCAACATATGAAAATTCATTAACGAAATCTACCATATGAACAAACTGAAAGAAAAAAACCAGATGATCATCTCATTAGATGCAGAAAAAGCATTTGACAAAATCCAATACCCCTTCATGTTAAAAGTCTTGGAGAGAATTGCCATACAAGGACCATACCTAGAAATAATAAAGGCGATATACAGCAAGCCAGTAGCCAACATCAAATTAAATGGAGAGAAACTTAAAGCATTTCCCCTAAAATCAGGGACAAGGCAAGGATGTTCACTCTCCCCATACTTCTTCAACATAGTACTTGAAGTTCTAGCCAGAGCGATAAGACAACTAAAGGAAATCAAGGGGGTACAAATCAGAAAGGAAGAAATTAAATTTTATCCCTATTCGCAGATGATATGGTAGTATATGTAAGTGACCCCAAAAATTCCACCGGAGAACTCCTACAGCTGACAGGCTCATTCAACAAGGTGGCTGGATACAAAATTAACTCAAAAAAAATCGGTAGCCCTTTTTTACACAAAAGATAAATAGGCTGAGAAAGAAATTAGGGAAATAACACCATTCACAATAGCCAAAAATAATATAAAATACCTGGGGGTAACTCTAACCAAGCAAGTGAAAGACCTGTACAACAAGAACTTCAAGTCCTTAAAGAAAGAAATTGAAGAAGATATCAGAAGATGGAAGGATCTTCCATGTTCATGGATAGGTAGGATCAACATAATAGCAATGGCCATCCTACCAAAAGCAATATACAGATTCAATGCAATTCCCATCAAAATACCAAGCTCAGTTTTCTTTAAAGATGATTTCAAATGGTCTCATGCATAAACTTTTGAAGAATATCAGATATTTCCCTCCTTGTGAGACTAATGAAAGCTGAATTCCAACAACTTAGTTCACCACCCTAGAGTATGTACTGAGTCCCTCTCACCTCCACAAACCACACACTGACCCCTTCCCTCATTAGAGACCAACCTACTGATTACAACAGAAACTGTCAATCTCTTTGCTGGGATTTGGGGTTATTCTTCAGAGAGAAAAATCTCTGCCATCGTGTCTGATCCATGCATACAGCCATCAGATTAAACAGAGGACACCTACTTGCCTAACCCCATGAAGAGCTGGCCTTGATGCTATGACCTCCCTGTTAACATGGAACTCTTGGGCACAAAGCTCTGAGTATATGCCAGTGGTGGCATTCATTGCCCTTCTGGCCTCAGACTCAGAAATTCTCTTTGATCTGGTGGTACAATGATGAGACTATGGCTGCGGTGGGTCTCATTCTGCCATTTTGTCCCCTCAGTCCTACATGGTGCCTCAGCCATGACTGAGCTCAGTTTCTCTTCATTCTCTTGTTAACACCATGTCATGGCCAGCTTCAAACTGGACCACAGCATTATATAGTCCACAGTGTCTCCACACTATGTCAATGAGGTTGCAATAGACCCAGAGAATTTCACTCTAACTATATGCTTTTGAAATGGGAGAGTAGATTGAAAGACACAAATTCTCCTTTATCTCTGATGATGAGGTAAGCTGTTTCACTGTAAAGAACATCTGTTTCTCATGCCTCCAACTCGGTTATGATCATCTGGGGGCTCTGACATCCATGAAGGTGCACAAACATGGCTGGCCACTGGTACTGGTGTTCATCTGGGAATTCACCTGGTGCTGGCAATGATAGCACCTGGCTCTCCTGTAACCGAACTTTTAAATTATTATTTAACACTTATTTATTTATTACTAAATTCACTTATAACAAACACCAACAATTTCTTAACTATTAATCCTATAAATTCCTACAACCCCTTTAACCTATCCACTAAACCTATTGATAATTATAACAACTACTTTCATAACCTTTTAGAATGATACAGTCTCTGGGGCAGGTCCTCAGTCATCAGGAACACAGTCTTTGTTGTAGATTCTTTAACGCACTTAGCAGTCCTTTTTCTGGATCTCTCAGATGTAGGTTCGTCAGGGTAAGTTGGTTATTGCAGTCTCAACTTAAATAAGGCTTCATGTTTTCTTCTCTGTGGGAGACCCCAGCCGTCTGCAGGCCAACTTACGTCTTTTGAATCAGGAACTCAGCTGCTCTGCCTCAGTCCTTAAAGCCAGGCACCGTTTCCTTTAGGCCACTGTTTGGACAGATCAAACCCCTCTAGGCAAAAGCTGAGCCACAGGGTCCAGTCCTTGGCCTTTTGGTGTCTTGTTTAGGCTTTCTTTGCTCACCGGCTTCTTTCTGCTTTAGGGAGAGAGCTGGCCATCAATGGCCAGCCCTTTTTTCAGCAGGACTCTTGGAGCTCTCTAGCATCAGGGGCCTCTTCTTTTTCTGGGCTCCATGCACTGTCCTTAAATAAGAGGAACTCTGTTTCAGCTTAATTTGGGCTCCGCCCACTTAGCAGCTGAAAACAATGTCAGGCCAGATACTTTGTTTCTTTAAGTCTATTGAGTCTTTCCTGTTTTTCCTGACTTCAACCTTGTTTTTCAGTCTATTAAGTCTTTCCTGTTTTTGTTGACTTCATGCTGATAATGCTCTTCAGGCCCCAAATTAAGAGACAGTATCAGAAACTCCTATATATTTTCTAAATCTAATTTATCTAACCCCTACACTCTCCACATGCCCTTTGTTTTGTATGAGCTTCCCTTGTCACAGCAGTATGATTCCAACTAAGGGAATTTTAAGTCCCCTGTAGTTGAAGTTGCATATGGTCTTGAAGCCCATAGCATCATGATTACCATATTCTATTAGTCAAAACACATTGCAGGCCCAGCCAAAGTAGATTCTTCTTCTTGATGGACTTAACAGTCATCTTATCAACCACAAAGATACAGGTAAACAAGTAAACAATTTAAGCAAATTGCAACATGCCAACAGAATTTCAAGAAACTACAACTTGGTGGTGTTTTTTGTATGTTTCTTCTTCTGTCTCCTCATTCCCTGATTTTATTAACAATAAGCAATTGCTGTTCCTTAAAAAGTATAATGTGTACATATGCCATTAGTACAGCTGGAGAAATTATAACAAACTCAAAATAACTCCAAATGGAACTGGGATCCAGATCAATAAAGGGAATATTAATAGCTGCACCAGGAGATCCTCTTCAATAGCTATTATTTGTAGAAACAGGAAAACTAATCATATTTAAGGAGAAGTGGCTATCATTTTTAGAAGAACAACAAGGTATATGGCTCTTCTCTTTATATCTAAAACACATCTTTAACACACAAGCCTTTAACTACTCCTTAAATTGCAGACTTCAGGACTAAATTGGCTAATACCCAACAACTTCCAACAAATGAACAGAAGTAGGTTTTCCAAACTGTGGCCAGTAGAACACTGGTGAACTTCAGGGCTGTCTTCATCCTTCCCAGAGGTTTTATCGATGTCAGAGCGACAGTTAATTTCTCACATTTGATTTTAATGAGGACATAAATAAATGTAAAATTTGTTTATAGCACAACCAGCAAACAGCAACCAGCTTCGGAAACTTCATGGGCATTCACTGTCATTTTGCCTGCCTCACTGTATCAAGGGGCAATAGCAAGATTCTGATGCAGCAGAACCACACAGCTCACAGTTATCAAGTGTCACTTATATGCAATGTTATGAACTTGTAATGTTTGTTTCTGTTTTGAAACGTCAATGGTTAAAGAATCAAGAATCAAAGCCTGTTCTCACACTTGGTCAGTCAACCTTGATTTAAGGTTTCCTTACAGCTGGCTCCTTTGCTAGCCATCTTAGGTACAGGTGGCACCATTTCTCTTTTTCTGTCAGCTATTATTTCACACCTGTGGAATCCTGAATAATGCCCCACAGGTTATTCGGATTATAACCCACACACGTGTAACCGCA